>JBAKGM010000001.1:31538679-31559246 GCA_037177215.1 Asparagus racemosus
AAACGACAATTTTATATAATAAAGAGAATTTATTTCTAAATAAAATAGGAATTATAAAACATAATAGGGTTAAAAATGAAATTCAAAAGTTTTAACAAGGCAATCCTCTTTTATATGTAGCATAGATGAGATTTGTGGTTTAGGAAATCGAACATGGGATGGTTGTTTCATTTCCTTATAAAAAGAAAGAATTGGAAAAGAGTGCTGATAACCATTTTTTAATGGTTTCTCTGGTTTTTTCCTTTTTTAGCTTACAAGTATGGTGTATTTATAAAAAAATTTATTTTATTAAGTTTGGTCAAAGGTACAAAATGGATAGAGAAAGCATTATTTCATATAAAGTAGAGAAGTGAGGTATATCTTTTAATGGAGAAATATCACCATGTCAGGGTTCTTACCCATTTTCCACCCAAAGCAACAGAAATTGAGTTTTTATAAGAACACTCATTTTCTCTACTTTTTAGAAATGTTATTCCGTAAAAACCAAGTGAACGAAACTTAGTTTTAAGGGATACCTGTTTTGCATTTTCCCCCTATTCTGCGACTGTTAGGGGGTTGTCCATGCGTTTTCTATAAAAATGAGTGAACCAGATACGTCCATAACCAACATCATTCATTCAAATCTGCACACCACAAACAAGGGGAGATGAGCTTCATGGATTATTTCCTTAAGTGGCATCCCTCCTATAATGGATTAATCAATGGATTAATTACAATATTGAAGATTACTTCACCTAATAGTAAATGAAACAGAGGAAACAAGTATTTGGTATGACGAAATGACATCTTATCTATACCTTCTTCAGAGAGTGAGGCGCATATACATGATAGATAATGGCTTTAATGAATTAATGGAGATTAAGTTGTAATTTGGGGTGATATAAAAAGTGGTGTCATCGACTTCACTGGTGAAGGTTGGACATGCCAGCCTTTTCAAACTCTTTGCAGGCATGAGCTACCGAATTCATCGTCTCTCTTCAGACTTGTACAATCGTCTTCCCTTTATGTTTGTCTCGTTGTTTCATCTTTTTACATGCCCGTTCATGGTTATCTCGTGTTTATTCAATTAGGTCAGCGTGAAAATCTGGTTAGGAGATTTTACATGCCCGTTCACGGTTATCTCGTGTTTATTTAATCAGGTTAGCGTGAAATCTAGTTAGGAGATCTTGTTTGGACTATTATGCCAAGGTGTGAACTTGGATTATCTAATGGACATCGAGGCCGGAGGCTTTTGGTTTGGTGCAATTGGCAATTGGCCTTCTATTTTATCTCGTGTTTATTCAATCAGGTTAGCATGAAATCTGGTTAGGAGATCTTGTTTGGACTATTATGCCAATGTGCGAACTTGAATTATGTAATGGACATGGAGAACGGAGACTTCTGGTTTGGTGCAATTGGCAACTGGCCTTCTATGAAAATGTATTAACACGATCCGAAAAGAGATACAATGCAAGAATGCCTTCTACCTCCATTCATATGAAAGTTGTGCCAAAAATATAAAGAATCTTTTGATGCCCTTTCCTCTTTGTTCCCAAGCCAAAGAGGTATGACATTCTAACTCAACTAGCCAAACAAATTCAAAACGAGAGAGTCTTAATCGATTATACCATTACCTTGACCAGATTTGAGTCAGAAGAGTTAAATATGAAATAATTTTGTTGGAGAAAATTTATCAATTAGCACTGATGAAGCATTAATGATTTTTTAGATTATAACGGGTTGGTTTCTATCAAGTTTAAGCATCAAGTTTGTAGGCCCACTCCAATTTCGGCCCAGTGACAAGGCTATACCTGCGGTTCTGACTGTTAACCACTCCACTTCTCCGCGAGTGAGCAGACCGCAAGAACTGAGAAGGTGGAGATGCCCAAAGATCGACTGCCCTCCTTCTCAATCAAAATCAAAACAAGAGAAGCAATGATCCCTGTTTAGAATATTCAAGTCCTGAAGTGAAAATGGACAAGATCAGGAGATTCCACCAGTCTCTTGTCGGAGAGGACGAAGAGCAAGAAGAGGACATTTTAGGCGAATTCAGTGGCTCATGCTCCCTGTCTCCTGTTCAGGCAATGCTCCTAATCTCCCCAATTTAGCTCATAGAAGATAGAATCAACAATTTTGTGATGTGGGTTTATTTTGTTTTGCAAATTTCTTTAATGGGTTTTTCTGTTTTCTCCTTATGATGACTTGATGCAGAGATTATATGGGTTTGCTGCGTGTTTGGTTGCGGGCTTGGCTTTTATGCTACTGGTACGTACTTGGTAGTATTTTTAGTGTATTTAGTAAGTTTAATTTGCTGCTGCAAACAAATTTCTCTATACTTTGGTTTAGTTGACAACCAAAGCTTTCGAGGTAGAAGCATGTCCATTCAAATTTTCACAATTAGGTAGTTGGTAGTCTAAAGCTTCATTATCAGGAGCAGAAAGTTTCTGAAGGTGCTTAGCTGCATATCGCACGCTTCATCAGGAGGAGAAAGTTGTAACATGATGGGAAGGCAAACACTTTAAGTAACCTATATGACCATTCTTTGATTTGAATAGAACATGTTTGTATGCATGAGTGCACTTCTTATAAGAAGATCATCTGCTTGTTCGTCCTTTCAACTTCTGTTAAGAGAAGATTGGAAACTAATTTGGTCCCATGTGAGTATTATTGGTATGTTTTCTTCAGCGATTCTACCTGAAAAATTTCACTCCAAGTTGATTTGCGCTTGAAAGCCTGTTTGGTTTTAAGTGAAGATCAAATTAAGTATGCCACCATCTATTGGGTTCACATTTTAACGAGTCACATGGATGGATGGATGGATGAGTAGAATAGATCCTCATTACTCAGAAGAAACAAAAGGAAAAACAAACTTGTATCTTCATTCTACTGATGAAATTTTGGAACTGTAGGTGTTGCCTAACCAAATTCTTGTTTGGTAAGTAAAAGTCCAAAGCAGTGTGAGGGCGGACATCTGCATGTCTAAACCTGTTTATTACCAAATTAGTTTCTTCATGGAAATGCCACGAGACAACTTAGACTGAGGTTGGTGCTACTCCCTTCCTGCAAATTATAGTGCCCCTAATTGAAGATAGTTTTCGAACAACAGCGACTCTGAGTACATACATCAGTAAATTGTACGAGTTTGCTAAAAAAAGTTATAGCATTGAGATCTAAATTGACTATGATTGCTGATACAGAACATAGAAATATGATACAGTAATTTTGTGACATGAACAAATAATACAAGTCTCAGAAAAAGAAAATCTGGGACATACATACATGCGCAAACACATGCATGCACGCACACACACTGGCACAGGTTGACATACACACGCACGCATGCTGCGCATGCATGAATGCACACACACACACTCACCCACCTACACACAAAAATTTATTATAGGTTAAATGTAAAGATCCAACAAATCACACACACAATTGTATATAATTTAACTGCAAAGTTACAATAAACTATTCAAGGGAATTTAGAGATATGTACATATATAAAAATTAAGTTTCATACAGAAAGGGCATTTAGTGTATTACCAGAAAAAAAAGTAGAAAAAAATTATTTAATGTAACCTTATCTAGTTATGTCATTCAACATTTATCTTGTAAAATTTAAAATGTCAAATTAATGTCATTGTTTTTCCCTTTTTTTAATATAAAAGTTTCTTAAAAATCCTATAACTATTCTCAGTAAATGTTTTTAGTTTTTATCAATTGGTGAAAACTAGTATCACATGTGTTTTTATGCTGTCAAATAATTACCACAAATATCAGAAAATATCCTAAGAATATAACTACAGTTAAATAGTTATCACAGAAATATCAGAAAAGTGTCCTAAGAATATATTGCAGTGGCTTGAAAGTATTTTCCACATTTTGGAGTATGGTATGGTATCAATGTTAGAAATCATATTTTCAAACACAATTTTCCACTCGATTTAGCATGTCTGTCAACCATACACTGAAGCTGAACTCTGAACTCTGTGATCTTTAAATGTTAGTCATCTTCCTTGCAATGATCTCTTTTTCTCTCTTTCTGCTTGTCAAGAGTCTGCTTAAATAATGAAATGTTGATTATCATGGGACACGAAATTATAGGATTAGTATTTACAGTCTTAGATTCTTAGCAAATGTTATTTATCAAAGCATAGAAAATTAGTAAAGAGAATAGATGAGACCGTGTTGTTGAAAAGTTCCCAATCCAAGGGAGGTTCCTTCCCTTTTTCTCAAGTTTTTCACTCGACGAGACCATGAAATACTGTCCATATTTTTTCTTCCTTCATTTTTTTTCCTTTTGTATTTGTTGGAATTCAAAAAGAGTATGTACATTAAGTTACTAATTGAAGAATTACTTACAGGTCATGAATCCACAAAAGACACACAAATCAAATAAGTATGGTATGGGTAAAAAGTGAAAATGAGTTCTGAATTAACAATAAATTTACTTGGTACAATGATTTGTTTTAGTGGAATCCAGATATTCCATTATGTAATCATGTCTGAGATAGAGGCGGCATAGAGATGTTATCACTGGCAATGCATGAGTAGCAGCCTTCTTTTTGTTTCTTAAGACCTGAGAAGGTTGATCAACTTATTGAAGGTGGTGTTCCGGGGTAAATATATACAGTAATCAGTCATGATTGTCCAGCTGGAGATGGTAATTGTGCTTGCATGTTCCTAGATTCACCATCTTGTAGGGTATGAAATTACTAAATTACAAGGGACCATGGACTGTGAATATATAACTAGAGTTTCTTTTGGTTATTCCGGTGATTTGGACAGTTTTGCTTGAGTTTTGTTCTGATTTTACATACACAACACACATACACAATCTCATGAATGTTAATCTCTTTAGTTATGTGAAAAATGATTTCAGCGAAGCAAATGAGCTTGCCGTGCATTTCATTATTTCAGTTTATACCTTTCCATTTTTCTGTTTATTCAAAGACCGTATGCAAGCTATCAGTAATACCTTTGATTCTACAATTTGCAGCTCTTATGCGTTAACTTCAACCATCCCTTTTTGCCCTTCTGGAAAAACATAATTCACTTTTGTCTTTCTCTTTGAGAAATTCAATATCTACTCTTTGAAATTGTTGGAGATGAGGTCTACATGAGTGCTCTTTTTTAAAGAGATCTGTATCACCTCACTGTAATAAATGGCAAAAAGTTAGAATGCATGGATTATAAGAGGTTTCATGTTCCATGTGTTTTCTTCTCTTTTTCTCAAGCCATTAATGTTTGCAGTACATTTAGGCCTAAAACCTTAACCTATACATGCATGCATGAGGACACTGGATATGAGCTGCCATCATTTAGCAAAATGAACTATTAAGACATAGGAGTTGTGATGCCCACACCTTCCGATGTGACTAGCAGGGTGGGCCCAGTGGCGGAGCTAGGAATTTTTGTAGGGGGGCCAAAAAAAATAAATATGACATATTAAAGCAGGGCAAAGAGAGTGAATGCTTGTAAGAAACCTAAACAAGTCACGGTATTTTGCAGGACAAATTATATATGTTGTAGATAAAAGTAGATAAAATTCTTAACTCAAAGTTGACTTTATCTTTTAGGATTTAGATATGATATTTGATTAGATTGAGCTATCTACATTCTCTAGAATAGAGTTTTGGATTTTGAATTGTAGTAGGATTAGATCATGATTTGAGGGACTAATATGAATTACTGAAGATTTGAGGGACTAATATCTAAAATACTCCTCATTTTTCTTTCAAACATAGTCACATGCTGTAGCCTCCTTCTCTATCAAAGAAAAAGACAAAAAAGAAAAAAAGATTAAAGTCCCAAAACACCAAACAACCACCAAAACAAAAAAGAGAGAGAAATTCCTTTACCCCTATACCCACTTCTTCCTCAGCCTTCAGCTTCTAACCCCAAAACCCACCTATGCTGCTAGTTTTTTTGTCAATCTTCTGAGGGGGGAGGCCCCATTGGACCCTACGTAGGTCCGACCCTGGGTGGGCCTCACTACTAGTCTAATTCATGGCAAAATGAGCTATCACCTCATACACGTTTGTTTCCTATATATGTGTGTTTATGCATGCCTGCAGATGCACATGCATAGGGGAGAGATCACCTGCTGCCTTTAGGCACCAGTTCATCTCATCTTTTGAGCTCAGAAAGAATGGGACCTTTCGTCTTTTCCCAATTCTTTAAAATATGAGCTGTGAAATTGTAACTCACTTTAGGCTGTCTGGTTTATATTGTAAGATCTGTCAACTTGCAAATAATATGTGTTATTGGATATAACTGAAATAATAGGATAATACATATTGACTTCTGACCATATACTAACAAAACTATATTGATTGGTTGATTTACTTGAGCTCCAACCCTCTACTTTTGATGGAAATTGGTGAATTCCGATTCAAAAACTTATTGGAATTCTGAGATCTGTGATTAATAGAGATCAAACTGTGGATTTAGCCCATGTCCCAACAACAGAAAAGCATGGAGCACAAATCTGATCGCTGCTGGTTCATGAGTGTCTTTCTGATATACTATCATAATCCGGTTCATGTGTCTTTCTGATATACTATCATAATCCATGAACTCTAAAGTCTAAACCTCGGATGTGAGGCTTTCCGCATAATTGAAAGAGTATTACATAAATTTGATAAAAACAGGCTTGCCTAATTTTTTTTAATCCTTTTTCGTCTTGTAGTAATTGTTTAATACTATATCGGTGTTATCTAGTAAAAGAATGCACATGACAACCATTGCAAGAGAACTATATGTCATAATTTGACATTTGAATGGCACTTTTGGTATCTTTTTTTGGTACATGAAAATTTCATTAACCAAGCAAACATTAAGATACAAAACAAAACCCAGGCATACCCGGGGGTCTACAGCACCTCCTCAATTACAAGTGTTCAATCCAGAACTTCACTTGAGGAGGAGCATTAACACTAATCACACGAGCAATTACATCCACTTTAATCACTTTAACCATATCACTGACACTCTTAACAATATACTGGAAACGCCTAAAAGTCCTCTCCCTTCACACATGGTATACAGTAGTAGACAGCAGATCTAAAGATCCGCTTCTTACTAGATTTGCCCTTCACCCACATGCAAAACCATTGGCTTCATCCCTCCAACACATAGGAGCTCTATCAATATCAAGCCAGCATAGGATCTTCTTCCAAACTAAAGGGGAGAGGGCAGGAAAAGAACAAATGCCCAATGCACTCAATAGCTTGATTTCATAAAAGACACTTGCTCGCCCGTAGAATGCGCAAATGGACCAATCTTTGAGTTGCCAAACAATCCCGTATAACAAGCCACATCACAATACAATGCCGAGGAATGAATATATTATTCCACGCTAGGTACTGCCAGAAAACTTCCTGGTTGGACTGGAAGTAGAGATCATGCAGAATGCTTGCCATACATACTCTCAGCTTTCACCTAACAAGAAAATTTAGTAAGGACTAACATCCATAGATCCACAAGAAGCAGCCAGCCAGTCTCTAATATGCTGCTATTTCTTCCAAAACCAAGAGTCAAAGCTCTAACTTGAGCTTGCCATATGGTATCTGCTAATGGTCATTTCTTTCTTTTACAGTCGCTCATCGTTTTCTACAGGCCTATCAAGTTTGCAGTTCTGTTCAGCTTCGGTAACCTACTGGCAATAGGAAGGTGGGTTCAAGGTTTAAAAAAAGCAAGCACCAAAAGCTTCCAATAGAACATGCATTTATAATCTAGTACTTAGTATTGCAATACGTTTGCCTTCTGCTGAACTTTCTTGAGGGGCCTATAGTGTTAATTGATTTTGCAAGAGTTCATTTCTCTTACTTTTAACTGCTTAGTTTCTTCTTTTTTCTGTTTACTTAACACCCCCAAAGTAGTGGCACGCTAATAACAAGAAGGGTAAATTTGCACATTACCCCTCCCCCTCCCCTCTCTTACATACCTTGAGTTGCAGTGAACCCCTCTCAGTTGAGGGGGGTTTATGTGCAATCTTCTCACTGATTGAGTGGTGGAACTGAACGTATAGATGAGCGGGTTATGTACAATTTACCCTAACAGAAATGATATCACTGAGGCCTTGCCCAGTTGTGAAGAGGTCGTGAGCAGTCACGGTTGAAATCCTGGCTACGACTTTTGCTCCACTTGGATTCACCTGTATGTCAAATACCACCACAATCAAGAATATAATCTTCTAAGTACTAACAGTTTAATAGTTTCTTAATATTGCAAAACCATCTGAAATGGTAACTTGAAATGTTCATGGCAGCACAGCCTTCCTCATTGGACCACTGCAACAGACAAGGATGATGCTTGATCCAGTCCGCTTTTATGCTTCCGCTATATATGTTGGTAGTGTTGTTCTCGCCCTCATTTGTGCTCTTTGGGTAAGGCCCATTCCTCCAAATTACTGAAATAAAACATATCTTTTTTTAAAAATACTTGTTCAGGATCATTTATTCTAACACCCATTTGTTGTTTTCTTGATCTTATTATTTTTCTAACAGGTTCACAACAAGGTGTTGACACTCATTGCTATTATAAGCGAGATTTGCGCCCTTATATGGTAACTTTTTTTTTTCCTCTCTCTCTCTCCCTCCCCCTCTCCCTCTCCCTCTATAAATTGTTTCTTCTGTTTCTTTTCCCTTTTAGGGAATTTAAACAGCATGCATATGAGGCTACAGACCTTTTACTAATTTAAAAGAGCATGACATTTCGAGAGGAGGAAGAGGGGTATCATCTGATAATTTAACATACTTGGAAAATCCTCCTCAAAAACAAAATATCACCATGATTAGGAAAAGAGGAAAAATATCTTAATATTTTCAAGAAATCTTGTTAATATATGGAACCACTAGTGGCATGTGAGAGCTAACTGCTGATGTTTTATGATCCATTAAATTCATCAGATGTCGAACCCTGATAATATCACCATTCACCAATTCTTGGTAATTTTAATCCTCTACCGAGTTAAGGAAGAAGTATGAACTATCTAAATCAGGTGTACTTAACACATCTAATTATACTTCATTATATTCATAATTTACTGTTCTACACGTGTATCTAGCATACTGGTGTCTACCACCACACTTCTCCAAAACCGTTCAATTTAGTCGTGACAGCTGATCCTGGGTTTTTGGAGCAAGTTCTTAGTAATGTAGTAGGCACTTACATTTGTATTGCAAGAATCTGCTTCTATTTTGTCACTTCAACTAAACTTGAAAACCTTTTTAATTTTATTAGTCTATTCAGGTCATATTCTGTGATCAGCATCTCACATAAAAATAGTAAGGAGGTTAGTTATATTGCCTGCATTTTCATGGTTGGCATCTTAGAAAGAAATTATAGATTTTCCATGAGTTGGCACACACAGCAGAAGTTACCTGTGTTATGGATATTCATGATAGATCTTCAAATCCATGAGACAAGCATCTGTAGCAAGCTCTGTTTCTGATAAGTATTATTTGCAAATGCCTTTTGCACATAGGTAATGTTGCTTTAGTTATGGATCAATTTAGATTAATGTGCTAAGAAATTCAGGACATCATGTACAAATTTGATATAGTATATTATCTCTGTTACTGATAAAATACTTGGAAAATCAGAAAAAATACCCATCCTAATTGAAGAAAACATGAAGTCTTCTAGGCGATGCTTCCATTTTTAATTTGGAGAACGTCAGAAAGTATGTATGTCCATGACTACCAACTGAAAACTAAAGCCTCTTTCACTTTGAAATCTTATAAAGAAATATCAGGTGCTTTGGCATGTCGTATTCACCATCTTTTGAGTTGTATTTGGCAAGTAAAGTTAGCTCAAGGGTTATATTTACTCTCCCTAACTCTTGCAAAACTGCCTAAAACGCCGAAGAGTTCGGGTGTAATTATGAGTTTCAGTTGAGGAGAACCTAATGCCATCCTACTTCAACTCATACGGAGTTACTAGCATGTTTTTGTCCAAAGTCCTAACACTTGCTAATGCTATCTCCGTTCGAACACCAATAAAGACTTAATCCAGACTAATATTCACCACTAGAGACTCATACCTTGTTATCATGCAACATTTGCGTTTCATGTCAAATGCAAGCACTTATCATGAAGTAACTTCTGAAATGTGGATTGAGCTTCTGATACGTCATTCTTTTTTTTTTTTTTTTTGTATTTCCGTTCACAATGAATGTTTCTACTTCTTTTGTTTTCTAGTGTATAACAGTCTCAGTCTCTTCAGTATGCTTGGCAAGACAGTTCTAACCAACAATGACCAATATTCATTGACTTGGGCACATATTGGCCACTGTTCCATCTTACTATTCTTAGCATACGTGCTAAACTGTTATGCCCTCTTTAGTACATTCAAAAATCTTATAATATAATTGAACCCACTTTTTCCATGTTTGTCCTTTACTTCTTCCAACTATCGTGCGCTGTGAGTGACTGAATATTACTAGTAAGGACCTGTAGCTCTCAAGTTCATAACATGAACAATAGATGTTACCTTTAAAAAATAAAGTAAATACTTGGTGCTTTAAATGCAACTTTGCATATTGGAAAGTTTTGTGTGCATCAATTTGTGTTTCCGCACCACCAAAGTCAACCATTGTTATGTTCAAAGCTGATCCATAACGAGACAACATATTTCTGCGTTTGCTCCATCTCATGTAGATTAAGTTCTAGTCCAGTCTATGAGCCTATAATTTGAATACATACCGCAGCTTAACAGGAAAGATGCTAACTGTGAAAGTTAGAATGAGGAAATGTTAGATCATCACTGATTCGAGAGGAAATTGAATGACCATCCACTGAGAGCAAAAGGGGAAATGGGAACACCACTGCTTGATATTTCATAACTGATTATCATTTATTTCTTAGAATTTTAGCAGGAAATCACTAATTGTCTATTTAAAACTCTGTTAATCTCCATTATACTTTATTATTTAGTTGCTTTTATGGATGTGAAGCTAAACCACGTCCCTTACGATCTCTTTCCACCAAACTAATTGCATATTGCAATATACTTTTTGATCCGAGGACTTGGGTGAATCTTATAGTAAAAGTACCTATAACAGAAGAGCACAGCCATTGTTTATCTGGTGTAATAGAACTATTTTACTTAGGTGGCGGCGCAATTAAAAGGACAGGGCTCAAGTACCTAAGTTAATGAAGAATGCTGGTAAGTGAAATGAAAGATTAAGTTTACAAGCCTGGTGGAATTTATGGTTCATAAATTCTATTGACTTGAGAAATTTGTGAAATCCTTTTTAGTCTTGATCATGTGCCCAGTCCACCATAATAATAGTGACATATATACTTTCGTTAGTATTATGTGAGGCTGCACTCCAAGTGTAAGTCAGGAAAGAGTGGAACAGAGAATACTAATGTTAAGGACACACATTGCATTTTCTTTGGAAAGTATTGGAACAGAGGTCCATATTTGCAGTGTGCAAGAGGTCTGAGGTTCAAATCCTGCTTATGAAAAAGAGGAAATAATGCTGTGTTCATAGTTTGGGTTTCAAGCTTTCTTGTGTGCTTTTTCTTTCACAGAGAAATTAGTTTAGGTTATTATGTAGATTTCTTTTACTATCATTATGATAGAGTGGAACCTTGGAGTGTAGCTCAGTGGTTGTTAAATTTACTAATGCCAGACTTAGTTTTTTTTTACTTAAACATTAGTTCTCAAAAGGAAAAAGAGAACCACCTAATAATATCATATTAGTCCAATGAGAAGAAATCTCTAACGTACCTGGAAGATGCTTGAATCTGGCTATTTATCTAAATTTCTTATTTTTTAAATTGGACATTTACGATAACTTTCATATATTTGTGTTATTGCAGGTACAGCTTGAGTTATGTCCCTTTTGCTCGAAGAATGGTTTCAGAATTGCTAATAAGCTGTTGTGATACCGAGATTTAAGCTGGCATTGAACTCATGCTGTTTGCCAAATTTTATTCTCCTCATGATGTTTTGTGTTCATGATTGTTGATTTTTGCTACAGTTACATATTTTTGTAATCGATTTATATTTGATTTATAGCTGAAGGGCGATCTGATTTGGGCCTATGATATGTGTGGGCACCATTTTATGTATCCTTTTGTTGTTTGCTCAATGTCTGTATTTCTCATTGATTGTATTGGTTCAAAATCAAGTGAAGTATTTGAAGTTAATGCGTGCATATCTGGCTTTGTTGTTTTAGTTTTTGTAAGTGCATCAATCCAAACTGTTTGGTATTCAGAAAAGCAAAAGCGTTATTATAGCATGATTTGTAAAAATTGTTCAACTTACAGGCGTATTTTTTTATTTTTTTAAATTTAATATAATTGCAATCCTTTTGCAGCCACAGGTTAAAAAAGAGGTTACTATGTACAGAAATGATTTGCTATCAAATTAATCATAAGTCATTTGTAGCTAACCTGCTTTCAATTATGGCTGCAACAAGACTAATTACCACGAAACAAATAGTTACCACAACAATTCCGTTTTATAATTTGCGATTACTGTTATAATTGCAAGAAAAATTAGAAATATCATAAGAATGGCATAAGGTAATTATGTGTGATTTTTTTTCTCCTAATTGTCGGCAACATAATTATTCTCACAACAAATTTAATATCAATAAACAAAATGGAAAACAGAAGAAATATAATTTCGAAAGTTGCAACTCATGCAAATTGAAATTGTACTCAAAGCTAGATAATCAAACAATTTTAATATCATTTACACAATGGATTTTTTTTTAAATTTCAAATTTACATTAGTTTTTCAAGTTAAATAGCAAGCTCAATTCTGAAAAATTATATAAGTTATCCCAGCCCGAACTAGAACCGTAACTGGCCCAACGAACTTCATTCACCGTACGCTTCGAGCTGAGCGGTAAAATAACAATATCAATCTAGGCCTCGATCTGTTTAAAATATCCAAAATGCCACTGTGATTTCCCTCTGCTCTTTAAAAATTCGAATGCTTTCGACTCCCGCGCCTATAAATTGAGAAACGGCGTTCCAATGGGCCATTCCTTCTCTCGCCTCTCATTCTTCTATCGAGATCAAGAGAGGGAAGAGCAGAAAATTAGGAGAGAAGAAAAAGAAGAAGGAGAAGAAAAAATGGAGCTGAGATCGGGCAAGAGGAAGCCGGCGATCTCTCCTTCTTCTTCTTCCTGTTCGAAGTGGCGGCGGCAGAAGCGAGCTCCGACGACGCCGGCGCCGGCGCAGAGATCGACGAAGCGGAAGCGTGCGATCTCTTCTTGCACCTCCCCACGCTCTGCTTTCCTCACTCGCCACTCTGAGTTCAGCTGGTGAGCGGCAGTGTGATTTTTTTTTGCGAAATTTGTTTGCATTTTTCTAGAATTTTGCTTTGATCTGGTTCTTCGAGTAGACGAAAGGTTTTTGTGCGATCTGCGCTTTAGATCGTGTGAAACGAAACGTATTTTGTAGATTTTTGTGATTTATGATTTATTTCGAAATTCGAAATGTTTTTAGCGAAATCTGACAGCAGATCTGGAGTCGGTTTGTGTGATCTCGTGGTTTTTCTTTTAGATGATTCTAGATTGTTGTCTTTTTAAGTAGAAGATCAAGATGATCTGCTTATATTTTTTTAGAATTTAGCAGTTAATCACTGCAGTTGATTTATCGGTGGAGTTCTTAAATATTTGATTGAAGTTCTGATTTGATCTTAATTCAATTTCTTAAACCTGGTTAGATTCCGCAACTCATAATTATAAGGAGATTTCACGATCTTAATTAGGTCCAGATCCGAATGTTTCCGTGGATTTCGAGACCTTATAAGCCTCGGAGATCCACGATTATAAATCCAAAATTTTCTATTTCATCGATTAATCACAGATCGTTGTCCTTATCCTTGTGATAATTAAACGGAACTTTATCTGTGTCACTGTGTGATCTCTCGAATTATTTTAGCTTTAGATGGCGGCAAATTCAAATCAAAAGTAATTTCGAAAGTTTAAATTACGATATTGACCTTGATCCTTCTAAAACCTCCAGCAATATAACATAACAGGATTGAAAGCAAAGAATTATTAAACTACACGTAGATAACAACTGATTCTAATTTCGCTTGATTTTATCTTTTTATTTTCTTAATTTTATTTTAGGTATGAGGAGGACGTTTGGACTGAGGTGGCGAAGTATTTGGAGGGACAAGATCTGGTGAGGCTGGGGACCACCAACCGCTGGTTCAACCGGCTGATGACAGAGCAGAGCATCTGGAAGTACGCCTGCCTTCGTGATCTCCAGGTGCCACGCCCCCGCCACGTGTCCTTCAGCTGGAAGCAGCTCTACGTCTCCGCTTTCGGTAACTTTACGATCCTCTCCAACGACCTAAACCTTAAAGAGTGGCCCTCACAACTGACACGTGCGCGTTTGTCTCCGCAGATGGCACTCACTCCTACAGCTTCCGTCAGCAAGAGAAGCACATAGGTTCAGTAACTAATCTAAATTAAGATGAAATTAGTTACTAAGTTTGATTAATTAATCCTATTTCTGTTGATTTGTTTAGATTGGATAAGGATCGGGGCTTTCTTCTTCGATTCACCGGTGGCGTTACTGGCGGAGAATCTCGGGTTGCCGAAGAGACTGCCGAGGATTGAGGATGACGCTGTGAAGTGCATTCAGGACCATGGTTTTTGCTTGTTACCCAACATTAGAACTGGGATTTGGATCGCTGGTAATTTTCTCTGCTCAATTTGATAATTTCAATTCAGACTGCGACTAATACCGTACAACTCTTGATAATGTATCAGATTTACAGCTCGTTCGGTGCCCAGTCTGCAACCTCAACACTTGCGAAGGTAAAACGTTA
The DNA here is from genome assembly GCA_037177215.1 of Asparagus racemosus. Taxonomy (NCBI): domain Eukaryota; kingdom Viridiplantae; phylum Streptophyta; class Magnoliopsida; order Asparagales; family Asparagaceae; genus Asparagus; species Asparagus racemosus. The sequence continues at coordinate 31,553,476 of JBAKGM010000001.1, forward strand.
AAGTTCGCAATTTTACAAATGTCGAGGGGGTGAATGTGCTAAAGAAACTTGCTGATGGCTGCAGGAACGATGCAGATACTGGACGCTAGGCACGCTGAGCTGTTCCTTGAAGAGGGATATAAAAGTGGGACCTGGGAATACTACGACATTGGATCCCTGAAGATAGCGAAGCCATGCCCTGCTGCTACTGGGGTCGTTATTGATCTCAAGCATTTGAATTCATGTGGGAGTTTGTTTGATGTCAAGACTTGGGTGGGCGCGCCCAGTGACTGGCAGCCCAAGGCCACGCTCTGCCTTCACGCTGTTGCTGTCAATACCAACCTCCAGCCCAACGACGGTAAAGAAAAATAATTCCACAGATTCGCAAAGTGACGAAGTTTGCGCTTGTTTCATTTTCTTGATGTTGGGAAATTTTGGCGCAGGACTGAACGTGAAGTTTCAGGCGATGAGGAGCAGCGGAGCAGATGAAAAGGTGGTTTCTATTAGGATCTCGCAGCAGCTTATTTGATTGATCTAGTATTCTTTTTCTTAAAGATAAAGGATAAAACTAGGAGCAAAGCTTTTAATAGTCGGTATCGGCCTTCACAAAATTCATAGATTTAGTCCTAAATCATAGTCATTAATTGTATGTTAGCTTAGAAAGCATCTGCTATTACTGTCCCTTTGTCGTCAGCGGTTTACCCCGTGCGTGTGATAATAGCTGTTACGTTCACTCTTTGAGCTTATATAGATGGGAACTGTTGGCTTAATGCTATCCAGTATGGACAAATTACATTAGACTAGCTAAGATTTGGTATTAACAAATTTCACCTTTTAATTTGAAAATGTTTTCACTGTGAATAAAGAAAGAATTGACCAGGAAGTCACATGAACAGAAACACAGGGAGTAAAAAGTTGGCATCCTATAAGAGCAGGATATCATTCTTAACACAACTGCTTCAGAAATAAACTGTGACTACGTGTTTTTGATGAAATTAAAAAGGTTTAAGCTTTTAACAATGTCTCAATTCTGAGGGCTAGTTCTTCACCACTGTTGCCACCAAAACGTGAAGCATGTTCTCTTTATTGGATGGAGATATGACGACAATCTTCAATTTAGAAACAGCCCCCCAACTGCCAACAAGAACAAAATAGTTAGTTCGACAAGGAAAAATAACCACGTACGACATAGGGGACAAATGAACACGAGCAAGTGCCACGCAAATGAAGAAAACTTCAAGTTAATTTACAGATATACAAGGTTTCAAAGCATTGCCTAATAACGATATCAAAGTGCTTCAAACATGTACCTACGGTCCTCAAGTCAAGCAATAGAGACAGAGAGTAAGATGAAGGATGGAAACAATTTGGCTTTAGGTTTTAGTTTGCACTTAATAAAGACTGAAGCCGCATCAAAGATTGATTTATGAAAGCCAGGGGGTTGATTCAATAGGACAAATGGTGAGACACAGAAGATCGATACCGATGTGGCATCAATCATCGAGATTTATAAATGAAAAGCAAAGCGTAACTTCCTAATAGGACCCAGCGTGCCTAGGCCTATCTTAGAATCCATCTAACCTTTTGGCAAGGTAGAGTCACCTTCCACCACAGTCTATACTCAGTTCAAATATAAAGGAAAATTTGCTTGGGAGCTACAAATTGCGGATGCGGAGAGTGACACCATTACATTTTCATGTATTTGCTTTGACAAACTCAGGATCTAGTTTACTGTAATTGTTATGAAGCTACGGTGCAACTTTTCAACACCAGTCATTTCCTATTGTAAATTTCATATATTGGTAACAGACAACTAAAGACATGCGTAGGCATACATTCTGAAATTGTTACAAGATCCACAATATCGTTTTTCAATATCAGCAATTTACCAATGTAAATTTCATTTGGCAGGCATCCCATGAATAACTAGAGGACCCAAAACATCACAAGAAACACAATCCTGCATCAAACTACTTCAGTTTAATTTTGCATATTCACGCTTAATGGATTTAAGAGATGAAATTTCACATACCATAATAGCCTCAATCTCCTTGTCGGAGACTGGTGTGCGCTTTGGCAGCATTGAGGCCTTCCCCCCTACGCCAGTATGCGTTGGTGGAGCAGGAACTTCTGATCTGAATCTATAGACTTTCGCAGACGACAAGGGTGCCTTTGGTTGGGAGGTGAAACCTACACATAGCATTATATTAATGCAAATGTACCGCATGTAAATTCCAAAATCCACTGGAAAGAAACATAACACCACAATAATTTGTAGCAATAATACAAAAGGAAATAGAAATTGTTAACTAGATCATAATATAAAACAAAAAGAACAGATTCTACAAACTTAAATGGGAAAGAATCAAGTAGAAATAATTGTCAAATGGTAGGATGGAGGTAAACATGATGTCAGGAGTGGAAAAATTTTGCTTGGTGCAGCAACAAAGTAAAAGATTAACTTCATAGATAAAGTACCCTCTGATGGACCCATAAACTGCAATAGGATATTACGTACATCCTAGAAACACTACAAAGATTAGAACTGATAAGTGATAACCAACACTCCCAGCTTCGCACCAAGCACGTGCGCTGGCAAATTCTCATTAATCAGTTTTCAGAACAAAGCATGTCAGAATCAGTTGCTTAATGATTGAAACACAATTCCAAAAACATCTTTGAGTTGATTAAATGATATGCCATTACTTCACATATAAATGTCAACAATTGATGTATGACATGACATTCTTCCAGACATGCTGCTTTTTACACTAAAAACAGTGTCTCTATATGCAATAATTTCCCATGCTATCATCAAAAACTGAAACATGTTCATTCTAACAACTATGTGAAAGTAACAAATGATGATTGACTCAACTAACAATCCTCATACAGAGAAAAATGACCTGCATCAAAAAGTTCAATTTACTGAAAGTTTTTTCATATCATCTCCATAATGGAAGAGATATAACAAAGTTTTTCCATGTCATCTCCTAAAAGCAGAGATGTATTGTTACTAATCTAATTTCCTCCCTAGATCAGTACTACTCAAAAACTATGATTTTTCATTAGATATCTGGGAAGTGCATAATATTAACCACCAACCTACATTTTGGATCAAGGAAAATAAAAATCTATACACATGGGGCTGGTTTCTTCCTATTTCCACTCTTATGGAACCAAGAAAAGAAGGCAGCATCTCCATGTATTATTAGGTTCTTGTTCTCTTTACTTCTTTGTTACTTGCAAGGTTCTGCCATCAGTGTTTTTACAAGTTCTAAAGGTGTTGTGGGAATAATGACAGATTTATTTGTTTCTTTATTTTTTATCATTTACAATTACAAGCTATGGTCTCCGATCCAATCCATTCTCATTAAAGTTTCAAAGGTGGTAGGTGAGCTCGTTCCGTTTCGGTTTCTTATGCACCAGCCAAATAACATGTATGATAATGACATCTACAGTATCAGGTCATAGATATGGGATCAAAGTATGTATGGCAAACACGCATGCATTCATCACCCCAAATTCATGGTTTTAATCACTGGAAGAATCCTATAAGGACGCGCTTTTCCCAAAATCAATCATAAGCCAAGGACTGCCACCGCTATCAATAGTTTGGTTTACCACTTTCATGGACAAACTACATATGACAACCATCCTGCTAGGATGGCACCTTCTAAGCACCATCTACAGTTAAATTTGTTTTTTTTCGACCAAATGGTTTTACCATGCTCAGCCTCTCACAATTTTGTATCAAATAGGATAATAGAGAGATCTAACTTAACTTTTCACCTCTATTGTTTCTACTTTCTTTCTAGCAATTTACATATAATTTAGATCACAATCTACAGAAGGGAGACTGTCTACAGTTTTTTCCTTCTTTTAACAACAAGAGACAAGATATGCCCTTATTGGTGTAAGCCAACTGCTACATTCAGGTTAAATACTATGATGCATGTCCATAACTACAACATGTTGAAACCACAAACATGATGTTCAATATTTAAGAAAGTGTTCGCCGCTTCTATGCAGTGGACCATGCTCATTGCCCAGACATCTAGTCAGACATCTAAGTGATGCCTTGGTGTCTTTATATTTAAACAACGAATATTTTGGCCACAGCGGATTCACAGTTCAAGCGGCAAAGAGAGAGGCTGAGGAGGCACCAAAGGAAGAAAGAGTTAATTCGACAATTCAAAACCCTTCCTGCAGTGTTTTTATCTAAAATGGATTTGAATCTCGAGTTTTGATTGCCAATCCATTTTTCTTACCCATTACTATACTTAAGCGGGCCGCTAACCTGTTTTTAATACCGTGCAGCTCGATTACATGACATGTGCTTGCTTAGGTGCTCCCAGTGATCAATTTGAGGAGCCCAAACCTAAATGGAGCGTTCTGGGTATTGCCTATGCCTAGAAGGCCGCGTGAGCAGGCACCCAGATTGCTTTTTAAAACAAATTTGGCATAACCAAACGAACACAATTTGGCAAGCAGCTCAAAGTTTATCATTGACATGTAGGTTTCATACAAGAAACATAAAAAATTTAACTAGAAAGAAAATGCCAGAGCAAAGGTGCTAAGCCTCATTACTTACTCATGATATTGTAGTGGTCTTATAAAACTTGCATCTTATTAAATATGCAAATATGCGAATCAAACTGAAGAATAGTGTTTGATCCCTTCTATCTAGGATCCTAGAACATTGTCTTTTCATGTAAAGGACAATGTTAGAAAGATAGAATTTCACAGCATGCACTGCAAATCAGTCTAAATCAGTGCATACATAAAATGATATAGGCAATTGAACAATCATCTAATCTGAACTCTGTCCAATAACAATTTAATCCAAATTGAGATTCAAAATAACTCTTTGCTTTATAAGGTTTTAAAAGAACTCCTTTTTAATACTTCTACTGTTGGCTTCATTTGATTCTCCCTGCAAAATTAACATTAGAGCATTAAAAGTATAGTTCACAACTATGTTACCCGGGTACTTCTATCATGAAGCCGTATCCGTACTGGACACGTACCCGTACCCAAACTTCATGGACACTCCTTGGATGTATGCATACATTTATTCAGACACTTACTCAATTATATGATATATGTTTTATTTAAAACACTTGTCAAATACTTTTTGGACGTATACCCTACACTTCACATCCATTTCTTAAAACTTTTTAGGCACGGTTCAGCCCATACCCAAGTTCCAAACTATGATTTTAAAGGGTCATTTGGGCGTCTAGTTCAGAAACAATTGGTTTCTAATTTATAATCAACATAATAAAAGAAACTTAAAATGTGTTAGGAATTTTAATCCTAATAAGTAATAACACATGAATTGAAAATTACTAATGATTTCATTTAAATTAATAATTTATACACACACACACACGTGACCCACACCCGCACCCGTTCCCATGCAACTTAGGTTCACAACCAAATATTATAACAAATAACTAGAGAAAATTATACAGTTAAACTTAAAAGACTTGCTTTAATCACATCTATATTATAAAGAATCAAGAAGAAGCTTACCCAAACGAGAGATCTCCACATTTTGCTCAGCAGCAGGAGAAGATCCTACAAAATAATTATGAAAAAGAAAACAAAACTTTAGATATTAAAAGACCCTAGATTCTTCAAATGATACCCTAACCCTAATCGAGCCAATAAAAACATCAACCGACATAGCTTCCAAATTCCAAAGGAAAAAAACCCCCAACTAAACCTTCTATAATACATAGTAATCACTCTTTGTGTGGGCTCCATAGTGCAGCCGTATTTGATGG
>JBAKGM010000001.1:31572852-31620677 GCA_037177215.1 Asparagus racemosus
TATTTCTATCTTCTATATTATTAATTATTATATTCATTTTTTCTATGATTTTTTTCTTTTTTCATGTTATCTGCATATAAATTCTTTTATAGTCAAATCTAGAACATAAAACAATTATGTCTGTATGAATAATTATAACATGCATCACGTGCAACACACGTATTGCTTACTAGTATTGTTACATACATATCAGGATTTTTGGATAAGAGAGAAATATGATTTTCGGAAAAGAGATAACGAAATAAAGAGTTCAGAGTGTAGAAGACAAATAATAAAGATTTTCAAAATATAGAGTAGTTGGTTGATATGAGATGATGGAACAATGTATGTAATGATTAATTATTAGAGCTCTGAGAGTTTGCTTAACGTAGCAAAATCATGCAACCACTTTTATTATTAGCATAGTGAAAATAAGTGTAATGTTCTATGTTACAGAGTCTTATTCTCACTTTAGTAAGGATCAATTACCTACCTTAAAAAGTAAACACACTTCTTTTGCCAAACTGTCCAAATTTGCGGTTAAATTCCAAAAAAAAAAAAAGAAGAAAGAAAAAAAAAATGTAGGCAACACACTCCTTTTCTTTTATGAATCTCCTTTCTTGCCTAGATGTTTACTTAACCTTAAGCCTTCTCCTTCAACTAGATCTCTTGCCATACAATTAGAAGGGCTCTTTGCTTTTCTAATTTCTGTATCATCCTTGAGCCTGTATCCACTTGCAAGAGAGCTTTATTCTCTCTGCCCCCAACATCTCATCAAGAGAATGATAAAAAGAGAACTAGCAAGGCTCCCTAGGTTTTTGCTGAGTTGTCATCCCTATCCTCTTTAATTAGTTTGCACCTTAGTAGAGGATGAAGTATAGGACATGAACCATGATGTTTCTATGAAAAGAAAATCAATATACAAGTGGATGATGGAGGAAGATCACAATGTGACCATCACTGATCTCTTTAAAGGGTGAATGAAATCATTGGTGCCCTGCTCCTTTGCATGTGGATTGGACTTGTACAAAGGCCAACCCTTCCTTTTGAAGTTCCTTTATGGGAATTTGTGAGCCTCTTTGAGCCTTTTGGTGCATGAATTTGTTCTTGCTTGTCAATAGGAACCCAGTTTAGGCTTTTGATGATATTTTGTTGGATATCACGTGACTCCCCGTTCTTTAAAGAGATCAGGGCCGCAAAATCTCTTTAACAAGTTGCTGCCCAAGAACTAGGAGACAAAATATTAGTACTGTCATTATTGATCTTAGTAGATTTGTTCCCCTGTGGGGATCAAAGTGGAGCATCAAAGCAACAAAACCAACTCTTTCATTGGATCATACTTTGGTGTTCTACTACATTAACCTCCAACAAAACATAAACAAAAATGCCATTGCAGACATTAACCAATACAAGAAACACAAAGTTCTTGCTACAAATCCCTCAACATTCCTAATAAAACAACACCACTAATAACCCGTAGAATTACAGATACAGATTTATGATGGGGCGCCGAGGTAAGAAGCCAGCCGCAGAATATCACTGAAGACTCCACCGGCTGTTACCTCTGCACCTGCACCGGGTCCACGAACAATCAAGGGCTGATCTTTGTACCTCATGGTGGTGAATGCTATGATGTTATCGGATCCGGATAATTGTGCAAATGGGTGATCTTTACTGTATCTTCTCAGCTCAACTATGCCTTTCTTGTTGGCAACATCAACAACACCAACATATCTCAACACCTTAAGAAGAAAGACAAAATGACGCTTCGATCAAGACTTTGTTCAGAGTGGAAACAAGATGAAGTCAGTGTCGAGAGTAAATTTCACAAAACCAGGGTCTTGTAAAAATCTACCATAAGCCTTTTCATCAGAGAAAACTATCATGAACTTTCGAAAGTGCAAAAAATAACATGGACTATTGAAAATTATTGCTAACAACATTGCCTAGTCTATCTTTATTAATATCTACCCCACAAAGGACTTCACAAGGGTAACATGGAAGATATAAAAAGTACATAAGAGCAATATTGTCCAGAAAGTGTCACGTCAACTTACCATCAAGCCTAATAGTTTCTGAAAAAAATTCATGGCAGTTTTCTCTAATAAAAGTAGTTTTTGGTAGTTTTGTGCAAACACTCCAAAGTTCTTGGTAGTTTTGTGAAATTTACCCTTCATATTAGATTTTGTCGGTTTGGGTTAGCATTAGGTAAATTTTACAAAGCTACTATGAACTTTTTTATAGGAGAAAACTAATATGAACTTTAAAACTGCAAAAAGAAAAAAAAAACCATGAATTATCGAGTTCTAAACTATTATTATAACTGTCAATGCACAAAGTTCATAAAAGTAAAATGACATACATAAAGTAAATAAGGACATAATTGTCCAAAACATGTCATGTGTGAGGCACGTGAAACGTACCCTTAGTGAAAATTTTATGGTAGTTTTATCTATACAGTAGTTTGTGCAAAACACCCACATTGAGTTCATGGTAGTTTTGTGAAATTTACCCATGAGTTTAACTCGGCATCAAAGATCCGTGCAATACATCATAACCTTCATCTCTTAAATCATAAGAAACCAAAAGCATATCCATGGATAAGCTAGTTTATCTATAAAATATGTGTTACAGCAACAATTCTGGCCTAGGAAAGTTATTCTTCAAAAAATGTTACACTTTGCACTCGAGATGATTGTGAATGTGACAAATGGTTGCCTAACGCCAGCTAAACCACAGAAAGCTGACTTGCAATATTTCATTTACTTGTTCAGCTTTGGAATGGGTTTATGTCCCAGGAATAACATATAGACAAGAAACATCTTTTATAGTAATTTACTCACAAGTTAAAGTAACCAAAAAGTTATATCCCATTAATAATGTGAGTGTGCCCCTTAAAGAATTAACAGGTATCGAGTTGCAAGGAACTCACTTCTCCTGCAGCATCTGCATTATGTTGTTGTTTTGACATATCTCCATCAAATTTTGGAAGTTCTGTCATGAACTCTTCAGCAGATGAACTTGCCTGGTAATGCACCAAAAGAAGCGTGAGAACTCAATTAGTTTTCCTGAAGAAAACTAATTATATATTTATGTGTTAATCTTACTCTTAATGGCTCTGGGACAAGATTTACAATCTTGATATCAGAAAGCTCTAGCTTCAAACCTGACTCTCGCGCAAGGATAATTACCTGTAGTTGTCATAATACAATAACATCATCATCATCAAGAGCAAAAATAAGAATGGAAAAGAATGATATTTACATAACCAACGTCTCCCTACCAGGAGCGGACCTGTAAACTTTGGTCACTGGGGGCAATACTATAAGTCGATTAGTATAATTAGTACATGATAATTTTCATTAAATAATAATGAAAGCAATACTAAATATGTGTGTGTGTGCGTGCGCGCGCGTGTGCGTGTGTACATACAAAGAAAATAGAGTTAATAGAGGTATCATATCGAAGTTATTTACATAACAGTTCATTTCTTCTATTGTTGATTTTGCAATAGCTGATGGATGAAACTTTCAAAACATGAACTTGTTTGTATCTGATGATGATACAATTTGACTCGTACAATGTGTCCAATAACTGGATTAACAAATAACTTTCATCTTGATCTCCATGCTATAAGATGCCCTATGAATGAGGAATTTCTACCTTATTCCATCTATGGATACACCTCTCTTTTGTGTCATGCCATTCACATTTCAGCCAGAGTGATGGGCTACTCTTCTTGAAACATGCTCATTATAGTTTCAAGGTTTCCCTATTAAAGTAGCCATGTCTTAAAGAGTCAACTACTAGTAAGAACTGAAGAAGAATCCCATTGATCCAGGATGCAAAAATGTGAAACCTAATTCTTTATGTACAATATTTAAGATGAAATTGTATGTTTCTGTTCTTGGTTTTAAATTATGAAAGGCTGGAGTCTGGAAAAATGCTTTAGAGTGCTTGCTATGCATCAAAGCAAACCTAACAAACATGTTCAACATAAAATTGTTTCAACTGAGATTCGTGGTATGAAAAATTTAGAAATTCATAGTTTCAATTTAGAATTCATACAAGTAACTGATCATCATTGAAATTGAATGAATGCAAGAAAGTCCATTCGGTGGAATCATAAGTACTATATTTTATGAAGCAAAAGCCAAACAAGTACCCACCTTTCTGGCAACATCAGTTCCAGATAGATCGTCTCTTGGATCTGGTTCAGTAAATCCAGCCTCTTTTGCTTCAGCAACAACTTCACTAAAAGTTCGTGTTCCTTTTAAGTTGTTGAAGATATAACTCAGAGTTCCACTGTGCTTACACAGATAATAACCAATTATAAGTTTGAATAGGAATCACTATTTTCTTGAATATAAAACTTTATATGATTTTTATGTAACCAGAGATTAGAGGAAATGCCAAGAAGAAGAAAAAACTGACCTGAAAATGCCCTCAATAGATAAAATCTTGTCACCAGTTTCGAGCAGCCCCCGCAAAGTGCTTATTATTGGGAGGCCAGCACCCACAGTTGCCTCATAGAAATAGTGAGTATAAGACTTCCTCTGTTGTGTCCTCAATTTCAGATACTACACAGAAAGATAAGGAAATGTATCAGACATGAAAGTTGATAAATAGAAATAATATAATATTCAATAAGTATTGTGGATGTGGATGGTAATTGCATGATTGAAAACATATAGCACAAAGGTCTACATCGTGGAGTAACACAAACTAAAGTTCCTGGCCCAACGTGAAAATATCAGGAAATATTTGCTCCATATTGCTATAAATGAAAATATTTGAAAATGGAAAATTATGTTAGCTAACTACCAAACCAAACATGAACTTCATAAGGAAAGGCATCGAGCACATATGATACTGCACATACGTTGTGAAGACTGAAAAATGTCTCATGTGTACTAAAATCATTCTGATTATTATATCTAGTAGACAGCAATTCATCACGGTGATGATCTGGTAAGGCATTCTCTTTTAACTTGTAAATCCTCCCTAAATTCTAAAGAAGGGTTATGCGACAATACTTATAACTTGGATCTTGCAATAATACGATGAATATCAAGGGCTCATTTATTTAACACAAATACGATATATAATTTTTTTTTTACAGTGCCCTTCCTCTAAATATCCACCATGATATCAATGATCTCAAAAGGGACTATATCCTAAAAGCTAAATAGATTCATAAAAGTACCTATAAGGAGTCACTTTATCCAGAAGCTTAACTTGTTGGATTGTGGGATAAAATATATCAACCTAAAAACTTCATAATGTTCTCCTCTCACATGAGCCTTTTGACCACATGGAAAGGCGTCCAGCTTTGAATATGGCTTGGAAAAACTAAACAAATGGTGATAAATAATTACGTTTGAAATTTTACAATGCTGAGCTTCGAACCCAGAACATCATATAACCTAGTGCTCTCACACCAAGGACCACTTTAATCATAAGCTTAAGCTTTGGGGTCGATTCACTGCCAGCCTATGTTCAAGGTTCGCAAGAGGCCCAAGTTCCTCCCAGCTGTATGAAAGCATGAAACATGTGATCAGAGACACAGTTGAAATTTATGACTGTGTAAAAAAGTGGCCAGATTGAGAAACTAAAATTTCCACCGTAAAATATCTTTTATTGAGAATGGGATAAGGACATCACTGTTCTTGTTCCACTGGAGTTGGTTTCACTTGGAGGACATGGAATTAAGTATGGAAATAAAACCAAAACGAGCATGAGACATAGAGAATTAGGCCCAAGCTCACTTTATTTCAGCTGTCCTTGATTGACTCAGCCAAGCGGAAAAGAACCTAGGAAGGCTAAAGTGAGCCAGCCAATACCTCAGCCTTCTAAAGTTTCCATGGGAGAACATCTCTTGAAGGATGTCACCTTGGTATATGGCACCAATTTCATCAAGGTATAACATCAAATAACGAAGAAAAAATAGAACCTAAACAAATTTCCAATAATATTATATTTAGCTAGTAAATTCAATCTAACTAATATGCAGTAAGCATGCCGTCAAAACTAATGCCTAAGATATTATGGGGAAGATGATAAAATATGCAAATAACTAATAAATGAGTAAAAAAAGAAGAATGTTAACATCATTGTACAAGAATCTTGCAAAGAATAAAGTAGAATAAAGTGAAACAAAATATTTACCCGATCAAGGGGTCCTGAATTTGCCTTTTTGTTAGGTGTAATAACATGAATTCCTTCACATAACCAATCATAATAATGATTTGCAACATTTGAATCTGATGTACAATCAACCAGTACTGTATTGGGAAAGAAATGATTTTCGTGCACATGTCGAGCAAATTTATCCAAGTTTGCCTCTTCGGCCTTTTCTTCCTGAAGTTCTCTCCATCTTGTTAGGTCAATTCCCCTAATACAAGAAGCAAGCGAGAGTTAAAATAGCTAGACGTAATTTACATGACGAGAAACATAAATGTAGTCAGTAGAAAGATCTAGTTGAAGATAAAATAACACATCAGCATATCAGAGTGAATGCACATGATGTATATGCCAAGTAATGCTTTGTCCCTTGTAGGGATATGATGTATATGCCAACAAATTTACCTACAAATAGTCTTAATCTCAGAGCATTATAACGCCCGGGAAATGAATGACAAAAAAAAAAAAGCAGACATGTCTAAGCGTATGGTTCTTTTGTAGGTTAGAGTCCATGAAGTTAACAAAAACGAAGAGAAAAAATAATCTTTCATCATTATGAAAAACTCATTAGATTTAGGTAACACTGAATATAATTTATAGATCAAAGCGGTTCAAACTATTTCTGAGTTCTAACTCAACTTCTACTTGAACCTAGAACCTGGATTACTTCAATTACTAGAACCCATCCAAGAATAACTAAATAATGAGATGTTTTGTCTTAGAAATCCCTTCTAACCAAACCCAATATATTATCGTATTAGAAATCTCTGCAAACCAAACCCAATATATTATCGTATGAGCAGTCAACTATTCCCTTTTTCCTCCCCACATTTATCTGATAGAGATTTTAAAATTAAAAAAAACCCATAACCCAGACAAGATAGCAACCCAGTCCTAAATTTTCTGTTTTGGGCCAACACTAAACATCCTCTTTCTACTAATGAAAGTGAATGTTTTTCTATCTTAGACCAATTTAACCCACTTCTAAATTTTCTCGTCTATATTAATAAGAATTTCAATTATATTGTTTGTAATAATTCTTAAGTTTTCACTGAAGAGATATCAATTTGCACATTTAATAATTTTTGTGAGGATTAATGAAACTCCTTAATAGTGACCAGTGCCATTTGAAATACAACATTTAAAATATATAATAGAACTTAGGTCCTACCTAAAAGTCAAAATGAAAATTACAAAAGATGAAACAATAATCACTCAATATAGGTTAAACATGCTGACGATCTCAAACAAAGTACGTGATTACCAATAGACATGCATCAAAAGCAATATCATAAATGAGTATCCAACCTAAGCTAACAGGAACAGTTCAGTGTGAAGGAAGACACATAAAGTTGACCGAGTAACTTACGATTCACTCAAAATCATTGTCCTTGACCCAGTAATTCCCATGACACGCAAGTCAATGTTAAATTTCTCCTTAAGAACCGCAGCCTGCAAAGATTTACAAAACTCTCAAATGAAGATGAAATTTTGATCTAAAGTATTCAGTCCTTCATCATAAGGACCTCACCAGATGACATAAATGCAGAGCATTATAAATAATATAATAAATATTACGGAATATAAGGTGACGTGACTGGTGTCCTAGAATTACTGTACAACAAAATGATGTCAGTGATATAAAGTATGCAGATAAAAAAAATCTGGAATATTGGACCATGTCATGACAATGGTAACCACTGCCAATAATGTGATAGTTATGAGTAAATTAAGAATATAGACAGCGCAACATCGCAAGATAGTTAGGTGTGGCTTACAATTTTATTTTCCAAAAATGTTTTTTTAATTATCGGAGGCTACCAGCAGACATAGATCAAAAGGCAACGCACATTGATGCATTTTACACAATCAGTAGAAGATTTTGGTCACATGTAAAAGACATCCAGTTCGTTGTTTAATTTTTTATGCGGAAATTAATCCTTTGATGTGATTTAAGTACAACTTTGCACCCCAAATTAGGATAGGTACACTCAGCTAGGCGTTTTGGTGCTTGAATTTTTTTCTATAAAGGGCTAATACACTGTTTGGTTGCAAGTTGCATTTGCTCGCCGTTGAATAGTGCTCAACTCATTATGTTGTGTGGAACCTACTTGGGACGTGGGAATGGATTCATATTGCAATCAGGTTAAAGATCCATAGAACTACAGATGATATGATTAGGACAAAAGGGAAGTGAGTTGATCGCCTCCTATTGGAAAGGTAGCAATCAGGACAAAGCAGTCAATATGGAGCCTTATCAAGTATATATCCCAACTTTATATGAAAATCAGAAGACATTCTCCTGTCACTATTTTTTCTCATACCTGGAAAGTTGTTGAGATTCAGTTCAAGTAAAGCTTCAAGATATTTTCACCAACACATAAATAATTTTTCTACAAATAAACAATCACTAAACCATAAATGTTTGATGGATACTATTAGCAACTGCATGGTTACATAATGTAATCATGATAGTAAAGAAATCTGCATTTCAGGTACCTGATCCCTGAGCTGGTCAAGTAGCGTACTTCCAATTAAACCAGGTCCGATTATGCCCATTGCTAACGTTGTTTTTGAGAGATAAAATCGAGAGTGGGCAGCCCTTAGCGCCCGTACACAGTCCTCTTGCTTCAGTACCACAGTTATGTTATATTCACTGCAACCTTGAGCTATAGCTCTTACGTTTATGTTGGCCTGAAAGATTACAATAGTTAAAATATAATAACTTCTCAGTAGTTACTCAATTAAATGTAAAGTCACCTAAAAGGTATTGATTAGAAGATATTACTCAGCAAATACCTTTGCTAGTGCATCAAAAAGAGTAGCACTAACACCAGGAGTGCTTGCCATTTTCTGGCCAACCGCAGCTAAGATACTGCAGTTACGGATGACCTCAACCTGATAAAGTTAAGCTATTAAAAAAGGAAAGCAAGAAGCAAGATCAAAATAATGAAAGGATAAAAAATACAAAATAAGGCATAATGTTGAAAATACAATACTAAGGAATAATTCTGGGAATGAGATTTCTGTATCAAAAGTTCAAAAAACTACACATACGCAGACACAAAAAAGGTGCTTGCTTTGTGATTATCTTCTTAACTATTTCTTTGTGATTCAAAAGCGACCAAATATGGGAAAAAGTCAAGTCAAGAATACAAGTGTCCTAAAATGTCTCACAGAACAACTCTTTTAACAGGACACAGGGACATATAAAAATACATGTATGTATAAGCATTCAGTATATAAATATATAAAAACACATACATACAGAAACACAATACAGAAACACACACACACACACGCACGCACACACGCCCCATGCACACACGCACATGCGCACGCATGGATAAAGCAGGTAGTAGATATGTATGTATGCATTATTGATCTATTGTTTAAAGGATCAACATCCTCTCTCACACCTGTTACCTTATGACAAACAAGAGTAGTTAACATTTGTTAACACTTGTTTCTTTTCTTCCCTTGTTTCTTTTGTAGATATTTTTTCTAAGCCTTTACCTTCGTTTGAGGATGGCATGAATAAAAGAAAGTTGTAAAATGAAACAAAAGAAATATATATATCACTACTTGAAAAGCATTTTACAGCATTTGAGGGCAACACCTAACTGAATTGCAAGTTCCAACTACAGATTATAAGATAAAATCTGATCAGGTCAAAGAGGCCTTCTGTTATAAGGATCTTAAGATTCAGTGTCAATTTAGATCTTGATACCATTTGTCCACATTGTCTACCAGTTCCAGTAACCAAAACTTTATTTATTTTATGAGCTATCGTTCTCTATTTCTCAATGAAATACACATCTGTAGATCAACAACAACTCATGAGAAGTCGGCTCACTGCATGAGGGA
This sequence comes from Asparagus racemosus, assembly GCA_037177215.1. Classification (NCBI taxonomy): domain Eukaryota; kingdom Viridiplantae; phylum Streptophyta; class Magnoliopsida; order Asparagales; family Asparagaceae; genus Asparagus; species Asparagus racemosus. The sequence continues at coordinate 31,582,882 of JBAKGM010000001.1, forward strand.
TTTTTATTTACTAAAATTGGCCATATGTTATTGACAGAGACAAGAATGTCTTTTCTTTGATATATGGATAAAGTAAAAATACCACATACCTGAGAAAGCCTTCCAGCACCCAGAGCTTGACGAAATCTGGACTCTAAGGCGTCAGAGACTGCTTTCACTTCTTTTTCAGGCACAGCAAAGCAAATTGAATGTTCACTACTTGCCTGAAAACCTTATATTAGTTTCAATAGGTAACACACAAATTCTAGTATCCAGTAAAAAGAGTAGTATAAACCTGAGATATCATGATGACATTAGCCCCCACATCTTTAACATAACTGAAAATAGCACTAGCTGTTCCAGGAACACCCGCCATTCCAGTTCTACAATCAATGGAGCATGCTCGATGAAAACTAAGTAGGAAGGGGATAACTAAAAAATGAAATAGCGTTGTTTGTATATATATACCCCTTAACTCATACGTACTTACAAAATCACCGTGAATTCCCAGTATTTTCAAACCCCAAAAAAAAACCATCATTAACTTTAGAAAAATTAACCCCCAAAATCAACAAATCAACTTTGTTGGACATGGTGAGTAAAAATTTGACTAGTTTGTTATGCAGTTACAATAGCCTATCAAAGTTGATTTGTTGATTTGGGGGTAATCTTCTCCAAAGTTGATAGTTTGGGGGGAGTAATAGAATGGAATGGAAGAATAGGATTCATGTAGCCAACCCTAAATATTTGGAATAAAGGCTTTGTTTTTTATTGATTGATTGATTTTGCAGATATCGACATTTTGGTGGGTAATTTCGCAAATGCCCATGATATAATGGGTATACAACAACAACAAAGCCTTTATCCCAAATATTGGGGTCGGTTACATGAATCCTATTCTTCCATTCTATTCTATTATGGGACTCCTCTGCTAAGTTAAACATAATACTTAAGGGGTATACATACCAAAAAAATGAAATTTTAAAGAGACCTCACCCCTCAACATTAACAAGAGCCAAATTATCTATAGTGGCAAAAGCTCTGACACAGGAATCTGAAATCTCTTCATCTCCATTTCTATTCCCGGGCTCATGGCAAATCATTGTTCCAGGGGAAGAGAGATTGAAAACATTTCTAATTACAATAGGAATATTATACTTCATTACAGGAATAATGGTGCGTGGATGCAAAACGTTCGCCCCAAAGTAAGACTGAAAAGATAGATTAAAGTTCAGAAAATAATATTGCAGGAGAGAATTTAAGTGATTTTAATATACATGGTTAGAAACTTAACCATTTCCCACGCTTCTTGGTAGGACAATGTTCGCAATATCACAGCTTCACTAACTGCAAAGGCAAAGAGTTTTTCAGACCTTTAATTTATCTCAAGCTATTTAGCCTGTATAATATAAAAACCAACGTACTTTACACTAGACACTTCAGAAGAAACTACTATAATTTAATTCCGTTAAAATTTAGATGAGAGGTACTACCTTCAGAACTAGTACTAGGTAAGTAAACAAAACTAACTGCAACATGAATGATATGTTTTAGGTTTGAGCATCTTAGCTGGCATAAGAACAAGCTAAATTAACAAATTTCTAGCACCAACTACACTGAATTTGAACCTAAACAAAATTGACCCTAATGTAGTAATGACTATGCACCAAATAGTCCTCTCAGAAATTCCTTCTTTAAAGCATATATATAATTTACTATGGTGATATGAAGTTAGATAAATCCAAATCAGGCAAATTTATGCAAAATACCCAACCATGTTTCCCATGAAAATAGAGAAGAGAAACCTTTTCTAGGGTCTGCACTATATACACCATCAACATCTGTCCATATAGTGACTTGGCGAGCTTCAACAAGAGAACCCATTATCGCTGCTGAGAAGTCGCTTCCATCTCTTTTCAAAGTGGTAGGAATGTTTTTAGGCGTGCTGGCAATGAACCCAGTAGCAACTATTGTATCAGCTGGCTCATTAGTAAACCACTTTTCAAGTCTCTTCTCAGACTCAAAATAGTCAGGGTCTACTTGATTGGAACTGGTAGGATTTACAATAAGGACATCTCGGGTATCCATCCAACTGCAAGGTCTTCCACTCTGCACCAAAGAGAGTGGATTTAGGATAACTTTTCAAGTCTGTTAATTAATTTCTAAAAAAGTTACGTAAATAATGAACCTTTCTAATCACATATGACAACATTTGAGCAGACCATAATTCTCCATGGCCTACAACAAAGTCTGAAAAGGATTCTGTTGCGTGACCCGCTGCAAAATATGTGAAGGGTGTCAGGAAAAAAAACGCTAGAAATATCAACATGACTACCAAAACACTAACAAAATACAGACAAGATACTGCATATGCACAAACTAATGAAAGGAAGAAGCAAAGAATTTGGAAGCACTAATCATGAAATAAGAACAAGATTGCCTCAATATATTTCGTATGAGCTTGATGAAACCAAATTGAAGACTTGTAATATACTTTTTTTAAAATCACCTACACATATTTGTCTAAACAAAAGCAGAAAAGGTGCTTTTTCTGATCTCCACAAAAGATGCAAACAAAATAAAAAAAAGATAACCACAAAAAACAACTAATATAATACTGATTTCAGGTTGATATGGTTCTACTTCAGATTTATTTCAACAAATGGCCTATTTTATACTGCACAGTGATTTCAGAGACAAATGCAACAACAATAAGTAAAGCACACTCGCTCGGATAAAGAAGTACTACTATCTACATGTATTGCATACATAGAAACTCCAGTACAAGCTGACACATTTCAGATACCCATTTAACATAGTCCAAAATTTCAGAAGCTTTTTCCTTAAGCTACGCAACTGCAAGTGCGAAAAATGACATAGAATTTGGCGTTGTGTTTAAGCTATGTAGCCTGCCAAGTTCAGGTATCAAATATGAGTGTGTAGATGTGTGTCTTGAATATCTTATATCTAAGTGGTTACCCGAGAGACAATCTAGAAAAGATTGAACTTTGGGACAAAATTTTGGTGTCACACCACCATCATTGTCAAATAATAATATGTATAAGATTTCAGCATATCAGAAAACTTAACGGTAAATCAACCATCCTATACTACACATGCATCTGATACTATTTTACCTTAGCGGTAAAGTATATAAAACCAAGAGTTAGGCAGGACATTTATAACACTAGAGATGTAGGAAAAATGTAAAAATTAGGAGGTCCATCTCTCATGGCTGAGGAAGATCCCCATGGTATATCTTGTCAATTAACTTAGCATGGTAAGAGAAAATATTGGATAAATGTTGAAGATTCACAAGTATAGAAACAATAAATGGTTTTACAACAAAAGACTTCAATGGAGAACTGCAGGCTGGTAATAGAAAAAAAGTAATGAGCAAATCAACCGCTCATAATTTCAGAAAAACATGGTACATGACAACATAACTAAAGAGCATAAATGCAGTGATGACTAAACAAATCTTTAAGTAAATGAAATTAAATCAATAGTAATGAGAGTAATTGAATAGTTGATAGTTCAAACCTATATAAATCGCCTGAAGCATCGCTTTCAGGTCGCTGATGTCATTCTGTAACTGAGATAAAAATCTAACAAGATCATCTCCATCAAGAAGCTGCTTTGCTGTTAACATGTGTTTTTCATAAACGGCATCAAGTGCTGATATATATTCAACATCCCTCGATTGAGCCTTCTCGACCAAATTATACATCATATCAGTCACTTTTGACATTGCAGAAACCACTACCAACTTTCTTTCAGAAGGATCACCCAAAATTATATTTGCAACGTTTTGAATCCTCTCAGCAGTGCCCATACACGTCCCACCAAATTTATGAACAGACCACATATCGCCTTTTGGAAGGGAAGAATTTTCTGTGGTTTCCTCAGGGGAAACAACTGCGTAAATGAAGAAATTTTAAATGTGAAATCTTTTTTGTAGAAGACATAATAAATAATAAAGTTTCAACAATTAAGCAAGTCCTATTAAACAATAAAAACACAAGGTGGTATGTGTCATGATCTCAAAAGTAGAAAAAGGGTAATATGTATGGTGCATAAAGTAGGGAAGGTGTAAAAAAAAGTCACCGACTCACAGTAGAGGGAAGACGTGATAAAAAACTAATCAATGCAAGAAAGCAACAATTAAAGAAAAAAAATTGTACCCAACTAATTGATATGTTAAAGGCCAGTTTAACAAATGCATTAATGTGATTTAGAATGAAAAAGGGAGCATCAGAACAGCTGAACTAATAATAGAGGTAAGTGCTTCTGCCTGTAATATTTGTAAACACAGCTTGGCCACATAGAACGAATGTAGCTATGATCAAATGCTGTTTCAAACCTCCCAGAAAGTTCAGTTAAGAGATAAAAGACTATAATAGACATGGCTTTTGCGTCTTTAACACAACTTAAACATCAAGTTGATAAGAAGAAAACTACAATCCAAGACTATTAGTTTATACCTGAGTAGCATAGAAGCATTACCTGCAACAGAGGCAACTTGGAGGCTCTTAGACATGGCCTTTCCAGCCTTTTCCAAAGAACCTATGCTGAAATAATTAAGTTAAAGTTGTCAAATTTAACAGAATTCAATCAAAAAAGAACAGCAGACAGTACCTCATCTTATAATCAACCACACAATAAAAATATTAATTGTGTCATCCTAAAGGGAAAAAATAGTAAGTAAACCAGATAGTTCTAAGAACTTTCAAGCATCTAATTAAATCAATTCAATGTAACATTTACTAAAGGAATGACTCGGATGAAACAAAAGGTTCAAGATTCCAAGCATTGTTCTTCTCTACATCGCACTTAAATATGCAATGTCCTAACATAGAAGTAACACATATCAACCTTATTTTGCTCGAAAGATGAAATTCTACTCGACTAAACATGATATCAATAGAATTACTAACCTCAAAGTACCAGAATAGGGCCATCTTTGAGGCTTGTAACTGCACCGACTTTTCGGAAGAGTGTGCCTGTATAGCATTTAGGAAACAGAAAATGTAAATTAAAACATCAGAATTTCATAGCGGAGGAAGAGGGTAGCATAATGAATAAAGAAACTGAACAAAGAAATACCGACCACTTCCCTATAGGCAAATTAAAATTTATAGCAATAACGCAACAACTTCACTGAAAAATATAAAAAGATTAACACTTTAAAGCGATCCCAGATCCCATTCATTAGTAGAACAAAATAAACACTCTAAAAACAGAAATTTCATCAAATGGGTTATCTGCAAACAATCCGCGCACGCATCTTAAACCACTCAACTAATCAAAGATGAAATTTTGAACAAACCCCATGTCAACATCCATCAACACAAACCCAAAGCAGTAATCTTGAAACTAATCACAGTAAAATAATTCAAATGCAGCGCCAATTCGGAACCTGGGGAGAGGAAGAGGGAAATGAGGCTCGTTTGCGCGGGAAGCTCGCCGGAGAGAGGAGGAGGAGGAGGAGGGCAATGGGGAGGTGAGCGCGAGGGAGCTCATCGTGGGAGCAGAGGAAGAGATTGAGAGGGTTTGGAGAGTGAAAACGTTGGGGGGCGCTTAATATGGAATCGAAAGCCGCTGATGGAAACAGCTTCTTCGTTAAATGGCTTTGAAATCCGATGGACGAGTTCACGGGCTCCTTTGGGCAGGGACCCACATTCATGATTGGGGGGCTATTGGCACGTGTATGTATTTTTATATTATGATGATTAGATCTATAAAAAAATTTTTGTTGGGTTTGGATTTGTATTGGGTTTAATGGACAAAATAACAGTTTATAAGATTTGAGGGACCAATTATAAATATGAATGATTGGAGGGACCAACATGTAAAAATCCTTATAACTTATTGTCAACCTCTTTGGTGCTCCAAGCACGCTGGGAACGATCGAATCGAATCGAATACTTAGATGTTTGTATTTGTATTTATTTAAAATTATCAAATTCGAACCCGATTCAATTCTTTACATTTGGAGTTTCTCGAATTCGAACTCGAATACTCTGTATTTGTTAAATATTTATAAATACTTATCGAATATCAAAGTATATTTAGCTTGCAACAGAATTTAATTTTTAAATACTATTTATATTTATAAATGAAATTTATTCCTTTATAATTATTATGCATATATATTTAATTCAAATATTTTATTAGAAATTTGATTTAAGATTCTTTAAGTCTCTCAAAATTAGTATATAGAACTGTAATAGAAAATGTAACTGGGTTGAAAATGTAACTTCATATTCGTACTGCTATAAATTATAAGCAATCAAATTTTAAACGAATATTTGATAAGCAAATGAATCGAATTTACATCTGGTTAAATTCTATTCTTAATGAACTCGAATACTAAATATTACTTGTTTAATGTTAAATGAACTAACGAATCGAATATGACCGAATAGTTACTCGAACGATTAACGAACTATTTGTTAATTATTTGGTTCATTTCCACTCCTAGCTCCAAGATATAAATCTAAGAGTACTAATTGCACAATTTGTAAATACCTACCGCAATTATTGCTCTCAGTATTTCCGTTTAAAACATGGTTTGTTTACTTGATAGGAAATATAGAAATAAGAAGTAAATCAAATTTATTAATTCTAAAATTATGAAGTTGGAAGTAGCAAAAGCACTTGTTTTCATAAATTTTTGAAAGTAGAGAAAATAGTGTTTCTTTCACTTCATTTACTTTTTTTGTTTGGGTACAATTATAAATATTGTTAGAAAGAGAGAGAGAATATTTTGAGATTTTATTTAGAAATAAAGAATATCCATACAATAACACAAATAATTTTATTCCTAAATTGACTCAATTTCAGCTGCTTCTAAGGTACTTTCGAGCCTTGAGAGAAAGAAAAAGATTCAAGAAGTAGAGATGACATATAGGCACCGTATCAACTTTTAAAGAAGTATCAGAAATAGCTTTTTCAAAAAAAATGAACGTACTTTTCTTTTAGAAGTAGTTGAAATAACCTCTATTTTCTTTACTTTAACTACTTCTACTTCCATGCAAATAAACAAAACAAAGGTGGTTTTGAAGTCCCACACCAACTTCGTTATTTATTCAACTTTGAAGAGCAATTGTAGACTGTCCTTCTAGTCGTCAAGATAGCTGCAAAGAAGGTCCTCCCAGCTCGCGTCATAACTTGGGATCTTTGTCCTGCTTAATTCTATGCTTGGTTTTGCAGACGACCCCCAAAAAGTTTCTATATTTTGTAGATAACCCCTATAAATTAGAACCAAACAACAATATAAATAGGCATTTTGAAAGTCATTGGGGGGTTTAGTGTACTTTACCCAAAAGATAATGGGGTTTTCTACAAAAATTATTTAGGGTTTAGTGTGATTTTGGAAGTTCATAGGGGTTTACCGTAAATGTTAAAAGTTCATGGGGTTTTGTGTAACTTATCCTTGTTTTTAAATAAGTGCAATCACTTAAGTTTGGTGTTTTGGTTTTGAGTTTGAGGATGTGTTAATATAATGTCTAACATAATATATATAATGTAATTAACATATAGTTATTATCGACATGCTTATTATATTATATTATACTATACTACATTATAGTTAGCCTAATATATTAGAAATATTTATTAAATAATTTAAAAATATAATAATTAAAATATTTTATATAATAATATAGTAACATATCACATACTAAATATCTTATATAATAATATAATAACATATTAAATACTAGTATTTAATATGTTGATAATGTATTATAAAATAATATATATCAATAAAATAGAAATAAACTAATAACAAATAATAAAAAAGTTATTGATAATAAATAATAATATACTATACAATATTATAATCACTATAATATTATTAACTTTTTAATAATAAAACAATAATATAATAATAATATGCTAGCAATTATAATGTTAGCATTAGCAATCTCCTTTCTTTGATTATTCATTAGAATAAGTATATGAATGGATGACATGATGAGATCCCTTAATTCAAAAGGAGTCCAACACATGCTCCCATTGGCGAAGAACTATTCACATACTTATTCGTTGCTGAAGATAGAAAGAGATTGGAGGGATGCTAATAGATTGGGTTTGAGATAAATAGAAAAGGGTAAAGAGGTTAGATTAACTGCAATTAACTTGTGAAAAGGGCGTATCGGGCATTTTAGAAAGTCTAAAACATAATATTCCATGTAGATTCTTTATAATTAAGCAGGAGGGTAAAATAAGAAAAATGAAATAATTTGGACGGCAAATTTGAAAGTATGATATTTTGGAGGGCAAATTTAAAAACACAAGCAATTTGAGGGGTATATGTGAACACTCAAAAAAACAGTTTGCATTGAATTCATTCTTCGGGTACAAGTAGACTGACCTTTGCTTTTTTGGTGGCATGCTATGAATTAGCAGGAGCATAACTTTCGTCAAAACTCGTATCTTTTTTCTTTATTGCACGCTGGTCACTAGTTACTACTGGCGAAGTTTGTTGATGAATGGGCAAGTTTGAATGAAAATTGAAGATGTGCGGAGAAATAAATTTTGAAAAATACCTATTTGATGGCGGGGAGATCACTGATTAATTAAGATTATTGGAGCACGATCATGTTGATTGTTTTTTAATATATTATCTTTTAACATGCACTGCTACCACCTAATGATTGATGAGATGGCTAGGTGCCCTTATAGATAAGTTGTGCGCATCTTTTCTTTGAAAAACATCTAGAGATTAGCAGATTTTATGTCAAAATAATGTAAAGATTTATTATTTTGCACCTGGTTTATTGTTTGTTAGTAATGCAAGATGAATATACGATATCTTCACCTTACTAAATAGAAAATAAATGGGGCTATTTTTTCTGACTCAAAAGCATAAATTTCTCAGATATATATTTTCAGTAAATAAGTGTTGAATTGGGAAACTTTGATTGGGACAAAGTATTGCGTTGGGAACTTTAATTATGATTTTCTTCGACCTCAGGCATTTGCAACTAAGATTACGCAGTCTAGACTTAATGTCATTTAAATATAGGCTAGGAACTAATTTTAACCAAAAAGTTTAAACTATTAAGCATTGATCCTAATTGCTACGTGTTAGTAACCGGGTTAGATGAATATATGAAATATAAGAAATCCGATTTAGACAACTATTAAGAAGGTCATGTGTGTATTGTCATAAATGCCAAGTATTGAAGATCTTTACTAGTTAAACAAATGATACAGGCATAAGTTTGAAATTAATTGTCGCTGCATGTAATCAAATCCAACATAATCACCACCTTTTATTTGGAAGTCTCGGTCATTTTTCAAAAAGCAATCCGAATACAGTTTATTTTAAGTTGAAGTTGTCTTGCATTTAGTCCCACATCGTCTACCGATCATCAGCATAAACTGTTTTTCTATGTTGGCTTTCCATTCCCGTGACGTGTTCGTTGAAAGGAGAGACGGTTGGCATCTCCCCTGACAGGGACGGGATAAGTCTTCGGACTTTTCTATCCACACATGGTTAAGGCTCTCCACTTCGGTGGATCTTACCCACATTTTTTTTACTTCTCAATTTTTTTTCCTAAAAATTTTACTAAGCCTTATCCCCTACTTAATTTTACTCCCTTGAATATATCCAAAGCCCTAGAGAGACTATATGTTTCTCCTCCAGCATCTCTCTAAACCCCTCAAACCCAAACCTCCATCACCACCATCACTAATATGGTAATATATGTTCACATATTCATCATCGTTTAGAATTCTTCAAACTCAAATCTTACTCAAAAACTCATTATTGTATATAAAGATAGGAGTACTTAGATGCACGTGTCATGCCGGTGAATCAAATTTGTACCTTGGATTCTTGATTCAAATATTAAGTTGTTAGAATTAATATAAAACTATAATACTTGATTCTCACCATAACTTTGTAGTTTTTGTGTGATGGGTGGAGAGACTCAATCTAAGATGGTATCAGAGCAATTCAGGTTCAAATTAATAAAACTTGACAGTGCTATGTGAGTTCAGGTTTCGGCATATAAAACATGATGCTCAACCTGCGAGGACATGTTAAATTAATATAAAACTATAATTCTCGACCATTATTATAACTTCAGAGTTTTGATATAATGGTTAGGGGGAGGGACTCAATCTAAGATAGTATCAAAACAACCCACATTCAAATGCCACCTACCACAAACTTAATGCGGATTTTTAAAAAATTAATACCGCTGCATGAGTCCTGTTTTCAGCCCATATAAAAGGACAATCAATCTGCGGGGTCATGTTAGAATTAATATAAAACTATATATAACTCTAAAATTTTTGTCTAAAGTTTAGAGGGGCTTAACTTAAGACAAAGCATGCATTCATCATTCAAGTAAAAGCGCAAAACAATATGAGATATGAACTTTATTACACATTTATATCGTCTGGTCTCCATTTTCTGGAGACGCCGTACTTTTGACAAAAAGCAAATCTTTTCACTGAATGACAGAACATCCTTCTCTGCATAGATCATGCATCAACCCGGCTTTGTTTCGCACGTGCGTTTGAATAGGGTCATTTTAGCACTCAATTTGCATGCAACTGTGATAAATAATGGGTTTTATTTTACATATTTACCCCTATTATTTTTCATATTTGCAAAACTGTCCCTCATATATTGGTAATTGCAAACCCCTAATTGTCTCCATTGATTTTTTTACCCCTTTCATTTAACCAATTTTGTCTTTAAAAGGGGACTATGTTGCAAACGAAAGTTTTGCAATTCCCTTGTTTAAAAGCCAACATTGTTAAGTTGGAGGGGTAGAAATGCCCAATGTGCAAGTTTTGGAGGATAATTTTGCAAATATTAAGATATTGAGGGTAAGTTTACAAATATGAAAGATCTGAGGGGAAAATATGCAAAACCCCCTAATATATAAAACATCCCTTCACATAAATTGAAAATATATAAAAAAAGGGGGTTTTTAGATGTATACGCTCCAAATCAGAGGTATTTTTAAATTGCCCTTCACTTGTCATATTTTTAAAATTTAACCCTCAAATTGCTATGATACCGTGGTTATACCCCTCTCTCTCGTTGCTGTTAAATTCTTATGATTAAATTACATTTACATCCCTATTTAACAATGTTTTAAGATAGAAAATCAGAAAGAAAGAAAAAAAAGCTCAGCTTATTCTCTTCGTTTTCTCCGTGGTTTTCACATCTGCTCGCATTTTTCCCCCTTTAAAAAAAGAAAAACAAACTGACCACAATACGAATCAGCCATTGTGGAAGAACCTCCTGTCCACGATACCGACTAACCACACCATCATCGGCTAATACCAATCCCACAATGGGGGGAGTTCGTCTTCATCTCTCCGCACTTACTACCTACTCTTCTTCCTCGTCCTCAAATCATCCACTGATTAATCCGGCAATTATAATGTTAGCATTAGCAAACTCTTTTCCTTGATTATTCATTGGGAATAAGTATATGAATGGATGACATGAAGAGATCCATTAATCCAAAAGGAGACAAACACATGCTAATTCATAGCATGCCGCGTATCGGGCATTTTAAAAAGTCTAAACATAATACTCCATGTAGATTCTTCATAATTTAAGTAGGAGGGTAAAATAAAAAAAAAAAAGAAATAATTTGGACAGGAAATATGAAATTATGATATTTTGGAGGGCAAATTTAAAAATACAAGCAATTTGAGGGGTATATATCCACCCCAAAAAAAAAAGAAAAGTTTGCATTAAATTCATTCTTAGGACAATACAGGTAGATTGACCTTTGCTTTTTTGGTGGCATGCTACGAATTAGCATGAGCATAACTTTAGTCAAAATTCGTATCTTTTTTTTCTTTATTGCACGCTGGTCATTCTTAGGACAGCACAAGTTGCTGACTTGGTCACTGGTTAGCGAAGTTTGTTGGTGAATTGGGCAAGTTTGAATGAAAATTGAAGATATGTAGAGAAATAATTTTGAAAAACAAAACCTATTTGAGTGGGGAGATCGCTAATTAATTAAGATCATTGGAACACGAGCATGTTGATCGTTTTTTTTTATATATTATCTTTTAACATGCACTGCTATCACCTTGTGATTGATGAGATGGCTAGTGCCCTTATAGATAAGTTGTGCGCATCTTTTCTTTGAAAAACATCAAGAGCTTACAAAGACATTTGAAAAAGATCAAGAGCTTACAAGACTTATGTCCAAAAAAAAATGTAAAGATTTATTATTTTGCACCTGGTTTATTGTTTGTTTGTAATGCAAGATGATTGTACGATATCTTTACCTTACTAAATAGAAAAGAAAGGGGGCTATTATTCTATGACTCAAAAGCATAAATTTCTCAAATAAAATTTCATTAAGTAAGTGTCGAATAGGGAAGCTTTGATTGTGATAATTTTCATCAAAATAAGTATTGAGTTGGGAAATTTTAATTATGATTTTCTTGACCTTGGGCATTTGCAACTAAGATTATGTTGGGGAATTAATGGTCCCAACCAAGACTTAATGACATTTAAATTAAGGCTAGGAACTCATTTTAACCTAAAAGTTTAAACCATTAAGTATTGACCCTAACTCCTATTTAAATTAATCACTATTGCTTATCTTATCTAATATGAGACTATACTTACATATGAATATCCCTACAGATTAATACTCGGAATTTACATGATTAATACAAGTTAAAAGAATGATGATAAATAAATAATAGATTCAAAACTTTTTGACACAAATGCGACCATAAAGGCAATAAAAGGTTAATTTCATACTACCTAGTGTATATATATATATATAATATAACAAATTTGGTTAATAAAATCCACGACCGCAGTGTATGCTGACTGTACGTCAAGAAATCACATTAATTTCATGACTCGCTTCCAACTAAGTGTTTCCTTTTTCTGTTTTATTAAAGTTTTTAAGTTTTAAACAATTCTTGCACGCCTCTTTCAAATTACACATTCAGATGCATGTACTGCATCGTTTCACCAAAAATACATGTATATATAATATATAGCCCTCTCCCTTTTTCCGCCAAAGCTCTCTCTCTCTCTCTCTCTCCCTCTCTCTCTCATGGGGAACTCATTGCCATGCTTGTCTCATGCAGCCAAAACATCCAAGACTGAAACCAGTGACAGGAAGAAGCCCAAGACTCGACGCAACAAGGCGAAGATCATAGACGATCAAAGCATCTCAGATCTTATTCCCGACGAGAAACGTGAAGATCAGGAGAAAATCAAGGGAGTGATCAGAGTGAAGATGGTGCTAACAAGGAAGGAAGCAGAGCTCTTACTCTCCATGCTCAGCAATAATGACGGCATTATTTGCTCGACCAAGTCACTCGGTAGAATCGAGAAGAAATCAAGAAGATCGAATGTTCATGGATCATGGAGGCCCGAGCTCGAGAGCATCCCTGAGATTTAGAGATAGTCCCACTTTTTTTTTTTTTTTTTTTAATTTTAAAGATTACGACGCATATGTAAAGAGTTCAGACTTCTAGAGTCCTCTGTCATTGAATGGATACGTCTAGTTTCTTTCTTTCCATATTTAGCATGAAATTATTATTATTTTTTTGGTCCAAATATTGAGAAGAGTAGTTTCTAGCATGAAGCATGATGGAGAAGAGGCTTTGATTAATAGATTTTTATCTGGCCGGATAGTGTAGCAAACTATGCACCAAAATATATATGAACTTGTTTATTATTATTATTATTAAATTGTTTAGTTGGTTTAGGTTCTAATCTAATCTAACCCAAATAGGTCATAATTAAATGGGAGAGATTCGTCCTGTAATTTGAATATTGATCATGTCTACTGTTTGAGCGTCATGCTAATTATGTTAAGATGGGGAAGTGTGTTAGGGGGAATCTTCAAGCAGCTCGTGCCGAGAGGGAGCCTGTGGGATTGGGGGACCAACGGGACTTAAAATTAATCGAAATTTTGTTATTTAGACTTTTGATTACACTCAATAACAAGTCCTGTTAATAGTATAATTTGAAATGAAAAAAAAAAAAAGAGATATTATACAAAGCTCTCCATGGTTTAGGAGGTTGGATTATTAATGTAATACGAAAAGAAATTAAATAAATTAAGATGCTAAATATATATTTACTAAGAGGAGCTCGGTGAAAATATTTTCATGTACCGACACTCAAAATTTTCGACTATGTGATTTAATAGAGTTTTATCAAACATCCGGTGTGATTGATTTTCAAACACAATAACGTTTACATTGTTGCGAGAATTTTTCATCTTGATGTATGTCATTCTTCAATCACAATCATTCAATGGAATCTACACTGTTTTGATCGTACATCACTAGCATATTGCGACTTAAAATGACTTTCACTTTTTCCAGTAAAGACAAATCACAATTGTATATTAATGTAAAATTATTAGATTGAAAAACAAAATGTGTTTATTTACTGCCTTACGCAACGGAGAGAGAATCCAAATCCATTTTAAATGTTTTATTTATTTATTTAATTGTTTTTGTATACTGCACATTAATGTAGCAGACTTCATATTATTTTTACGATAAATGGGTGCAAACTAATAGAGCTTACGTAGAAAGCTCTAGTTGTTGAACTGCTGTTATAAGTTGAACCACAGTAGAGTTGGTAATTTGTTAAGAACTTCTCCAACGTGCGCAGAGAAAAGCTAGACCTTCACCTAAAAGGAGAATACTACCTGTGTCTTTCTCGTCCTCTTTTAAGGACTAATCACATATATACAATCCAAACACAGAATATTCAACGTGTAAAGCTTCACTTAATTTGTAACTTAATTTTTTTTAAAAAAAAGGAAGTTTCAACTTGTAGAGTTCCCAAGTCCAAGTGAGACCAAGTAGGTGAAGAATTCTACTATACGAAATTAGTAGGCATTTTACTTGAGGTTGGTGGCTTAATTTCCGTTTACAAGTCCTTTATTGTTTTTTGTTCCGGCATTTAATGAAATGGGATAAGTATGCTAGCTCTATTCATTGTAAAAAAGATTTTATATGTAACAAAAATCAAACTTGTATACTTTTAGTGCAAACAGTTGTTAGATTTTTATGGCAAAAACTACTTTATCAACCGCCATTGATTTTTCTAGTGGATAGTTAATTATAATTCATTCCAAATCTAACACTCACCAAACCCCCCATGAATTATACTCATTCCTAATTTGCGTTCAAATACAAATCATGATTTATCTACTAAATAAATTAATCATACTATTAATAAGATGGCTATTTCTCTACAGTGAACAGGATCCAAATCCTTAAAATATTGTTGTAGCAAGCTAATCATTGAAGTGAATTATCCTGGATGATTTTTACTGGACGGTGGAATACTGAATATAGTTCACAAGTGCAAAATGCAAATGCAACATGGTCCATTCAATCTCAACCCAGTTAGCTTGATCCAAAGGTCGAACCTCCAAGCGCCAAGCCAAAAAGCCAAATCCAATCTTAATGCCCAAATCCAAGTCCAAATAGTTTCCTCTAGCTTATGATGGACTATTTAGGATAGAAAGCCAAAGCGATACTAAATTTTTAATTTAATTATCTAAACTGTAAATAATCAATTCTTTGAATTTGCCAGAGGACAACCATACTGGAAATTTTCTACAATAGCATAATTTGCAACTTAATATACATTAGATCTTCCCAATACAGAGAGGGGCCTAATAGAAAACTTTGCTTCTTTTTTTAAAATTAATTTTATGTCAGTTTATATAACTGTATAAATGCACTTGCTCACATTATAAAACTAAAGTAGGTCATATATAGTCAAAAAAAGGATGAATTGCAGATAAACCTAGTCATCTATAGCTTGAGTTGCACTCAACTCCCATCAGCTATTTAATTTACTAGCACTTAACACCCCTACATTCATAAAGGAGAGGGAGGTTATCTATAACTTTGTCACTCTCAAAACGTGAATCCGAAGTGTTAAATGCTAGAAAAATAACAAATATTTAATGAGTAAGCCACATTTTCTTACTTTTTACCTCGAAAAATGCTAGTAAAATAGCTGAGATGTGGTAAGTGCAGCTCAAGGTATAGATAAAGGGAGTTATCTGCAAGTTCTAAAAAGGAAAAAAGGAAAAAAGAAATTAAATAGAACAAAATGATTAATGTCTAAAACTCCAGTATCTGGAAAATAAAAAGAAGCAAAATGTCCATGTCTGATATTGAGAGACCCTAAGCTAATCAAACTCAAACAAAGTAGTTAATAAGAGATAGAATCATACAAATCTAGATTAGTCACTGCAAAATCTAAGGACTAAATATCCTCATAAAATTAATAAAAATACAAATTATACTTACAAAATCTAGATCAGGGCAACACTAACATGCCTCTAAAACCCAGAGAGAAAAAAAGGGAAGAAAAACATTAAGAAGAAATTTCATTGATCCTCATTAATTATCAAAACTTTAAACCTCAGGGATCTCAATTATGCTGTCCAAATTAGGCTTCCATCCATCATCTCTTCCTCCTGATTCTCTCTCCCTCTCTCTCCTAATCTCCATTAACACATCCTCAAGCTTTCTCTCCCCTTTCTCCTTCAGTTGAAGCATCAACCACTCTAATTCTCCTCTAGTTAACAAAATTTTAATCTTCAAGCCGCCCTTTTTCTTAACATCACTTTCCTCCTCTTTAATCTCCCTCTTCTCTTCTTGCCTCTTCCTTGCACATGTTTTCATGCAGTTACCCATCCTTAGAATTTGGAGGAGGTTAACTAAGCATGAGGAGTGATCGTGGTTGCTAATAAATAGAGGGTTCGGTGTCAAGAATAAAGGAAAAATAGTCCCATCGAGAGTTCTCTATAGAATATCATATATAGCTATGCTACTATATAATGAGCATAACGGGAGTAGTAAAAATTAGATGAGGGTGGACATTTTCCTACTTCCAACTGTTATTTGGAGGGTAAAATGGTAATTTTGCTAGAGTGATTTTTTTTTCCTTTCCTTTATTTTCATTCTTATTTCTAGAGTATTCTAAATTATAATATGTGAATAGATTTAAACTCACATAATTAATATTATAATTATAGATTATAATTTTTCAACAAAAACATTTATTTCTTTCTTTTTTTACTTTTCTTCCTTTCTTATATCTAGAACATTCAAATCATAAAATGATAATACACACATAATTAAATTGTAATATCTCCATTTTTTTCTTTTTATTTTAATAATATACCCTAATTGTATTATCCTCAATTAGGAAATTACTCAACAAAATTGTGTTAAAGGATAGATTTAATTGCTAAATAACAATTTAAGATATATTTTCTATGTAGAGCTTCATAATAGAATTGCATAAATTAAATCATTACCAAACTATTTTATGAAAATATAAAACTAATTATATAACTGAATATTTTTGCACATGCATCGCACATGCCAATGTGCTAGTAGGTAAGAGAAACTTAAAGAGATTGTGATGCGTGTCATCCTACCAATTTGAAAACAGTTAATTAATATATATTATAGTTAATTAATATATATTTTACCGCACTATCTGAACACTATATGAGTATAATCATCAATACTATATTAATGCAATTAGATTAATGCATTAATACAATCTGGCTGCAGTATTAGTGCAATCACTAGCTTTTAAATGCGTGTTAAACACTAGTCATGATATACTTGTGCCCGCATTACAAATATTTCAGGAAGAGATGACAGTTCTTCAATTAGAGGATTTTAAGAATATTTGAACACTAATCAAAAGGTAAACATCTATAACTATGGATATTGATCATGTCCATTGTCAAAAAAGTAGTGTAGAGATTTCTACTATATCACAACCGTTGATTTGTTTAATGAGTGGTTGTGATTTATTTTTGAGTACAAAGTAGAAAATTAGTGAAATTCATGGGATATGGCAAGTGTTAGATATATATGAAATGAATTATAACCACCCACTACATAAGTCAAAGGCTATGATTAATATGATGTCCTCTCTAGTACTTTTATAATAATGGAGATGATACGAAATCCCCATAATTGGTGCTCCTATTAATAAAATAATAAGGACTGTTGGATACTTTTTCGATAGATACATTAAGAAAAATATCTCTATACGCTAATTTCTATGTTTTGTGTTTGTCTAATTTCAGAGTTAACAATTCTTGTTTCACCAATAGTTCAATAGATGTGAACCAATAGATAGCTTGTTTGATATTAGCGTCTCGTTTAGTACGTGAGAATCGAGTCAAGTGAAAATGAAATGCTCATTTCCATTCTCACGTATGGATACAATAAGAGAATGAAGTAAGAATGACAATCCTTTTTATTTTTTATATGGATAATTAATAAGAAATCAAGATGTTATCTTAAAATTTTGATGCTCCCTTAACGAGGAATGTCCATTTTCTATCGTCTTATTGGGAATACTCACTCCCACATAATGTGGGAATGAATGAGAAGTACGAATTTGCATTCTAACTTTTAAATTGGTGTTATATTTGATACGCAAGAATGAGAAATGTGAATGTGCTTTTTTCCCCCTACTTATTATCGTGTAACAAACAAGACGTAAGAGTTATCATTTTCTTATAAAGAGTAGGGTGGGACCAATATTGCCGTTTGGGCTCCAAAAATCCTCAACGTGTTAGGTTGTGCTTTGAGGCTTTGTTGGGAGCTTAACTGGCCCTTTTTTGGTGTTATGTCTTTCACATTGAAAAGTTGCTCATGACTGAAAGAGCCTTGGAGGAGTCTAGAGTTCAAGTCTAACCTAACTCAAGCCGGACCAATTAATGGCTTAGGGTTGTGAAAATTTCTGAGTTTAGTCGTTCATTATGACCGTTTATAAAGTTGGTCAGGACATTAATACTTGGATTTTACTCCTTGGGAATCATGCCTACTTTGGGTTAAATCAAGCTAGCTATTAGTGATCAGAATATTAGAAAAAAGTAATCATGATGTCTTTTTTCTCCAAATGTTGGCAAGGTTTCAATTGCCGATATGTTAGCCACTCGTACGTCTTAAACTATTTATTATACACCCCTAAATCAGATGACTTAATTCTCAGTTAGGTTGAGATGTCACATGAAATTACATGTGAAATAATTTTTCCATTCTCTAAATTGAAGTAAAAAAAAAAAAAGGTAATTTACTGTTATGTGATTCTCCTAGCACATCTTAATTTGAGAATATGGATCATCTCAACTACCAAAAAGTAGTGAAGAGGTCACTACTTCTAATTGCAACCATGATTATCTTGTGGGTGTTTATGACACATTCTAAACTCAACACTCATTATACCTCATGTATTGTGTTCATTCCTAATTCGCAATAATATAAAAAAATCATAACCGTCAACTACAAAACCAATGTTCTGAATTCAAATGCGCAAATGGGATAAAATAGCTGTAAGAGGGTACAAATGGCAATACTCGCATAGTACGTACACATGCAGATTACCTTTGAAATCAACTCTTTCGAATAATCAAACTCGAATACTACTCAAATGTTTGGGGTGGATTTCGCTTCACACTTTAATGTTGGCACCTCAAGATTCAAAAGCTGGAGTTCAATCACCCTTCAAGCGTCTAACTGCAATTATTAAAGTCTCTGCGTGCACACCGCAGCTACATGCGTTAGTAGAAGTCATTAAGGTTTTGAGTTAAAAAAGAATTTATTTGATATAAAGCTATGGCAAATTAACTTTTAGTAAACTGCAAGCTTAGTCTAAAAACATATAGATTGGCTCTTGACTGTACAATGTGTCAACTTTCTTTAATTTCCGAAGAAAATCGATCATCTATTCAAGACTTCAAAAGGTGTTGGACGAGCACATGCCATGCTGCTCTTTTTTTCTCAGCTGATTCTCATTCCTACCTCACATTACATAACGAGATGATTGCTTCGAGAACGGCTACTCAAAGGTCTCTTTGTGATCTTACGTGTAACCAAACAATTTTAACTTGTAACTATGCTATTTAGAATTAAGGGTAAATCACACCAAACCCACAAGAACTTTCAACGGTTTGGAATAAACCCCCAACAACTTTCAAATCGCATAAACCGGCAATAACTATTGCAAAAATCCCCAAACATCTTTCGGGTAAATTACACTAAACCCACAATAACTTTCAAAATGCCTTTTTATATTGTTTTTTGGTTTCCAATCTACGGGTGTTATCTGCAAAATGTGGAAACTGTTGGAGGTTTTCTGCAATTTTAAAAGTTATTTTTTGTGATTTTGAGAGTTATTTGGGGTTTACTGCAAAATACTGGAAGCCCTTGGTTTAATGTAATTTACCCTAGAATTAATTAGTGTTTAAGCTTGATCCCGTGATCTCTTGGATGGCACAAAATTATAGTTATCACTGGGTTATTATGGGATTGATTTTTACTGTAATATATATAATTTGTCAAATTAGATCAGATTCTAGAAACAATCTTCTGCTCAAAATTTTAAACGATTTACAATCAATTTGGCCACGGGCATTGATGATGCAACTCAAACGCAAATAGCAAATCAGCAGCTTTGTCTCATGCCAGAGCTTTGCATTGATAGCTTGTTAACTCCGGGCCGACAAGGCCAAAGGAGTAAGAGGTAGACGGATATTATATGATATTAAAAAGATCTATTAATTAAATTAATATAACAACGTCTACCTGCTCTTACAAATTTATACCGAGCTGTTCGAATTATATGTATGCTGGTGCTGATGTTAATTGGTGGTACTCCTAAAGCACGTAAAATAGTCATGTGTTATGTGAGAACATGATATATGATTCGAATATTGAATTTTATATTCAATTAAAAATTCTGATCAAATTAAATCTATTCATAATTAGAAAATTATAATTATAATTAAATATTTAGTAATTCTAATCAGTCTTAACTATTCATAATTAAAAAAATATTATAATCATGTTTATAATTCTCTTTAATTATCCATAATTAAAAATCTAATAATCATATTTTTAATTCTCTAATCTTTTATAAGTAAAAGAGGGATTAGGTGTTTATTGTTAGCTTTACATTTTAAAAAATTGTTATGTGGCTCTCCTTAATTTTTTAAAAGATAAATTTTACTAAACCTGGAATAAGTTTAGTTGTCTGGTACTAAGCCCATATATTTTTCGAAACTTCATATAAGTTTGAATTTCAAAAACCACTTTAAATTCTAAAAATTATAAAGAACCGATGAAAATTCTAAAAATTACAAACAACTCCCTTTAAAATTTTAAAAATTATAAAGAACCACCAAAAAAATCTAAAAAGTTTTAGACCACCCCCTTTAAATTCTAAAAATTATAGGCAACCCCCTGAAAACTTCAATAACTACAAGCAGATCCCTGAAAAAATATAAAAATAACAAACAAGCCCTTGAAAAATCTCAAATTATAAAAAGACCTTTGAAAAATCTAAAAATTACAATCAACCCTAAAAATTAAAAAATTACAAACAACTATCCAAAATTTCAAATATTACAAATAGCTTCCTGCTTAAATTGAAAATTATAAACAGCTCCCTTTAAAAACTCCCCTGACCTTTTTTACACTTCTCTCAGCAACCTCCATTAATGTCGTTACTTCAGTATGTGATTTGGATGAATTACCTTCTTGAAAAAAAAAATCATTTTAGTTAAAAAGAAATTCTCAACCAATAATAAAAGGACCCCAACCAATTTATGATGCACTCTCTCTCTATATCTCTTCTTTTTCTTTCATCTAGAAAAAACCAAGATAATTTTTTTATGGTTGATGGATACTCGCCACATAATATATTAGATGCAACAATGCTAGTTTTGAGAGGTTAAGTGAGAAAAGGGTGTCAGAAAAACCGCCTCAACAAACTCCCTTAACCTTTTACACTTCTCTCAGCAAACTCCATAAACATCGTTACTTTAATATGTGATTTGGATGAAATACGCTCTTTAAAAAACTCATTTTAGTTAAAAAGAAACCCTCAATCGATAATAAAAGGGCCTCAACCAATTTACGATGCTTTCTCCCACACATCTCTTCTTTTTCTTTCATCTAGAAAAGACCAAGATAATTCTTTTATGGCTGAGGGATAATTGCAACATAATAGATTAGATTCAATGGTGTTAGTTTGGAGGGGTAATGGAGAAAAGGGTGTTAGAAAACCCCCCTCAACTATTTTAACTTGAGAAATATTCTCTAACTTAGGGGTGCATGCAGGTAATCCATCTCAACTTTACAATTTTGATTTAAGCACCCCCAACCCCCCCCCCCCGGCACGCGTGCGCGATATACACACAATGAGAGGGAGTTTTATAAAATTAACCCTTAAAGAAAGAATGACTTAAGGCACATGTGACATCAATTTTATAAGAGTGTATTTTATACCGAGTCTACCATTCAATGGGCATATTTGTCCTTAGATTTATCCTTCACATTAACTTTAAAAATATATTGCTAAAGATTCTCTAAGAGAAATTTACTTTTTATTTCGGATGGTATGAGATCTTTCTGATTCTCCGTGTCTTTCACGATCTGGAACTAATTATTTGACAAAATGAATTATATTATTCATTTTACATTACTCACATTCTTATAAGTTTATAAAACACAGCTTGGATACAGGTAATGCTGCCAGTATTGGATTTTTCTAACTCCCTCATTTAAATTTTTGAATATTGTTTAACATTGGATAAATCTAAACTTTTTTATAATATGTGTAAATCTTTTCTCGGATTATATTTTATAATTTTCTGACAATAGAGAGTAATCGTTTGGAAATTCTAGACAAAGTGTAGTTGGGAAGATGTGGAAGGATTACAATATTAGATTTTTGAATTGATCACATAATTTGTATTTTCTTTCATGAATTTGCACATTGTTTTGGTTAATTCTAGAAAGAAAAACTTTTGAATTACTATAATACCCGGTCATCGGCTGTAAACAATATGTGGAAGTGATTTTTTAAACTAAATAAAATCCGTTAGCAATAGATAAAAACCTATTATTTTTCTTTGATGAATTCAAGAATTTAATTTTTCATTAATAATAAGAGTCTTTTCAATATTGGTCTCTTACATCATTAATATTTTAAAATTAGTCATTCAAATTGTTGAAATTGCTCTTAAATCACTAATATTTTAAGACTTTAGACTTCATTATTCCTCTGGAAGGCAAAATATTAAAACCAACAAGATTTCACACATGGAAATAGCAAAAAAAAAAATTTAATATATTATTGTAATCATAAACTTTTTCACAACCCATGTTATAGTAAATAAGCAAACCTAAAATACACAATTAAGATATTTGGCCATGTGTAATGCACGTGCATTTTGTCTAGTATACTTTAATATCTGCGGTAGGTTTTTTTTTTTAGATAATGAATTCAATATAGAAGGATCTGAAAGAGCTAAGTCATCAAAATGCTTCTATTATATTCCAATAGTCGCTTGCTAACGTCCACAAAGGGAAATCAGATGTCAAAATCACTGCAATCCTAATGGGAGAACTTAAAATTTTCAAATTAATTTCCATTTATTGCGACTTCAGTTCAATGCGTAGTGTTCAGAGCCAAATCTCGTGATCTACTCATTTCAAACCTGGCGTACCGCCCAGTGTGAACACAAGAAGAAAGGCATGCGTTCGTTTAATCAAAGGTCATGAAACAGTTTTTAATCTGACAACTTCCGTAACTGATATAAAATAAAAAGGGCTGACAAGCAATATAAGTATATATAATGTTAGGTAAGTATTGTATGAAGACCAGCAAAATAAATTCAAAGATCAAAATTGAAATTAGGGGGGGGAGAAACAAATGAAAACGGCAATGGCGGTCCCAGACACTTTGCGGTCCCTGAAAAAATTAGGAAAATTGAAAGCATATTAGGTCAAGACCTATGCCCTATTCATGATAATGACATGCACAAAAAGATGCGCCCTTAAATTTAGGCACCGAAATGGGAATCACATGAGGCTCGGACAAATTTCGTAGGTGAAATGTCACGCTCTTGATGAGAATAAACACAATAAACAAACTATAATCATAGAGTCAATGACATGCAAAAGAACAAAGATATGGATCACATGCAACTGAATTGAATTAAAGGTGAGTAAATTTGAAAGTGTCGTCATGCCACAGCCTACCCCTTTAATGCATAGAAAATGAGCCTGAAAGAGCTCTAGAGCTCTGTGTTGGAGACCGAATATAAAGAGTGCGCATCTTTTTCAGGACAATCCGCTCGCATGCGAGCGAGTCGTCTGATGATAGATAAGGGGGTATTTTTGTCACTTTATGCCCCTATGTGCTGCTCAAATGGCCCGCTCGCATGCGAGCCATTTTGAAGCGATGTGTGTTCGAATATACAATAGTTTTATTATATTAATTATGTATGAAAAAAAGTTTATCATTTTATGCTTAGTTGGCTTCTTATAAAAGTGCGTATTTATGACAAATTGCGGAAATGATACATCCACTTATAATCATTTTGCTATGATAACTTTCTGTGCAATTCCCTCTTATTTTAGATGCCACATTAACAAAAATGTGTAACACAACACTCTTTTTGTTTGGCAACCAAAACAATGTAAAATTTGGAAAGTAGACTATGAACCCCAACAGCATCTCAATTTTAACTCGTTTCCTCTGAAAAACAGTGCAACCATGTAGCTTCTTAATAGATTTAGAGATTTGTTCATTAATCTAAAAGTAGATATCTTAACATTCCACCGTTCTTTTAATGCATCATTAATACAATGGACAAACAACTAGACACCCTAATGTTAAGTATAAGCTAAAGATGGTCCGAATCTTGATTGTGTCTCAACCGTTAGTCAGTTCTGTGATTTTAGATAAGCAACATTAGTTACCAACTTTGGTGTTGTACCGACACAAGAAACGTCTAGAGTTATCATAAAATCAACTCCAGCAACTGTTTCCACTAAAGCAAAAAAAAAAAAAAGGCACCGGAGAATTTAAACTGTTATTATCGCTAGATAAATGTCGTTCGCCTTGAGCGCTACAGAGCCCAAAACATGCAGTTACAGCTCCGACATTGTACACTAGAAGTCATACAAGAAATGAAAATGACCACAACATACATACCTCAACAAACAGCAGATTCCACGAAGTCCTAACTGAAACCATACATGCTAGCTACTACAATAAACGATGTCAGGTTTTCCTTAAGAACTCGCATAATAATTAAAGCATGGTGCAAGGCTCGAAGTCAGGGAACTTTTAACTTAAAAGAGTTAACTATACGACTTTGGCTAATTGTTTTCACAAGTTGAATGACAGTCAGACCCGAGAGGAGACGCAGCAGATTGCTCGACGAAGAGGATCTGGAAAGAGGCGGTTTGGTGTCATGGTGGAAGCTTACTGAAGCCTTTGCCTCTTTTTCGCAAGATTTTCAAAGACCCCTCGAACGTCATCTGAAGTGATTGTTCTTGATGTCCCAACCGATTCCTGCGTACATGAAAGCAAACATTTATGAACATGAACTCACTTCGTAATATTGATATAATGTTCAAATATAGTTTGATAAGATGGCATCCAAATTTGTAGTGAAATATGCAGGTGACAAGACAATTCTTGCGAAGCATAAATTTTGCATGCATTCAAACAAGTTATCTGGAAATTGATTTCTCTATGTAATTTCTGAAATGGGTTGGCTGATTGGTCAGCTCGGGCATGTAAGGGGTGTAAAAAAATAAAGAAAGAAAACGATAAATGTAACAGATGCGGTGTTGATTATGTGGATATAAGTAGGCAGAGGAGTATCCCAATATATTTTATCATGTCACAATTGTATCATGTGTGCACTTTTCAAGTATAAATAAAATATGAACGGAAGAGGACTAATGAAGTGTTCTCATTCCCTTTCTTTCTTAAAACACCCTATTTTTACCAGTTCCAATGCAAGTTACCGTGACACAGTCTGAACGAGACATAACTACATTTCGCTAGCGGTCTTAATCCAAGTACGTTTTAAGTTCGTTACCATAACTGTAAGGGAGGTATCAAACGGAATGCAAGTACATGAATACATAAATAAACATGTCGAAGTATAGAAAATGTTTATTTATTAACTAATACATCTGTATATTAACAACATCCGGCATTTTAACTCTAAAATAAAAAAAATGCTAGTGATCTAGTATCTGTCAAAGTTTAAAAAACCGTAGTCGGCTCTCAGCACCTAGCATGGAGCTTAGTGCAGAGAGCAGAGAGTCGCTTAAAGACTGCCTATTAAGAACAGCTTGAAGGCTACACAGCCTAGACAGCATGCGTACGAAGGAAAAGAAAGCAACATAGTTTCTGAACAAAGTCATACCATAAAGGACCTAAGCTCATTTGCCATGTCATTGATGCCGCTCATAATCTCAATCTTCCGGACATGATCGAGCGTGTTGATGAATTTCATTGCATCTCCTTCCTGTTGTTGCAACTTCTCCTCCCTCTTCTCCTTTGCCATGTTCTCATATTCCTGAAGTGAGTCCTCCTTATCAATTAAATAATCAATGCCCTTTCCACTATAAAACTCACAACAAGTTTGGCACCGGCAAAGAAGATCCCTCCAACCTTTAGAAAGAAACATGGACCTCTTTTTTCCCAAGACATGTGATTTGCTATTTACGTCCACTCCAAGAATGCATTTTAAACTTGAAGCTCTATCCAGGGAATGCTCTTCTGGAATTGCCAAATCCGAAGTCTTTTCCATATTTTCCCCATCTACTGAATCCTTCTCATTTGACACAGTTTCACGTTCAGAATGGATGCTTGAACTGTTGATCACATTTTCAGAGACGGGAATGCCCTTTTCATTTTGCTCCGGGCATGCATAAGGCGATTTCCCAGCTTCCAGAGGATTTTCTTCTTTACCACTTGGTGCTGTATCATTCTTTTGCTTTGGTGCAGCCCAAATAGATACAGGGTAAAGATCCAAGAATGAACAATTCAGTGAACATTCTTGACAGATATACTCGTCATATAGAGGTTCATCCTCCTCATCCCTTGGAATCTGCAATGAAAGAGCATCAAACACATAATAATGGCCAATGATCCAAAAATAAATAATAAAATAACAACAGTGCATAAAGTCTAATTGTCTTTGTTATGAGATTGTCGAGTAATTTTGACATAGCAAAGTGTGATTGACATATGAGATTGTCGAGTAATTTTGACATAACAAAGTGTGGGCTAAATAGCACAATAAATTTATTTAATAGATAAATACACACACTGCAACATGATGATATACAACCAAGTGCTCATGCCCTACACATTTATGATAGCAGAAATAAAGCAGTATCACTTAGGATGCAAAAATATAGAATAAAATAAATGACAATTTGCACTTTGTTACCCGAAATTTTCACCCTTTTTAACTCCGATACCCTAAAGTTCTTGACAGCATGATAACCCAAAGTTTTCAAATTGAACTTATTTTTAAATTTTGATACCCCAAAACCTCAAATTTGTTCCTTACTTTCTCCCAACTCAAAAAATTAAAAAATGATAACAATTTCCTCAAAACTTTTCTTACTAATACATTTGAACAAAATTAACATTGTTTTTTTTCCTCCCAGTTTGAGGTATCAAACTGTCAAAATATAACTGTTTGGTGTCAAAGTTAAAAGGGTGAAATTTTGGGTCAAAGTGCAAATAACCCTAAAATAAAATATCCAATTGCATCTGAATGGCACTATTCAATCACATAATAAAGATAAAATAAAGTAATAGATTGTAAAGTAGACCAACAAAGTCAATGCCTCAATGGAGTATTGAAATATTAGGAGATCTAGTTTTTATCACAATCTGGTGGAGTGAATAAATATTAAAAAACAAACATTTCCTGAGCCAATAGTAGTATCCTATAAATAGGTAACTCTAAATTCAAATCCAAGCACACGTCTGCACACACAGACAGACACACAAATGAATTTCCACAAGCAAACTAGCACAGTTTCATCTCTTAACATGGGAGTAAAGAAATCAAAGAATAGTGATTTTTTTTTTTCTTCCAGAAGTTCATGGAAATAAAAGATAAGGCAAAGCTTTTCTTACGTGGTCCATACAAGTAATGAAATTTATTAAACAAGTGCATATTGATAAAAGAATACAATTTCTTAACCTATGAGGCATGGTGAAATTAAAAAGAAATAAACAATATCTTTTTCTGGCCCAATGAGCTTCAGCATCAGTGAAAACAAATGCCCAACAAATTTGACAGTGTAGTATAATCAGGTAAAGGTTGTTTCTTAGATATTAATTGTTTAGTATATAATGTGTGTGTACTACCACCAAGCATACATACTCCCACCAACACCAACACCAATCTTTTCTAATAAAAAAGAAGCAGTAAAAAACAAACGACGCTTATATACACAAGCAGAGTAAGATGGTTCTTCAACATCAAATGTATGGACTTACTGAGAACCGGTCAGAAGAAAGTAACACTAAAGTATGAAATGAATTATCTTGTAGGATGTAGAGCTTGTTTCCATAAAAATGGTTTCACTATGGAATAGGCTCCATGGAAATTTTGATAAAGTTTTACAATTGTCTATCAACCTGATGTTAACCGTGTCAAAATCCAGTTCAAGAAAATAAGGACAAAAGAGGAGCTTGCCACAATCCTAAGGCCTAGTTTCCATCCTCCAAATTATCCTAGGACGAAACACTATATAAATTGGATAAAGGGAATTGTTCAAATCCAAAGAACAAATTAAACCAAAAGAAGAACATGGCACAAATAACAGGAGGGAAAAGAAGAAGAAGAAGAAGAAGAAGAAGAAGAAAAGAAAAAGGTCGCATGTATTTCTTCAACACTAATACCTGAGATCAAACGAAGCAAAACCTACGTCAGATAAGATAGACGAAACTGTAATCATACAGGATTGAAAAAACAAATAAGAACCTTTGAGCGGGCTATGATTTTCTTTCCCTAACCCATGATGTGAAATTGTGAATATATATCGGATACGTAAATACCTCATTGACAGAATCAAGACCAAGGTGATTCTCATGAAACCAGTCCTCACAGATGCAGCATTGTATCATTTCGACCTGCTCTTCTGCTTCTGGGTCAGGATAAGGACGTCCACATGTGCAGTACGATCCTTTGAAGTTATGATTATAAGAGTTATCAGCATTTTCGGAATCTTTGATGGGACAAAGCTTGCAGCTAACCTCCCCAAACTTTGAATTCCCACAATCACACCTAAACTTCCGCTTGGTCCACAGTTCCACCATCTGATTAACATAGGGGGCAGGTGAAGTTATTACCAGCTGAATAACCGCTAAATAGACATGGGAAATGTTTATAGAAAAAACACAGAAAGCAAAACTAAAAAATGTTAACAAATATCAGACTAATAGAGAAAAGATAACAGAATCCAAAAATTAACAAAATATTGAGACATAATTAATAATTAGTAAACCTCATTTTATACAACTAGTGAATGTGTAATAAAAATCTTCATATGCAATAAATCAAAATGTTTTAACTTTCAAGTTTGGAAAAATTCAGCTGAAAAAGACTTCACCTTGGTTTTAAAATTGAAAAAAAAGAAGAAGGGAAAGTGTCCAGGTGAACATCTCATGCTACAGATACACTGGAACAATAGAGAAGCAAGTTGCAACATTATTCATGTCAGTTTTTGCCAGCATGAAAGCCTTTAACATGACAAACTTGACTATGACAAATTGTTTCGGCAATATTAAAGGTCAAAAAACCAGAAAACTTTTTATGCATAAAATTGGACTGTGTTAAGACTTGATTTGAAATTATGAATAGTAGGAATTTTAAGAATCACACTAATATAGTGTGCAGTTTTGTCTAAACTATGCCCTTATCTTCATATACAACATTCGTAATCGAATAAACAGGATGTTACAGAAAAATTGAAAGATTAGAAGGGGTACCTGGAATTGTATTACAGTATCTCAAAATGGCATAACAAGAACTGAGGATCAGAGAAAATAACCAAAATCCTCCATAAGAAAAGGAAATACACCAAAATTGGTCCTAACATCTCTACAAGGCAATCCCTAAAGTCCACCAGAAACACCCAATAAGAAAAATAGAAAAAAGAGGGGAAACAGATTAGTATAAACCTCAACCTCTCAAGTAAGCATAAACATAGTCCTTTGCCGTGCACAAATTAAAGGTAACTCCAAGTGACAATCAATTAACCAACATTACAGATGCTATCAGCTATCTTCTACAAGCGAATGAACTCCAGATTTCAATGCTCCAGTAAATGAGAAAAGAATAGAAAACACATAAAGATGAAAAAAAAAGAAAAACGAGCTAAAGGACTGCAGAAAAGTAATAAACATATGTTAGTAACATGCACCGCAAGAAGAGTCAAAAATACTCTTTCCAAAAATATTCTTTTATGACAATAACTAGCCATAAAGAAGAAGGTAAGAAAAGAAGAGCATGTATATTTAATACAAAAATTCATGATGCTATTTCTTAATAACACCATTACCTTAATACAGTCCCCTATTGTAAGGCATAACAAGTCCCATCTGAAGCATTTTTCTCTATAAAACGGTTTTAGATTTGTAATATCATTCTAAAAATAATAGTTGTCGAGAATGTGGAACGCTAACGCGAACCGCGAGCTGGGTTCAATTGTCTTGAAACAGGGAATATCAGCGAACTGACCAATTCGCCAACTCCAACGACCCGATTTAGAATTCAAACCAATTAAAAATTTGTTAAAAGATAATTATTTTTTCAGAACAATAACAAAAAGAGTGAGAAATTAAGCAAATAAAGTATGCAGTCCTTAGCTGCAACATGATTCTCAAGTTTTTTTTCTCCCATTACTAATATCAACTAACATATTTCTTAAATCAGACACTTACACAACCTCGTATTCCTATATTTAGAAACCGAACATAAAACTTACCTTGTCACTAGCGTACTGTATAGGACTACCCCCTCATACTCCCTTTCCCATCCCATGAATAGGAATGAACTGCGCCCCATGCAACTATATTCTATAGGTAATTTTCGTTTTGTAACACTATCTAATTTTTCTTTTACTTCTTTCTGCCCACCTATGTCTAGCTTGGAGTCTTTTTGCCCAAATCATCAGAAAGTTTGGTTGGCCAACCAAACAAGTGATAATTTTTTCCTTCTGTTTTCACAAAAAAGGTTTTATCTCTGAATGTGACCAAAGTAGTACTTAAATTTTAAATTTGACACATGTATGCATCTCTAAGAGCATGGTAGTGTCAAAGTCAAGGATCACGGTAAGTTGATAGTTGAAAGGTTAAACAGCTCTTAGTTTGTATCTAGTCAATCTATTTGATGCCTCAAAGCTTAAAGTGCATTTCATCTGTAACAGCATTAGAAATGGCTAGAATTGCATGGCTAGAGTCATCTCTTTCAAAAATTAATGTTATCCACTTCATTATTTGTTACATAATCATGAGAGTACAAGAGTCTTCAAGCAGAAGAGAAGTGCCTTTACAAACTTTTGATGGTGATGAGTGGTGAGTAGGGAAGATAGATAGTTTGTGCTACTAGTGGGGGCTTAGATTCATAACATGACAATAAAGCTCAATTTTAGTTTAGAATTATCAGAAATAAACCCTAAATCTTATGCAAGACGAGGTGCAGCACTTGTATCCTACCTTACCTAGATGAAAGAAACAGACACAGCACTCAACCCTACCACCCGGAAACCAACTGCCACTCATGCAAAAGACTTACAGCACAATGGTGTTGTTGTCTAGAGTCTCTAATCTTGTGAAATACAGAAGCACATCGCATTCATAGAAAACAATATCAACAACAGATAGGCTCAGACAGTGGATTTAGGCCTCAAAAAGATCTAATAAAACACAAGAAATATCTATCCAGAAGAAATATCGCAGTGAGATTTGATAACATAAATACATATAATATAGTGTGAATTACAATCAAATCTCCCAAAGCTTACCTTTGCAGCATTTATGCCATTTATACATATTTTCCAACACTTTGTCCCTTCCCAAATGTTGGATGGTGTTGGTGATAGCGGTGGAAGATTTTTTTTTTTTTTGTGTGTTCTTATTTTAAAACAAACTTAATCTCCAAATCCTTTTGCAAAAAGTGGACTGCCCTAATCATTACCAACAAGAGTGTTAATATTATGATATCATGTAGTCTTATGCATATAATATAATAAACTCGAACTAATATTAATCCTCATCCAAAACGGAGGAAAATACTCATACAAAGAGAATCTAACCCATGCCCATTAATACTTCAAGTATCTAAAATTCTCTATGAGAAAATATAAAGCATAGTGAAAGCTTCATATTGTCTTTAATTCATGTTTCCACTCTCATTGTAAACTGCATCTGGGTTGTCACTGAAACTAAAGAGGTTACTGCAGCTAAAAGAGAATGAAAATCTTTCCTCTAAAAATGGTATGGCAACTGTTTCTGTAATTTATAATGAAAGCTGTGTCATCCAACAGAAGACAAGATGGAACATAACTATGTTTACAAAAGTGTTAACAATGACAGCTGCCCAGTGCCAAGGCTGCCCTTTCCAGAATGAGCATTCAGGCCATTTGGTTGTGCAGTAGTCAAACATCTTTAAGGACAGGGTTAGCTATCTCTTTAATTAGTCAATGATTCCCATGAACGGTAAGTGATCCCCATAAACTCTTTGCTCCATTTATTAGCCAGTTGTAATTGCTTGCTTATAAAATTCATGATTATGTGTACTAGACACTGTTAATCCGAAATTTTCTGCATATCACAAAAATATGACATAAATAATATGTTTAAGAATACAAATCCAAATGACACATATGTACTGATTTATCCAAGGTCCTGGTAAACTTTGAGGAAACACCAATATTAAACATGTTAAGCATCTAAATGACTGGCCCTCGAGAGAAAAAACATACATCATTGCCTCTTGTTTTCTCATTCCAAGCAAGAATCACATTTAGCCTTCACACATACTATGTAAATGATTATGACCAAAGAATTGTCAACTCAACTGCTAGCCTTTACCAATGAATGGGAATCACAGACTTTAATTTCTATCTATTAAATCAGGAGTTTTGAAGCCAGAAGAGCAATCTTTCACAAATAAATATGCACACATCATGCTTGGAACATAGTATTTACAAAGTCAAGACTAGGTTGTCGAATATTTTACAAATATACTATATATTGCTTCCACTCGAAAGAGGAGACCCAGAATAAGATATTAAGAGTGAAAGACAACTAAGTTGATCCTCAGATTCTATCATGTCCTTTCCGTTTTCTTCTCATTCTACAAATACATCGAAGCCAAGTTTCTACCAATCCACAGAGTTTACTAAACAAAAATCGTATATATTTTAAGCAACTATTTCATGTCGATCAAAAACCCATCTAACTAGGAGACACAAAGTAGCCAACTACAGTTAAATTCATAACTTTCTCTCTATTAGAGATAGAGGCATAGAGAAATTCTTTTTGGATCCAAAATCATAGATCAACTACAAGAAAAGGCACCATATGTGCCCTCTCTATTTTTTCCTCAGGATTCTAACAAACCAAGTATTAGTAGAAAATAATAGGCACCATCAAGTTGGGTGCAAGACGAACTCCTCTTAGAGATATAAACGCCATCTCCCCTTTCTGCATCAATCTAAATGAAGCAAGTCTTAGATTTAGCTCCAAAGATTCAGAATTCTCTTTCCCTATAAGCTAAACTTACATTTCCTCCTTTTTGATCCTCATCCTAAAGTATGCTATACATAAAATCCCCAAATTGAGGTATTACGTCCCAAAAATCCAAGCAATTGAGCATCAAACCAAAACAAAGCAAACGAATATTACAGATTACCTCGTGGCCATCATGGCATAAAAGGCTACAAGCAGTACAAACCCCAGCGCTGCCATTAGGAACACAAGTTACGCAGGAAAAGATCGCCTGCCTCTTCATGTACCCATTTGGGTAAGTGCACTCCTTGCCCTCGTCTCCTCCAAGTACCAAATCAGCCTCCTAGGGTTTCCAATCAAAGTACCCAAAATCAACGATACATAAATTAAAGAACAAAACTTGGATAGAGGAGACCGTTACCAGTTCCTCTGCCTCGAGTTTCTCCATGTATTCGTTCATCGTATAAGTCTGCTCGTTCTCGTTCTCGTTCTCGTCATCGAAAGCATCAGCCATGTTGAGATAGAGCGAGAGAGAGAGGAGAAACCCTAACCCTAAGAATAGAAAGAAATGATTTTTGGGGAAAGGGAGATTTTTATTTTTGGGGTTTTTTTTTTTAAGGGCACGGAATGGATCAGAGAGGGGAAAGGGGATGCGAGGAGTGAGAAGGGATTTTAAGAGTGTTTAGTGAATAAAAGCGCGCATAGGCGGGAAAGTAAAAGATCACAATTCACAAATAAAATGCATGAAAACATACAAAGAGATTATATTTTGATCATTTTGGTGAAGATTATAAAATTTTTACCCTACTAGAATTGCAATACCTATATAGGTTATGGGCAAAATAGATATATATCAACATTGATGGAAATTATATAAATATATTTTACAAAATCTTTTGACAATATAAGATTCTATTTTTTAGGGGGGTAAATATACCTGGATTGGGTTTCGATCCTCTCCTCTACAAAAAATATATATATAGAGACACCACTACTTTTGATTACAATTATATGATTTATTCTAAATTTAATATTCACCGTCCCCTCATGTATTGTACTCGCTGCTAATTTGCACTCAAATAAAACATATATATAACCATTCGCTAGATAATCAGTATTTGTGATAATGTAACGGTGCCTCCACTACTTTTCTGAAACGGAGAGGATCCCTATCCATTAGGATCGTGAACAAAGTTGAATGCAATGCTGCTGAAAATATCACAATTAGTTTGACCCATGTAATACATGTACCATTAAATAAAAATTGACATTGATTTATTATCACTTACATTAGTTTTTTTTTCTGTTTTCTCCGCAAAGATACTTATCTTTTGTTTTGTACTATACTGGTCAAGTCTAACTTTTCAAATGTATGATGTTAGATAAACCAAAGTTCTCTAGATTACCTTGCAGAGAGTGAATAAATTGATCCAAAAAGATTTATCGTGAAGAAATTGACTATTTTCGATCCAGACGACCTTTATGTTAAAGTTGTTTTCTTGACTTATACTGTCTCATCCGAATGGAAATTCTTGTTTTGCCGTCTGGCACGGGCTTACAGCACATGCCCACTAGGAACCTCTTCTTTGTATTGCTTTCTTAATTGTTCTGTTATAATTGGCATCCAATTATAAAAGCACCAGCAAAAATAAAGACTAAAATGCCTGGTTAGTATTAAAAATAGTACCTAATAATAATCAGATTGGTATTAAGGCTAGCTTCGGCGATAAGTATGTATTTAAACTTGCATGTCGAGTCAAATAAGACAGAAAAAATTTTAATATTTCCGACCCAATTTCTCCAGTAAAACACTCACATGATCTGTTCCATGATGGTTAGGTGGTGGTCTTAAAGGGAACGTGACTGACATGGCATAAAAAAATAGTGCAGTTAATTTCCTCCCTTTTCCCTCCCAAACAGAATTTATTATGGAGGCGTGACACTCGCACTCCAAACCGCATGAACACAACTTCATCCGAAATCTCTTTGCCGAACTAGCCCACCTCTATATGCATGTTAGCTCATTGAATCCTTGTCCACTCTTCCACAGCTGAAGCTTGACCTCGACCATGAGTAGGAACTAGAGATCTAATTATATATGTTATCTAGCAATGGAGAACACCCGCTTTAAAAGAATAAGGAGAAGAAGCTGTAGATTTAAAATCCCTCTTTCTAACAGATTAAATGAGGATAGCTACAGCTACCAAGTCATCATAATATATGCTACCTAAGGATACACATGACAGACATATAAGTGGTCACCAGAGAATTTGGCAGGCCTATTTGTCTCGCAGTTGCATGTTTAATTACCTAGTTGTCGTCGGAGTTAATTTTAATACTAATATGTAATGTCAATATGTTAATTTAGGCCAAAGTAAAGGTCTACCATGCCATTAAGCCCAATGGCTTAATAACCATTAGGCCCATAATTGAAGTCCAAATAACCACTCTTCATCGAAATGAACTTCAGAAGTATCTGTGGGCCGGACTGCATTCAAGGCCATTTTGGACTTCAATTTGGGCCTAATGGGTAGCACCTGATTGAGCTTAATGGCAGTCGACGTGTATTTGCGCAGCTGCAGCCTGCAGTTACATATTGACAGCAATTATAACAGAACAATTGTTAAAAAAGCAATGCAAAGAAGAGGCTCCAAATTCGTGTGCGCTGTATCGGATGGCAAAACAAGAGTTTTCATTAAGATCATTTAGACATAATCAGTTGTGCTTTCTTAATTAAAACACTAATATAGTCTTGTATGAATATAATCTATTATCCAATGTGATGCTATAAAATTTGTAAATCCAATGAGTAACTTAATGGAGAAAAGAGGAGAAGGTGAAACCATGGAACTCTTTTTTGGGGACATATCTTGATATTTAGAAATTATAGAATCCAATCCTCAAGGAATACGTAACGGTGACCATACGATTTATCATGATCATAATTCTAAGAGGGCTGATTTTCACCAATTGGGTCCATAGCTCAGTGGTAGAGCAATTGACTGCAGATCAATAGGTCACCGGTTCGAACCCGGTTGGGCCCTTTTAAATTTGTTTATGAGCAATTTTAATTTTGTTTTTGAATCATTAAACTATATTTTAAAAAAAATTCCTTGTCTAGATAATTTACTATGTCTAAATTTTTGCATGATACACGTTGATGGTGCTTGAATTTACTTTCATGAATGTTAAAATTCTAATAATTATGATATTAATTTTGTATTTTCATTATTAAACTATTATGAAGTTTTTCCTTGTCTAGATAATTTAACTATATTTTAATTTTTTTGCAACATACACGTTGATGGTGTTTCAATTTACTTTAATGAATGTTTAAAATTTAATAATTAAGATTAGAGAGATTTTTTACTGTTATTAGCATCATCGCACGTGCATATGCACGCGCAAGAGGATCAAAACTTTTTTTAAATAAATTTCTATATCTCAAAATGCATCAGAGATTCGATTATAATTATAATGTGATGATATCTTAAATCTAAAGACAGTTTTTTTTATCTTATAGGGAAAGATAAGGTTTTTAGCATCTATTAATATGATTTATTTCTTATGTTGTAGAATAAAATGCACATTCCTATTGCAAAAAACGTATAATTTCAAAAAAGAATATATACTTTATACTTCTATATTCTTTAGCTTTTTTTTGTTATACTTTTTTCTTGGCTAAAAGGAACTTATAATTTTAATTTATATTTCTTTTAGAATATAAAATATAACGGATATGTAACTATATGGATTCACATCCTATGTTCATGCAATATGGTATAGAACGTTCTAGAAAACTAAAAAGAGAGAAAGAAAAGAAAGACAAAATGTTTGTATGATATACGGAATATTCTAGAAAACAAAAAAGAGAGAAAGGAAAAAAAGAAAGAAATATACCTCTTGTTAAATCACTTTTTGCCTTCTAAGTATAGTAGAAAATGAGATCATGTCCACCACTCATCTATCTAAATTTTGGTTTACCCCACTTGATTTATATATATGGTAATGTAGATATAATGGAACTCTACCACTGATTTATTTGCAAAAGGCAAAAAATTAACGTAAGTCTTGGAAAAGAAAACTTGAGAGTAAAAGGGGCTGTTTGGTTCGCTTAAAAAACATGGAAAGTAAAGGAAAGAAAATATATTTTCTATAATTGGATATTTTCTTGTGTTTGGTTCACTTCTTTGAAGTAGAAAAGAGA
>JBAKGM010000001.1:31620938-31641074 GCA_037177215.1 Asparagus racemosus
CATTTGTTTGTGTATCCTTGCATATATTTCCTTGTATATCTATCTTGCAAGAATAAGTTTTGAATAAGTTTTAAATTTGCATTAATTCGGATTAGATTAGCATATTGCCCTATTCACCCCCCCTCTAAGGCAACTTACAAAAAGCCGGTGAAGTTTTAGGGTATTAAATTGCAATTTCAGCTATATCACCTGAAAGGAGAGCTCGGGAAACCTGGATGTCTCCTCAATAACAACATCCCGATCCCATTTAAGATCAAGCAATCTCTCCCAGCCCTCGTCGACAACCATCGACTCGCCGCAGGCGACCTCTGTGCCCACCGACATGATTGTAATGTCAGGGGTCAACAAGGGTTTTGTTTTCCTTAGCTCGTTGTGGGTCATTAGAGATCTCCCTGTTGAGAACACCAGCAGAGAATCGTTGATGTAGTTTGATTCCCACAGCGCACGCGAGGTTATCCGGGTAATCATGATCAACCTAATTAAAAAAAAAGAAAATATCTATCAATTTCAGAAAGAATAAAGGCAAAAAAAAAAAAAAATCTGTCAATTTTAGATGATGGGATTTGAGGTAGGACAGCTTATCATTGTCATGTCGAGATCAGAGACGATCATTCGGCGAGGTTGAGCAGCAAGATGATCCATGAGCTATAACTCGATGTGAAGAAGGAGAGAGCTTTGGGTTTTATTTTTTTAAATGGAGGGTATTTTTTTAAAGAATAATTGAGAGGTGATACTGATAGGTTCCAAACGTCCTTGGCGCCTTTTCTTTTAAATGGAAGAAAAGGAAAAATTAAACAGTTGGTTGTGTATAAAACCCTTAAATTATCAATATTTGTAACTTTACCCCTCAAATCTCACTATTTGCAAAACTATCCCTCAAATCATCAAGATATAGAAAAAAACACCCCCCACCTAATTCTGTTAAGAAATATTCCTAGGATATTCTATTTGGTTAGTCTAATGTAAGTAATTAAATTATGACTAAAATACCCCTCCTATAAGACAGGAACAATAACAATAATTATCTCAAAGTAATTATTAAAAAATAATAATTTTTTTGAGTTTATAGTAACAAAGAATTGATTTGCTCCAACTATGGTTGTCATACACCAATACAGAACTATTTCAGAAGCGCTAATAGTAAATGCCAATTTATTTGCTTTCTTAAAGGTAAGAGAATAAAGTTATTCCACTAATTAATACAACTCAAGTTTTATTTATTTATTTATTTTTTTGATAACCCAGTCCGAAATCAAACCCAGAACCATGAGAGATGTTAAAACCTCTTAACCGTCCGGATCACCATCGTGAGCTAACATCATTCAAGTTTCAATATGTGGGATTTGAAAATGCATTCATCATTTCATCTTCATCTGTACTCGGGACTCTGCTCTTATATGTGGCATCTATTTTTAGTTTATTATAATTTGTAATGGGCATTCTTCTTTAAACCTAGTATTGATGAGATATCCCTCCGGATTTTTGTTAAATATGCAGTCCTACAGACATATACAAATAACTCATGATATCTAAATGCCAATAACAAAGTTTTGTGATGATAAATTATTAATCCTATAGTAAAAGGGTGTATCTAAAAGTTCCATAAAAGGAAAGGGTGTATCTATAAAAGGAGACTCAGGAGCCAATGGAGAAAACACAACTGCAGTCAAAGAAGATGTGAGAAAACTTCCATTTATCTATTTGTTTTGTTAAGAGAATGAAGATACTTTTACGATTAGATCTGTAAATGATGGTATGTAACTTGTATGCTAAGTAAAAGAAAGAAAATAAGTTTATAACTAAAATTTTACAGGATCCAAAATTCCCAAAGGATAAATCTCTCCACCGATTGAACTTCAAACTAAGTTCTACACATAGAAATGTAAACAACTTACATAGAGTCCTCAACAAAAAGAAGAAATTATATACTTATTTCCTTTTTTTCCCCCTGAGTTTTCTGTTGATTTATCGACTGGATTAGTATCAAAACTCAGAAAATCCATGAACTTTTATCTCTCGCTGCAAATCCATCCATCCACGTTTGATGGGCGTGCACCAACGCAAATCCTTCTGGGGTTTCAGGCTGCAAAAACATTCTAAATAGAATAAGAAAACAATTTTTACGAGAATAAGCAGCGGACTTTGAATTAGTGTTTACCTTTGATTGTAATAGCGCGGTCACAATACAACATTGACGCCCTTCATCTGCCAAGAATTGGACAACAAGGATTAGTAAGTTGGAAGCACAGTGCTAAATGAAAATACACACACAAACTACTACTACTACTAATACTATATCTATCTTGGATGAAAAAGATGGTCCACTGTGAGTAGGGAGCAATGAATTATTGCTATTATTATCTTTGGCAAAAATAGAGAACCCGAATACAAACAATTGTGGAGCTTCTCAATTCAGGTAAAATGTAAAGGTTTTTTACCACCAGCAGGCCTACCTCAATGTCATCATCACTCTCCCGCTTGCTCTCACTGTTACTTTAAGCCTGAATGGCAACTAGATTCATGTAATCTTTGCATCAACATTTTGGGGTTAGCTCTGTGAATCCTTCTTTTGCATTTCTCTTTCTGAAGAGCAAGCTTATCAAATAAGTGGACAATATATCATTTTTTTTTCTTTTCACAAGCCCTATCCGAATTCAATTGTTTTAATGCTAGTCCTTGTCACTCCTTGAGCATGAACTTATCTCTCTTCCTGCTACAAAATAATCCTGTGTTACACATGTGAAAACTATCTAAAACAAAATCTTCCTTGTCTTATCCTTAGCTGAAGCTACCTTGAACTTGTTAAGAATTAAATAATCTCATCCTTTCTTTAAGAAATGGCCGGTCTCAATATTCTGATCTCAGTAGCACGCATTTTTTTGGACATGTTTAATTACTCAACACTCTGATTTACAAAACATGGTTGGTATGACAATCCTTCTAGAATTTTTTGTTCAACTTCATGGTTATTCATGATCATATGGTACTCCAAGATCACTTCCCCATTTCAAATATCCTGTTTTAACTCTACAGACTAGATTGCCCGCATCCTTCACCATGACTCCATAATCTCACCACCATGAGTGCATGATGAATTATTCGCATTAATTGGTATTATTAGTCTCAGTTATTTCATTGCATCCATGTGAATCGTAAACTCAGTTCTTGTAACAGCTACATTTACCTTTCATATTTTCCATATTACTCCCACTAATTTTAGATCATGAAATTCTAAAGCATCTTTCATTGGTATCCACAATAACACTACTGTTTAATGAGGCAAGATAGACTTTAGCATATGCGAGAATAATAACAATGAAAAAACCATGTGCACTTATGTGTGAGAGCATGATAAATGATTGACAAATGACAAAGAAAAGGGAGTAAATCATTCATGTTTAATTCTAGTTACTGAACAGTGAAAACGCTTAGGTAGTTAGCGTCCTTGTTTGACTCATGGAATGTACAGGCAGTAGTGTGATTGAACTTCAGCAGAAACTGCCTATTTCCATTCATTCAAAGTTCATTTAGTTGCTGCTCTTGTATCATGATAAATAGCAAATGACCTAAATAAATTAACTGGCATAAAATTTTAATATTGAAATGGTATGAATTTAATTAAATCCATCTTAAATTCTTCAATAGTGATGTATGAGTTATGACAACTTATGTATTCAATGGAAAAAATTGAATAACTAATTGTAAATGATCTACATCATCTGGTATGTATTAGTTATAAAGATTTTCCCCGTTTTCCTGTGAAAAGCATGGAAAAAATTTCCTAAAATATGTTGTGTGTGCCTTGAATCTGGAACCTCTCCACTCACAGGAAAGCACATCTAAAAAGACTCATAGTCCTCTTTTCAGTTCCTATTAAGTATTAACAACAAACTATTGGACAATCATATATGTATGCACATATGCATAATTGATTGGATAATTCATAGGGTGATGGCAAACAGGTAGCTGAGATATCTGTTTAGGTATCCAAGCAGAGACCCGAATGAACTTCTGAAGTAAGTAAGACCCTAAGTGAAAACTCTAAAGAGTTGCTGCACTGTAAAGTTTTCATGATCATGAATTCTATGACTACAGAGAAATTAACAAATTCTGTGAACTATCATTATGTTACATTCTATCCCAGTAGGTAATGCGGAGAAGTTTCTACAGGTACACTTCGTGGAGGCAAAATGCGGTGACCATAATATAGGATACAGTGGAGTGGGAATTCCTATCGCCATTGTTGAGAACAAAGAGGCATCTCCCCATAGTTTGCCTCAATTATCTGAATAGATAGATGTCCAACGAAAACCATTATCAAAGATGTTTATGACAGTTTCATCTAGTTGTTGCATAATCCTTGTACAATGACCTCTCGCAGTCAGACATAAGAAATTGTGAATGAAGTGGCGGCAAAAGAGTATCAAAACACCTAAGAACAACTAGAAATAAAGGCATCCAGCATCAAAGAAGGCAGGTCAACATAATAATGCCAATAGTTTACTTGTTAGCTCATAATTAGTATTTAGTATGGATGACATGAAAGCTTCAGAAATTTTTTATTGCAACAGCAAACATTCAGGAAAAAATGTAAGGAAAAAAATCTACAAGAACATATTAGACTCTTTATAGTTTTTTAGGAATATAAAAGAAAGCTTAGTAAAAGGACAATGTACAATTAAGGATACACAGAAAATGCCCTTTTCTACAATTTGTGGAAATAAAAATTTCAGCTGTTTCTAGAAGTTTCTAGGCAATTTTAACAGAATGTAACGACATATTTCCTATAGAAAATGTGATTGACATTCCATTCTTATTTTAGAAGTATCACAATTGAGTTTTCATTACATCTGTCTAGTATCCCATTGGTGTCCTAAAGCACCTTGCATCTTTTTGACATCAAGTATCACATAAGGTTCTAAGGGGATATGATTATCATCCTTTTAAGTTTATTACACATTTCACAAAACATTTTTCATCTGGTTATTTAATGTATCTGTTGGACTCACATTTTCCATGAAGCACACATCATGTGCACTTTCTTGTCCATATCCCCTTTCATTAACAAAAACACAAAGATAAGAAAAAAAAAGACTTGATTTTTGAAATCATATTAAGGCACAGACCAGTCAAAAGGCAGACAAGCTGACTGAATAACCTTCTCATATATTTAAGCAATGATTACAGCCTGAACTTTTTTATGTTTAAGTCATGGTTCTAAGATTTCAGGTTCACGATTTATTTCATACAATGCTTAGTGTATCGGATGGTCTTGACGAAGTAATGGCAGGTGAATTAGTAGAATTTGAAGAGGGTACAATAGGCATTGCTCTCAATTCGGAATCAAATAATGTTGGCGTTGTATTAATGGGCCATGCTGAATAATATCAACTAAAAGCACAATTCAAAAGAAGCAAATATAACAAAGGGAGCAAGTTGTGTAACTAACCTGACTGCTCCCATTTATCAAATTTCACTAGCCAAGTATCTGAACCAATCTGAGAAGAAGATACTCTGTCCACCCAAACTTGAAACTGACACCCTTTTCTATCACCATAATAACGTGCAAATGTATCAATACGCTCATGAAGACGACACTCAACTCCAGAAGGATGGACAATAATTCCACTGTGATACTACAACAACAAAAAAAATTTAGTTTATATTGCATGAAAATATATAAGCTCATGACAACACGTCTATTTCATTCATCTATATCGTCATGTTTCATCTAAGTTTCTTGTTGTTTTCAAGCGCAAACAAAGTCGTTTTATGAAATAA
Organism: Asparagus racemosus; assembly: GCA_037177215.1. Taxonomy (NCBI): domain Eukaryota; kingdom Viridiplantae; phylum Streptophyta; class Magnoliopsida; order Asparagales; family Asparagaceae; genus Asparagus; species Asparagus racemosus. Next base: position 31,626,720 of record JBAKGM010000001.1, read on the forward strand.
AAGTTGTCACTCAGGGAACTTTGTTTTTTTAAGTGAACTTGCTTTGGGACCTCTGCATCAGTTGAATATGCAAGTTTCTAAAATGTGGCATCATATACTATCCTCTTAATAGTAAAACCAAGAATAACATTTTTGGACCGGAAGACAAACAAGAAAAATGTGACTCACTATTATCCTTTTCATATTCTCAATGATCAATTTAGAGTTTTCTAGCTCAGCTCGACGCCATCTCTCATACAACAAGTAGAACATGACGACCTCATGCCCAGGGTTGAATGTCTCTAGCTTGAAAGTAGATAAATCCTCAACATCTCTAGGAGACCTATTAGGACCCAGCTTGAAATGGCCTACAGCTTCGATTATACCCGCTGCACATCTTTCAGTTGCATGGATTATCTTCAGATTATTCTTGCCAATTTCCTTGTACCATTGCAATAACTCCTCCTGGGCATTGCTAACCTACAAATTCACAAACATAAGTCATACAAAAGCGACCTAACAAACAACCGAAGCTCTTCAATGCTCGCAAATTAAACTCACTATCACGCCGTGGACATCAGGAACAGTGAACAGCTCAGCATCATTGCCAGAATCACCACAAACGAGAGTATTGACAGGAGTCTTTCCGTCCGATTTAAACTTCTTAAGCAAATAGGCTAGAGCTTGACCCTTGCCTGCACCTTGTGGAAGTACATCAATGGCTGTTCCGCTGCTATAAATTATTTTCACATCCAACTGAACAAGACCCAAAATCACATTTTCAAACAACACAATTTCTTTCCAAAAGATTGTAAGTTCGTACGGATCAATCTCACCCCTTGTTTCCCGAGATGTTCATAGAGGGACTGTATCACTCCTTCAGCTTTTCTTGTCTCTATGAAGAAGCTAACCTTATGAGGCCGCTGCTCTGTTGCTGACTACAGTCATACTAGTTAACAAACATCTCTAATTCGCTAAAAAAAAGTTTTTTTTAAAAGAAGGATTTGAGATATTGGTCTACAAATCCCATCTATCTTGAAAGAAGTCCCTCAAAATTGATATTAAAGAATAACTCCCTCAAAACCCATTACTTACCCCAACATTAGTCCTTTATATATGTTCAGTCAACCTGAATGATAGTAACAACTGTTAATCTTTCTATTTTCCTATTATAACCATGTCTTCAGCTCTCCATTTCCTTTTAACAGTCACGAAGGTGCTGACTCCTCATAAAACCCATTCAAAACTCACTCTATGTTATACGCTCTTATGTGCAAATTTTATGTTCAATGAGCAAACTTTAATGGGTCTGGAAGGAGCCATTGTCTTCATAATGGTCATATAGTTTAGAAAACAGAAAACTTAAATGCCGTTAGTTTCTGTTGGAGTTAAACACACAGGTTTAAAATACAGAGACTATCTGGGGATAAATAATGAAATCAAGTTCTTCTGTTTCTATCTTTCAAAATAGATGAGATTCGGTTGATCAATATCTTTAAAAAAAAACATTTCTTTTGGAGTTCAGGTCTATTACCTGAAACAAGAGCTCGGGAAACTTGGACGTCTCCTCAATAACAACATCTCGATCCCATTTCTGATCAAGAAACCGCTCCCACTCCTCATCGACGACCATCGTCTCACCATAAGCGATCTCGGTGCCAACCGACATGATCGTGATATCGGGGATCAGCAAGGGTTTCTCTTTCCTCAGCTCCTTGTACATCGCCGGCGATCTCCCAGTCGAGAACACAAGAAGCGAGTCATGGCGGTAGTTTGATTCCCACAGCGCGTCGAATCGAAGCAGCGAGAGGTTATTAGGATCATCATGATCAACCTAATTAAAACAAAAGGAATCTATCAATTTTAGAAGCTAGGGTTTGAACTAGGAGACGTTACCATTGTGTTGTCGAGATCCGAGACGATCATCAGGCGAGCTGGAGCAGCGAGACGATCCATGAGCTTAACTTGATTTGAAAAAGGTGTGAGCTTGGAGATTTGTATAATTTAGGGTTTTGTTTTTGTTTTTGTTTTTGTTTTTTTCCAAGGGAGAAGCGAGGGAGAGGGGAGTGAGCGAGAGAGTTTGATGGGAACCAGATGCATTGGCGCTTCTTTTGCTAAAAACGGACCGCAGCCGGAGTTTGAGAATATTCTGAAGATATTTTTGTCTTTTTATCAGTTTGAAAATAAAGAAATTTCGAAATAAATAAATGTTGACTAAATTACCGGATTGTTTTTTTTTTCTTGGCATCCCCCTCTTACTAGTCAGTTCTCTGAGCCAAATATGCAAGGACAAATTTCTAAATTAGACCTTCTAAGTATTTTATTTTTAAAAAATGACCTATTTGAGATTTATTTGCCATTTTCTACCCAGTTTCAGCCAAGTGGCTGAAACTGGGTCAAAAATGGCAAATCAAATTTCAAATAGGTTATTTTTAAAAATAAAATTCTTAGGAGGTCTATTTTAAAAATTTGTCCAATATGCAATTAGACCCATAACTTTATTGCTGGTGAAAAAAGCTCTGAAACCTCTTTTCTCCTATCCTAGCAGTTTTTGATCTATCAAGCTTTCTCTTCACTATGTTTAAGGTGATTTCATGTCCTCTCCGTCTTTGTCCAAAAATTTACTTATTTGTAGTGGACTCAACATTCTTGCTTAAGCTTGAACATAGTTCTTATCCTTATACCATTATGCTAAAGAATCTTCTAACATTTTTCTCATGAAAAATATAGTACTAATAGCATCATGTGCGGTTTCACGGCCTTTTTTTTCCATTGGCCGCAAACTTTTAGGTCAAATTGTGCACGTTTGGATCCGAAAATACCAAAACATCGCTGGAGCTGGAAAAAACACCAAAGTGGTAAAATTAGTATATAAAAAACACCAATCTGATAATTTAGCCAAAATGTTCATAATTTTGTCTTGCGCAAATTCAGTTGAGGATTAAGAAATACACATGAGCATTTTTCATTAACATCTCTATTTTCTCTGCTAGAAAATACAATGGGACTTGGTAATTTAGATTTTAGAGAGCATATATAGGCAGATAGCACATAAAGCATGAATCAATAGCAAAGCTTCCGCAGAGGATAACATCACAAACTGCTACCAGTTTTCGTTAAAGCCTCTCGAGGAGAATAAATACATGAAGTTAAGGATACCAGAATATGCTCTTTCTTGCAATTACTTTAACCCAGTAAAGTTACAATTCCACGAGACAGTTGTATAGACACTATTTCTTCAATACGTTCACATTAACAACTTCTATGTGACCTAGGATGACCTGGAGGTTAACAAAAATGCATCCAAGAATCAGAATCCTAAACTAATGTTCCAGATATTGGACGCATATCCGTGAGGAACAAGAAAAGAATCCTGCAACTGTCCTCGAAAAATCCCTTTTGCAGCAGCAAAACATCTCTTTGTACCCTCCGCGGTTGAATGACAAATCCTTGATGTTTGCAAAGTAGATTGCAGAAAGCAATATTTTGTTCGTCTTTCTGCTTTCTCACACCTCCCTCCAAATCCTACCAGTAACTCTCAGCTTCAATTCTTTCCGATCTTCACCAGAGAAGTAGAGAGCCATGCTTCTCTGAACGATGAGACCATCGTGGCTATCACGAACAATCCTGTGGTGGGTCCGGATGCTGCGGGGGACCCCCTGCCACATCATCTTTCGCCCATTACCTCCAACCTCCAAGCAGTACCCAAACTTTCTTGCTTCAGATTCTTCACCCATGAAACGGAGGAAAGCCATGTACACTGGTTCAGATCCTAACAAAAATGCTTCGAAATGCAGACAGAAGTACTGACCGAAGCAGTTGAAAAGCTGGCAAATAAAATTCTAATCAGTTCTCAGAGGAAAACCAAATTAAACGTTGAACTAAGTTTGACATATGGTCTTCATTCGAGGCGTTAAAAATATGACTGGTAATTGTTCTCAAAAATTTAGTATTAGTTTTGTAACAAAATGACTCAATCCTGGCAAGGCAAGAGCAAGTAGTAAAGAAGCTACTAAACGTGGTAACTTTTGGCCATAGGGATGGGTCATGGGTATGTAGTCTTATCACCATCACGGCCTGATTTTGACCAAGAAACTTGAAATTCACAGCACAAACACATAGTCATGTAAAATAATTTTAAAAAAAATGAAAATGTGATTTCTAAGTCTTAAATAGTCAGATAGTAGGTCCAAGGAAAAATAAACTTGGTAATTCAAAAAAAAACATATGAATTGGAGCTGAAATATTTGATTTACGGATTAATCAATTACTCATATTTGATGATCAATCTGAGAACAAGATGCTCTCTCTTTAAGTTGTAATCTTAACAGAATGAAGAACGTTGTCTCTAAAGTTTATAAGAAACCAATTAGAAGTGACTTATGCATTAAAATTTTTGATTTTGAAAAGCTCTCAGTACATGTATGATATAGATCTTTTAACAATAAATCAAACAAAAAGAAGAAAATGAGCTTACTGTTAGCGTCCATGAAACATTATCAACTGAGCATGGGTTTTGCTTCACATATCGGTGATTAAAGGTGCAACCATTTTGAAGATCCACCTTATGGTTCTCCCTTAGATGAGACAAAAGGGACTGGATATCCCCAGTGAAGGGGCAATCTGAACCAGGATGAGGACATTCATATGGCCTGTAAATACATTGTTCTTCATGCTGCAGCTTACTATAGTAAGGGAATATTTCCTCACAACCAAGGCACTGGTATGAACAGGGCAAGTGGAGTGAATCTGCAAGCTTTTCAAGTGCCAGACATCTTATATTACCGATTTCCTTTCGGCATATTGGACATTTGTTATTAACTCTGTTCTTGCAGGCAGAACACAAGGTGTGGCCACTGGGACACTGCAGCAAAACCACATAAAACAGATATTGTAAGATCTACTATGAATAAAACAGAAGTATGCATGCAGTCCAAGCATGTGATTTACTATACAAAATGTTCTCGCATAGAGCGATAGTTCATGACAACTTGCTTTCAGAGAACTCATAAGCAGCTGGAATATTTTGAAACCAATTTATGCGAACAATCTTAAACCAGACTGAAATTTAAATTTATTAGTCATAATTTGCTTCCTATGATAAGGTTTACTCGCTTGAAAGGAGTGCAGATTAATTCAATAGCCGCACAAACAAGGTCGTCTTTGGTTAATCAAAGCAAGATAAATAATATTTGATGATTTTGTTATCAGTACTTCAATCCCTTGTTTAATTCCCTTAAGAAGTTTTTATAAGAAAAGATGTGGCTCCAGTTACTAAGATGAAATAATGAAATGAAGTATCATCCACCAACTCATTTGTTACTTGTATTCAGTAGGTTTAGAAGAAATCGCACTGGTGCTTTAATATTGTATCTAACTAAGCATGGAAGCACTACGCCTTATTGCTATGAATGGAAAGTACGAATTAGATATTGATGTTCTGAACTTGTTATATACAACCATTCTGGATGATTATGCTAGAAAGAAATAAATCAAGTGACAAGGTATTCTGGGCAGTGGATGTTCTGAGAATCATGTGCCACCGTACTGGATGATTATGTATGGAAGTAGAAGCAAAACCAAGGATCGAGTTATTCTGGGCAGTGCAAATCACTGGGTAAAAAGTATTACAAGATGGATATAGAAATGATAAACAAACAGATGGCACTAAAGAAGTGACACAAATAATTGCATGTTAAACTTGTTCCCCCCATGTTTATAAACTCCAACGAAATAGCATTCATATCCCAACCTCCAACAATGCTGACTTCTAATTATAACTATAGTTAATAGCTAATATGAATATGGTTGATTATCACTTTCTAAAACTTCTACACCCATAACAAACATTTAGTGTGAAATGTATGGCGCACCTGTTGTATAGGTGGGAACATTGAGTTACTGCATACAGGACACTCCAAAAGCCCATCTATATCACTGTTCGGAAGAATAGTCAGTTTTTTTGAGTTTGACGCTTTATATTGAGCCTTTTGACTTGTACTGATAGGTGTGTCACTAGAGTTTTCACAGAATGAGGGTGCTTCATCCATCTTAGCGGGAACAGTAGAAGATGATGAGTTCTTTCCCAGCTTAAGATTCGTCATGTTGCAAAATACATGAAAGTGCACCTCTTTGCATTTTATGTCTTAGAAAGAAGTTAACCTGTAGGGTTAACATCACAAGGCCTGCACTCCACGCAAATTACTGTCATAAGTGGTGTAGTTCTTAGCCAGTGACAATCTTTATAGGACTAATATGCATTTTGTCACTGTCACAGCAGATGCCATTTTTCGTCATGAAGAAATCCTCATGCACTAATCACTACATCACGAGATGAGCAAAATGGACACATAAAAAGAAGGGCAAATTAAAGAAAGTCCCCCTAAAGTTTGGAAAAGTGATAGAAAATCGCCCCGAGTTTTCAAAAGTAACACTTTCTCCCCTCTGGTTAAAATTTTCTATCAAACAAGGTTTAATGGCAAAAGTACCCCCAATTCATCTTCTTTTTCGCGTGCTTTATCATTCCGCCCAAAAATTTCATCTACGATTTTCCCTCAAAGCCATTGCCACTGCAACTGCTATGATTCAAGTTCGATAGTGATTGGCATAGGGACTTCACTAGGAAATTAATTACGCGAAAAATTGTAATTTCCACTCTAAAAGTTTCCATTGTTACATTAATCTCATTTCTTAAATGGTTAAGTTTAACAAGAGAGCTGCTAAAACTAGAAAGAGAGAGAGAGGGCGAGAGAGTAATGATGTCATTATAGGTTACACCTAAAATTGCAAGCTTTGTGAGCTTGCCAGAGTCTTTTGTTCGGGATTGGACTCAGTTAAGCTGATACATTGTTCATTTCAGCATCACAAGGGACCCCTAACCATGAGCAAAAAGAAAGGAGAACTTGTGAAAGAAACCAAAGAGATGGAATTCATTTGTGTTGGATTCTTGAGGGGGAAAAAACCAGTGAACAGAAGTAAGCAATGAAAAAGGAAGCAAAAGGCCAAGACTCAAGACCCATTAAGAGAAGGCTTAGGTTTACAACTCAAGGCTAGTAGAGGACTTTCATATTTTAGCAAATTGTGAGCTCATATAAGGGGAAAAAAGGTTGGATCTTTTTTGACCGAGCTTTGAGGCTCACAAAAACAACAAAAGAGCAAGTTGCTTCTTCCTTCCAGTGAAGAAACTACCTGTGTTTCTTGCTTAAGTTAAGACAGAGAAGAGTACTATTGTCATTAATGAGGTAAATGTGAATGGTGGGGAGAAAGTGTTAATCTTAAAACCTCTGGGAGACTTTTTGTCATTTTTATAGACCTCAGGGGGATTATTCCATAATTTACCCTACAAATTTAAAAATTCATGACATAGTAAATAGATAATCACGTAGAAGCAATACCAGCTCACTCTAGCATTACTTATATTCATGCAATTGAATCATTCCCCATAAAACAAATTATAGATGCCTCTCCTCCAAATAACTCGTCAAGCCTATGTATTCACACAAATGATATTTGCATGAATTTGAAAATTTATTCCCTTAAAATGAGCAAATCGAATTTAATGATATGAGTAGTATATAACTATCTTAATATTCTTAAACCTTCATGGGAGAATCTACGATGAGAATGTCATCACCACCAAGGTCATCCACCTTTCTTCTATGGAGGTCATCACTTGTAGTGCTCAAAGTACACAAAGATCAGCCAAGAAATAGCCAAACAAGATGCCTGGCTGCCAACCTGAAACCAGTCCTCTATATGTTGGTGAAATTTCTTTGCTAAAGGGAAACTACAGACCATAAAGAGCATTTAGAAAAACCTCGAAGGTGGAGCAGACTAGCAGAGAGACCCAATTTAGTGTTTGGTGCAGTCTCAGCCTATTCTAAAAGAAGAGAAAGGATGAATACATTTGTACATGGGCTTGATCTCAAAGGCATGATATAAACCACATCCAAATGTTATAACTTAAAAAATAAAGAATATGTGTGAGGTAGCTGTGTATGTGCATGTGTCGGTTTTCATGTGTGACATTTGGGTTCTCGACAAGTAAATATGCAGGCTTATTGTCTGATGATCAATCTTCTCGTCTCCTCAACCGCATAGGTCACCACAGATATCTACATCCGTAGGTTTTCTCAGCATGTTCATGGGTAAAATATACCACCTAACCAGTGAAGTTTCATGATAGAAAGTATTCAAATTAGAACAATATTGCATATCTTACAGCACCATACTCCATTGGTACATCGGTTCGGTTGAAAGTCAAATTACTATCAGATGCCGCTGCAAAATAAACAAATCTAGCATAAAATCAAAGAAACAAGATCTACTTGCAATCTGATTACTGTCCAGCATAGTATCTTTGTTGAGTTTGAAAAACACATCATAGTTAGATGACATCTCTGTTAATTCCTTAATGACTTCACAAACAAATAGTGGAGTGCCAGAAGTTCTTAAAGACAAAAAGTATCATAATGTACTACTTTATTCTTCAAGCAATTTTGTTCAGGGTACTTTATTGATAAAGTGGAATATGTTCCATTTCATATAACCCAAAATTACCATCCATTTTTAAATTTTTAAATAGAAAATAATATTAACTTAATAATTCACCATAAAGTAACGCATTCAGTAACGCAATTCTTTATTATCATAAATATCTTATAAATGAATATTGTTACCTTTTTTGGAAAATAGAACGATGGACCTTTTGGCGAAAGATATCAAGATCAAATAAAAAGATATATACAGCTTGTACATAGCTTAATGTTAACTGACATCTTTAACAATCATGATTTACTAATTACTAATACTACTTGTTACAAGAAATTTGATTTTACTGAAGAATTTGAGAGGGTTCACTGCTAGCAGTCTAGGATTTACTGGACATAAATGGTGAATGACTTTGCAATCACTACAACCTAGAAGAAATTAATACTTTAGGTAGAAAGTATAGAGCAGTCATTATTGTTCATCCAACAGAGCAAATTATTGGAAACTTGGATATGCATTGTATGCCTGAATAGGTCATTAGTCTTCCATAGATGAAAAACTGATTTTAAAAGTTAAAAGGGTTTACAATATTAAGTAGAAAGTACATTAGTGGTTACAGAAAGTTTAGTTTAACTTGAAGGTTTACTTGGCCCAGAAGATTGAGAAACATAGATGGTCAATAAACTAGGGAAATGAAAAATACTCATATATTAGTCCAACTAGAAAAGAGATTTGCTTTCTTGATATGCATAAACAAATCAAAGTAGTGAAAAGATGTATCCACTAAGTCGTACTTGGTAATCCATGAGTATAGCAAGGGCAAATATATCCCTCTCCTATTCATTTGTATTTGTGGTCTGCCAAGTGATGGGGAACAGAGCGAGGGCTCCAATCTGAGAGCGGGTGGATCTCTAACATGAGGTCTTCAAAAAACTATTCGAACTTGTTCATCCTCTGGATGGAATGCCGGAAACAGAGAATGGGGGTGAATAAACATCATTATGGTCACTGTTCATTTGTGAACAATAACTTGAATTACAGGGATTTTTAAAAAATGCTTGAAATGGATCAAAGGTTAATATTTGAGATAGGTTTTGATGACTAGACTAAAAGTGGAGGAGGTTTTTTTTGCAAATAACTAGGCTTCACACCTAGGGGCCTCACACCCAAGGGCTTTACACCCCAAAGAAGCAAATCACATACCAAGAACAAGTAATTCACATGCTCAAAATTTTCATAACTCACTTTTTTTATTAATCAAGGTCTATTCCTCATGGAAAATTATATTTATAGAAAAGAAAACAAGCAAACATCCACCGCGGGTGACCTGGATGGTTGGGAGGTTCTATTATGGCTCCCATGTCCCGGATTCAATTCCGGGCTAAGTTATCAAAAAATAAATAAATAAATAAATAACAAACCGTATTTGGAAGTAAATCAAAATCCTAATAAAATCTAATCCTAACATAATTAAAGATGCATTCAAATAAAATCCTATGAAAACTAGAAAAAAATATCAAAAATCAAAACTTAAAGAAGTCCTAACTAAAATAGAAGATTACAAAGAATCAAATTAAATCCTACAAAAAAACTAATATCCTAAAGGGTCCAAGGTCGTCCTACATCACTAACACTATAACATATTTAATTCTAGTAGTTCTGCGCTAAGACCTTTTAAAAGCCTAAAATATTTCACCTTTAATGATGAACTAACTTATATGGTAGATTTCTTCAAGTTATCATCTTCTTCAAGTTTATCAGTCTTCCTTCCTACAATAGTAACCTATGTTTTCCTTTTCCTTTCCCTGTCTTTCCATCTTTCTTTCGCTAAAGTTTCCTAGTTTCTGTACACAAACCAAAGAATCCAAAAGCCATGCATATGCCATATTTCCTTCTTAATCATATTAGGAAATTCGTTCAAGCATATAAAGATTCTCAATGGAACCCCTTCAGTTAGGCCAACACGAGACCATTCTCTAGAATCATCTAGCATCTACTTTCCACACTTCAAATACCTCTCTGTCTGTTGAAATTCTAGAATGCATTCTCAAAATAGAAGCATGTCTGTAACACAACCCAAAAGCGTTAACTACACCCAAAGTAATCTAAAAATAAAAGGCTATTTATGTTTCTTACTCCAAGCATTTCAGCCTAAGTGGTTTTAAAAGCTCTACATAAGTTTATAACTAAACTTTTACCAATTTTGGAAATCAGCAAATTAGGGGACAACAATAGTATGCAATACATGATAGAAGTTACTTTTAAAGCTTTCCCATTCCCTCGCCATTTTAATGATCGAGGTTTAGCCTATAGAGGATTTTGATCAATTGTTTAGTCAGCGTAAAATCATTATGATGGAAACAGGTTGTCATCGAGAAAAGGATGGTTATATAATAAAAACATTATAGTACATTACATACTTTACCACTATGGAAGAAAACAAATATCTCTAAGTTTCCGTATATATTTAATACTTCAATATTCTCCTTCAAGCTGGAGTATTTATAGCAATTAAATTATGTCTAACTTGTTATATAAAAGTGAAAAACTTTTCCTTGATAAGATTTTAATGAAAAAGTGAAAATTTTCCTGATAGACACCACGTAATTATCCTGTTCACAATTCTCAGCAAATATATCAATCAAAGATTTGTCAAAAAAAAACTATGGACAAAAGTAATAGATTTTTCTTCTACATCCAAAGGAACACGCACACAAATGCCGATAGCTATCTGACGATATAGAAGATCATGAATATCTTTGACAACAGACATGTAGACAAAGAGGTCTCAAACATGAAACAAGTGGTAGAATCATCAACACCTACATGATCAAAGTCAACGTGTTTATTCAAGAGAAAAAGGAATCGTCTCAAGGGCATGATTTAAATTTGAGAAAATTCCGTGAAAAGATTTAACCAGTTTTTATCACTGGTTTGGTAAGAGAATCAAGGCAAGGAACTATGAATCAGAAAGAACATAGCACAAAACCACGGTGTCTATTGTGAGCTAGGTAGACCTCACCCACCACAAGTAAGGTATACATATTAAGGAACACCAATCCTCCAAATTCCCTTAGGCTATGAAAGAGTCTACATATGGAAGAGGTGAGATTATATGCATGAGTGGTGAGTATACTAACTTTGAAAAGATAACTTGTCGATGCTTACCTAATATATTTATACAAGAACTAGACAATAAAATATTAAAATTTAAGGTAAGGAATAGTAGTCCTTCAAATAAAAAAAAGGTATCAGTCTCATGATTAGAGTAGAACAAAATTAACATTCTTGACCCAACAAATGTCCACTTTTGCTATCATGCACATGTTACAGGCACCTAGATAATAAATGATGCTAAAATGGGACACCCTCATAAATACTGCATTTCTTTATACCTAATTTTCCAAGTTCTAACATCCTGCCCAACTAGTCAAGAAGATACAACAATGTTAGGGGTGCACTAGTCAATTTTCTCATCCATATTTGTGGTAACATATGTCATTTCAACTTCTTAATAACAGTAAATCACGTAAGACTACTATAAAAAGAGGCAACGCGGGAAATAGCATAAAGAAAAAAGTTGCAGTAAATTAAAAGACAACAAATTTGTACCTCATGATGTAAAGCCTTTTATGAACCCCTTTGATCCTCAATCTGCATCAACTGAGAATGAGAACTATTGAGCCAAAAAAAAGCACTTTCCTTTAGGTCCAATGTAGCCCAATAAACTAACAATCTAACAATCCATAAGACTTATGCAATAAAATATCAATTGCATTATAAAAATCTAATATGAAATTGACTCAACACGCTAAAAAAAAACTTCATTTCTACATATATTTTGTAAGATCACCATCAATATAAATTCAGTTATCATAATTGTTCCCTGGATCTTCACAAAATCCCTAACCAAACCAATAAAAACCCTTAACAAAATATCCAGCACCTCAACAACATAGAAACTACAATTGAAAATGTACCGCCACAAAATTGAAGATCCAATAGAATCATAAAACCTAATCGACGACCTTTTAATGAAATCTCAACTAAATTCAAAAAGATCGCTGAGTATAACTTACATTTCCACAAGAAATTGCCTTTTGATTCGAAGAAAATATCAAAATTCTCTCTCCCAATCCTTTGATTTTTGGAAATCTTTTTGCGAGGAATTATTGGGAGAGAAACCGAGAGACAAGCGGAGAGAATGTCTAAAAGGAGTACGGTATATGACGACGGTGGTCTTAACTTAGAATGACGATAATAGCCCCAATCTTTTCGCGTAATCCTTTTTGAAACGTGGAAAAAATTGGAGATTTGTGTGGGTGGTGTTCGTTTTATAACGGGTTTATTTATTAGTTTTTTTTTAAGATATTAGTCCCTTACAACATCACTATTTTGATATTAGTCCAGCAAATCTTCATATTTTGATATTAGTCCCCAATTTGCATTAATATGTTGAAATTACTATAGCGGTCCCTCTCATGCAAATTGCGAAACCTTATGTGGGATCATGTTATCTTTTATATTTGGGATCTTTGTCTCATGCAACTTACAAAATCATAAGTTGCTTTGAACGTTTCCAACCGGCCTCTCTCTTTTTTGCAATCTTTTGCTTAACTACTTTGACGAGATTAATGAATTGGAGATGACTTGATCTCTCCTTTCTAATGATATGACGAGTTATTTGTAATTTCCAAAATATTTTGCATTAAGTGATACAAAAATACAAACTTAAATAGTTAACTAATGCAAGATGCATTTTGCTTCAAATCTTTGTGTATTGCCATCACCTTCCATAGAGATGACCTCAACCACATCAATAATTAAGAAAAACAAAACAAGTTGATCCATAATTTGCCACAATGTGAAACTCGATACGTGTCTTCTAATTGTTTCAAATTTGTTTCTTGATCCGAACATCGTCGCATTTTAATTTCACATATACAAATACCATCAATTATATTTTAAAGTTGTTTCTCTTGAAGAATATATTGATGTTTGCATGAGTATTCAACAACATATACTATCATTGTCACATGTTCAAAGAATTCATTAAGCGAATATTGTTTTCATTGCAATTGCAACGAGTTCAATTGAAGTTGATGGGCAACGAAATGAACATAGAAAGTAAATTCATTCTCTACCAATATCAACATCTTAAGACCATTAACCTCGCCTTACATATTGCTAACTTCATCATTTCTTGCTGACGCTTATTTGACAAGCTCAACCCTACGTGTGGCAAAGACGAGCTCGTGATTGCTTTTAATATCACCACCTTAGTATCTTTAGCATGAACAACTGTAATAAATTTGATCAGTGATATTCCTCCTTATCTACATAAGTAAAACAATGGTCATTTATACTTTGGTTGAATTATCACGAGATTCATCAACTTATAGAGCAAACAATTTGTCATTAACATATGCAATGATAGATTTTGTTGTCAAATATGCACAAACATTAATCACATCTTTTTGAATAATCGATGAAGTCAATTTGTTATTGCCTAAAGCAATTGTCAACACGACTACTTTCATATATTTCTACACATAGCTACATAATGTAAAGTTTCAAGAAACTATATTGATTCAAGAATTTTTCTGATTAAAAAAACGATCTGCCACACTTCTGAGCTTGTGGGCCTTCAGCCATAGCCTTTGACTGAAATGAATCTCTGTATCGATTCGCCTCTCTCTCTCTCACTCAGTTCGTGGACCCCGAATCAAAAAACCAAACAAATAAAAATGAAAATAAATAAATAAATTAATTTAAAAAAAAAGCGAGCAAACTCCAACGTCGAGAAAGTAGAAGAAATTTTCGAAATAAACCCATTTTAATTTTTATTTTTAAAATTCGACCCGTTTTCGTTTTTATTACAAAAAC
>JBAKGM010000001.1:31653492-31671004 GCA_037177215.1 Asparagus racemosus
TAAATATTTTTAAATGTTTAGTTTCCTCATAAAAATGGTACTAAATTGAATTCTATTTCTACAACTCTGTATCCTTACCTTTGATTCCTTATCATAATACTATGTATATATGTACTTAATGGATTAGTATTTGAATCTAATGGTATTTTTGTCTACCGAAAGATTTACTCGAACTCGTGCTTTTAAAGGGAGTATGATATTCTTTTCTTGATAAACCAGTCCAGAATTGAACCTAAGATCGTGGGAGCCATATTAGAGCCTCCCAACTGTCTAGATCACCCGTGATGAGTTCACCATAGTGGATATATAGCTTAGATAGTTAAATTATTATTTTTCCATTGCCATAAAAATATCTCTCCTTTACATATATAATGAGAAATTAGTGATACTCGTAAAAGCACCAAACAATGCCACCTAAGCGCACAAAACAATGACACATGCTTAGTTTAACATTAAATTAGAATTCTTATATGATAGGTTTATTATCTATCCATAATTAGAATCATTACCAAATTATATCTATCCACAATTAGAAATTTCTAATTATAGTCAAATATTTGATAATCCTAATAGGATCATAATTAAAATTTTCAATGCGGACTCTTCTCTAGAGTTCCAAGCTTGCGCAGTTTTAGGTCCTAATAGATGGATTGATGGCTTTGGCATGATACAGTGGTTCCTCCTCAAAATAAGTGTTACACTATTAACAATTTGCATGTCCCAGTGAGGATGAATTTCTTCTCAGATGATGCTCAAGATATTGCCATTGGAAAAATTTAGGGAGAACATCTTGGTTCTCCTAGAGGAGGACAGAGTGCTTTCTTCTTGGTTGCGTCGACGAGAATTTGCCAGTGATCGTGGAAAAGAAAAATAGAGGAGGAAGTTCATGAACACAAGAAAAATGGATTGAATTTGCAATTGTACTATTTTTTCATATTATTTTAAAAGAAAATTAAAATTGGATTATATAAAGAGGTAATTTTACATCTAAAAAATATTAAAAATGGTTGAGAGAAAATTCGAGGGAATGAAGTAATTTCGGGGGGCAAATTTAGAATTATAATGATTCAAGGGGTAAATTTAAAAATATCAATAATTTGGGTGGTAAATATCAAAAAACCCTTCAAAAAATTGCGACATATCTCTCCTTAATTTTTAAAAGATAAATTTCAGTAAGCATCTAATAAGTTTAGCAGTTTGGCACTAAGCCCGTAAATTTTCTCGAAACCCCTGATAAGTTTTGGAATTTCAGAAAACCACCAAAATATTTTTATTTTTTGCACTTAACCCTGTTTTTAAATTACCTCATAATTGTACAATGACAGACTTTATCCCTCAAGAGAAATATATCCCTCCAAATTATTTCTATTTGTAGATTTACCCATAGATTTACAAATAACTCCTACAAAATATTAAAATTACAGATAACCCTCTGAAAATATGAAACTACAAACAACCATCTGAAAATTTCAATATAATTCAATTTTTAGAAGTAAGACCATAATAAAAAAAGAAACATAAAAAACACATATACAAATCAAACAAACCAAATCAATCCGTGCAAACATGGGCACAATGCTTGAATTCTGCTGGGGGAAAAACTCCTACAGAATCCAAAAAGTTAAATTGGTCTCGTGAGGCTTACGCCAGCAATTAAAATAACAAAAACCATTTCTCCATCTACAATAATAATTCTTTTAACTTAACTATATTATATGATTATTCGAACTAATGAAAGCTAATAATACTAATACAAGTGTGATTCTTGACTAGATGTCACTTTTTATCCATTTTTCGGAATTGGGAAATCAATTTTTGAATTGCAGAAAATAAATATATTAAAAAAAAACAATGTCGCGTCATTAGTATGTTAAATATTTGACTATAAACTCACAAAATTGTCATATTGAATACATACACTGACACACATATTATAGAATGAATAATAAGTAAATTGATACTTTAGAAAAAGATTGAGAGTTTAGAAATATTTTAAGGAGAAGTTGACCCCTAAAATTATCGTCCCTTATCGGTACTTTGAACCTTTTATTGCAGCTTACGGAAATAGCAAAGATTTAAAAAAAAAAACCCAATATAATGGATCATTGAATGGTTTACCTGTTAAAATTCTCATAAACACAATTGAACAATAAAGTTTTTGTTTGGATTGATTGTGTTCTGGACAAGCGCTTAATTGTTGATTAAGTAATGTCAATCACATGGGACTAATACCTTCAATTGGAAGCAAATGAGAAAATTATGCCAGTTCTTTCTCGAATTACAAGATATAATCTCGTTGTAAGTTTTTATAATGGCTTTGTTGCAAAACAAGCTTAATTCCAGTAGTTACACGATACATCCAGTTTGAGGTTAGTTGATGGATTTGGATTCTCTATATTACCAAACAGTAGTAGAGTGCCATTGTTTTTAAGACAAACCATTGAATTTTTTAATGGGCGGTGATGAACACTTGTGGTTCATTTTAAAAATAACACTTATTGTATCTCTATAAATTGCATTCATTCTTATTTTATACTCAATAAGACAAATCACAAATTTTCATTAATCAATTAACGACTATGAGAAAACAGTATTGTCTCCATTACTTTTTAGTAGAGTTAATGAGAAATAATTTTGCTATATATGATGAATGAGTTTAGAGAAAGTATAGTTTATGAGTTTGTGATGGCACATATGATCATATGCCTTGCTATCTATGCATTCGTTTAATACACGGGAACGAGGTGGAATGGCTTGTCCATTCCCACTTTCCATTCAAGTGTACCAAACACAATATATTTTTTAAAATTAGAATGATTCTCATTTACGTGAGATTAAAAAGAAGACAATTCAAAAAATACACTGATTCTCTAATCGCATCCAAACGTTCAGAATGAGAATAAGAATTTTGTTCTCATACTTACTCCATTCCATTCCTTATTCACTTCACTTAATCTATTATTTGACCAAACAAGTATGATTGAGAGACACTTCAAATATTTAAGAGCTTGGCAAGAAGTGCCTCCTTTTTTGTGCTATATTAAATGATCAATAGATTACGTCATATTTATAGAAGCCTAGCAAGAATACTAACTCGTGGACTTATCGGTAACTATTACACCAGTGACATTGAAAGAGTGTTTATTGAGAAGCGAGAGAAAACGATAAGGTTAAATTTGGTATTCAATAAATATGAAGCATAGATCCATAGTTTTTAAAATGTGCAGTTACAAATCAAATTGCAGGTCACTGCATAATTAAAACTGTGTAGGAATGCAAGAATTTCCCCCTCCATTAATATATTTTATAATTTTATTGCGTAATATGCATATGTACGTTTTCTTTTTCACAATAAAATAAAAAGAATGCACAAAAGCAGAGAACTCACACACAAACACTCGCAACCCTACAAAAAGTTGATAAGTAAAACTTAAAAACGTGCAATACAGAAAGCACAAAATCTATGTTCTGATAACTGAACAATCACAATTCAGTATAACTGAAGTAATTTAATCTACACAAACAAATGCCTATATCTTATAAATCCATATCACATATTAGAAAAAGAAAATAAAAACTTCCTTATTCATACATTCCATGAAAATAAAAAATAAAAAAATAGACGAAAGTAGTGTCTTTCAGCGTAGCAGCTCACTTTGTACCTCTGTACATTTCTTCAATAATTTTCTGCAAACGGATAACCAGCATAAGGGTTTAAAACAACTACTCAAAAAACACAAACTTGGGATTTTTGTTTGAAGAGGAAGAGAGCAATAAACCTGGTAGTATTTGAACAACTGTGGCCTCTTCTTCTTGTAAGTAGGAGTTAGTAGATCGCGGTCCATGTCGAAAGGTACTGGGTCTAGATGAACAGCTTTAATGAACTCGAAACCTTTCAACTGCCATTTTACAAACAAGAGTGAGGAGGTGGTGCAGATGAAAAGAAATTTTCATTTCAACGAAGAAAACTGTTTTCAGTGACTAACCTTTCGTGCTTTTGCAGTCTTAGAAAGTTCTCCGAGAACGTATTCTTTTGCTCTTTTGTTCTCACAAAGCGAGGCAAAGTCCCCAGTGACTCCACTCTCTGCAGCCCACCGTTCGAGTGCTTGTTGATTGGGATTTATGACGGCAATAAGGAAAGACTCAAAGCTATTTCCGTACACCCATATCTGAAAAAAAAGAAAGAAAAACATTAAAAAGGAAAATATGTTAAGTTTCTACCAATGAGAAATTGCACGTCATAGGTATAAGGGTTAATTGCGGATAGACCCACTGTACTATCGCCAATTGTACCTGCTACCCTTATATTTCGATTGTTGCAGAGAGACCTCCTGAAAGAGTTCTAATGTTGCAGGTAGCCACCAAAAAAAAGTTATGAAAAAAATAAAAATAAAAAAAGGGAAGAAAGAAAAATTCACTGCAGGGTCCATCTGCAACGGTAGAACTATGAGGGTAGCAAGTTCAATTTGGTGATAGTACAAGAAGTCTATCGGCAAATAACCGTAAAAATAATCCAGAACACTAAGGGTAATCATCCACTAAGAGAGCCCTCTGTAGAGACGCTTAAAGAGTGAGTTGTAAGGCGCTCTAGCATAACATCAAGTTGAGGATATTTCTTTTGTACACACACACACACACACACGTCGATGGTAAACAATAAGACTAAAATGGAGATGGAAGCATGGTCCGTTCTCTAGTAATTCCTTGAGGTTATAATAACATACCGAGTCTATATCAGGAACCTGGCCATATATGTTCTCCAGATTTTCAACTGCTACATACTCTCCTTGTGAAAGCTTAAAGATATTCTTCTTCCTGTCAATAATTTTCAAGCTTCCATTTGGTTGCCACTCACCAATATCACCTGGACAGAAATTTCATAGTTAAGATTGATTTTAATTAAATAGAAATTGGCTGTAAGAGTAAGAAACTGGCTATAGATGTGAGCAACATAATTACACGAGTCCAAGTAATGGACAAAATCAACCATTTAAAAGTAATGCACAGATGAAAACGTTGCCGGTGTCGCGATCAATTATCAGAAGATTCAGAACTCGAGTAGAATCTTGCCATAAAATCTTGGCTGAATAGCACTTCAATACCATATAGTTTCACTCACTTTGCATTTATATACCTCACTTCCTTTTCGTACCCATTTATAAGTTGTTTAAAATTGGCATGTTAGTACCTTTAAGTTACGCAAACATGAAAAAATTTCTGCCGGATATTCTCCTATCATATTCACATGCTAATTGTAGAACTTTTTAACTATTTAATGTTTGTTGAATTTATTGTTAAACCTATTCTAGTTCTATTTTAAAATAGACTTGGAATAGGTTTAAAATAGATTTGGGCTAGGTCTAATAGTAAATTCAACAAAAAATAATGGTTAAAAAAGTTCCAACTTAGCATATGAGTGTCACATTCAGTGAAAACTTTCATGTTTGAAGGCACTAATCTGCCAGTCTTAAACAACTTAAGGCTTATAAATTCTATGGAAGAACAAGTGAAAGTATATAAGTGAAAAGTGAGTGAAACTATATGGTTAAGTGGTATTTCGCCTAAAATCTAGATGCATACAGAAGGATCTATAGATGAATGTCTGTGATAGAACCAGCTAAAACATAACATAAAAGAGTTTTAAGTTGAGACCAACTATAAATCAAGAGGCATTAATTTAATTTAATAAAAAATAGTTGGCAATTCCAAAAGTTATCAGCAAAACATCAAATTGCTCTACATAATTGCAACAGAAAGGAATTATTTTGTAATGCCATAAAATATCGAACCTGTATGGAACCAGCCATCAATCATAACTTCATTTGTTAAGTCTTCTCGCTTGTAGTAGCCAGAGAAGAGTGTGTTTCCTCTGACACATACTTCTCCACGAGGAGTATTTGAGAGAGCATCATACCCCATATCAGGAACTGACTCAAGGCGCACTTCCACATTTGGCACAGGAGGGCCCACAGTTCCGAGCATTGCCATGTTATTTGGTAGAGATACAAATGTTCCGGCACAAGTTTCAGTTAGGCCTGCGACATCATTTAGTAGCACCAGCTATATTAGAGAATTAAGCTATTTAAATTCAGTGCACACTGAATTCAGCATTATATCAGTAACCACTTCTTTATATAAATTTTGTGTGTCAGTTTGTGACAAATATGAAAGCACTGATTTGTAATGAATCAAATTTTATAAGATAAACTTGAAAATTCAAAAAACATAGACTGGCAGAGAGTAAGTGCAGGATAACAACAACAACAACAACAACAACAACAAAGATCTTAGTGGCTGTAGTATAGTTTATGAAAAATGGTATTGATTCTCAACGTAACTGAAAAATGATCGTTCTTTCATATTTCAAACTTCTCATCATCATGGGTTTGACAGGTTCAACAACAAAAAAAAAAAAGAAAAGACAGGAAAAATGCAATTCGCTTTGTAAGCATACCAAAAGCTTGAATTAAGACATACTATAAGAAAGTAGACAAAATCTAGGTTATTTTATTTGTTTCATAACCCAACAACCAATTGCTGTTTGAAGAGCCGGATTTACTAGAGAATACGTATCAAATGGGACCCAGAATAGTTAACTGCACCCGAACCCAGAGTTCCCAGGGCACTATAGATACAAACCCTACGCGCTAAATATGTATTTTACCAGCATGTTATTATAGGCTCAAGAAGAGAGAAAATAGAGTCAGTAAGGAGGTTGAGATTAGGTTTTGAGAGATTGGCTGTAATGGTTCATTGATTATTAATGAAATTGTCACCTGGTTGTACTTTGAGGACGAAAGTAATCACATTGATTGCCGAACCTCAATAAAATCCGCGTCTTTGTAATTATTTCATTGTTTTTTTCTTTCTATCCGTGGTTAGGTTTTCTTGCTCCAAATTCCACGTGTGCACGCACACACGACAAGAAAAAGAAACCCCCCTCCCTCTTCCTCCTCCCAACACCTGCTCTCCCATTTACACCCCAGAAAACCCAAAAAGAATGGCCACATAGAACCAGAATAGTACAGATAACATAGTGATTAGTGAGGTATGCTAAAACCCAGATCAAAGCTTCCTGAATATATATATATTTTTTGGAAAGGTCTTGTACAGAAATGCTTGTTAAGATCATTCCATAAAGACAAAAGCTAAATAGTTTTATTACAAAACTTGAGAAAACATAAATATAATCATTCACTTGCCGCTCTCAAGCCACTTAACAAGGGGGAAATTGATGATTGAAAAATAATTGTACTTTTATAAACTAAAAAGGAAAAAAAGGAAAATACAAGTGACGTAAGTTTACAAACTACACAAACATACTGCAATGTTAGAAACTACATACAGCCTATGTATGAAACCCTTAAATCTCTAGAGACTGGAAGAGTTACAAAAGAGTTAAAAACCAGGTTATGATCAAGGAAATTTCATTTGAATTAAGAAAAAGAAATAAAACCAAACGTGAAAACAATAGATGAGAGAAGTGCATACCATAGCCTTGAAGAACATGAGCGCATGAGACTACACGTAGAAATGCTTCCACATGGGAAGCAAGAGGCGCTGCTCCACATAGGATAATTCTTACACGTCCACCTAAACCTTGCTTTACCTAGATATACAACAATGATCAAATTATAAATGGAAAACAGCTATCCGCTTTGCAAATGAAATAATTAGGCTATATGCTTCTGTAGTTTATAACACCTTGTTAAAAACTAGTTTATCAAAACATTTTGCTGCTTCATTATGCTTGAATCCCTTCTTCATGAAATATTGTTTGCTGCAAAACCAAAAATATCATTTAAAACAAAACATGGTATGTAAGGATACCGACTGAAGAAGAGCTTCACAGTAATCTTTTAATCAAGGAGCATCAAGTATACCCCAAGAGAAAGACCAAAGAAACTTCATAATTCATACAATACAGTCAAGCAATCGGAACAATGGTTTGTGAGCTTATAATTAAGAAAGAAAGTTTGTGAGAAGTTACTGATTTAAAATATATGAGTGTAAGACCAGAAATGAACTAGGCAGAGGATAAGAATAGATATATATACAGTGAAGTCACTACTAAGATTTTATTGCCAAATATTTGAGTTGCACATGAATTTTGTTCCCTTCATGGACCTTTCTATAGGGCCAGTCACACATGAACTAAATAAGCATGTATCATATCCTTTTGAACTCTCTTTTTCGAAGTCCTACCTGCTCTTTCAATTATCATCCTACTGCTCCAATTAAGTTACTCTTACAAAGGGAATATCAATGTAAAATGAGGTTTAAGCATCAGTGATTGTGGATGAACTTACAAATTAAAGGCGAGCTTAAACAAAGTTTGTTTTAGAAAACCACCAGATGATATCTTGCTCTGAAGACCTGGGATGAACAAATGACAAATTAGAAGATCAGAACTAAAACAATTCAAATAAGATTTGCAAACAAAAATATCTTCTTGAAACACAACTTTACTATGTTTCGTAAACATTGAAAGATGTCTTCAGGTAAGGAAAAAAAAGGAATCTCAATTATCACAACTCGAGATAAAGTGTAAACTAAAACATGTGTTGAGATCTAAAGCATGCTAATAGATGAAGAGAACATTTCAAAAAAGATTTGGAAACAAAAGTATCTTCTTGAATCACAACTTTACTAGGTTTCATAAACCTTGAAAGATGCCTTCAGGTAAGCGAAAAAAAACCAATTATCACAACTCGAGATAAAATATAAAGTCAAGCATTTGTTGAGATCCAAAGCATGCTACTAAGTGAAAACAAATTTTTTTTCCAAAAGATTACTATAGTTACTACTTCTCTTTAAACTGTGACAAATTGATAGGAATGGAAAATGTGAATTTGGAAGTGATGATGACGATGATCTAACGGATCCACGTTTTGATAGAGAAAAGTCTTGGATTATAAGAATGACATCGTGGTGATGATAAGGAGAACAGCAGCAAGTAAAAGATTTTGTACAGTCTGTGGATCATCAAAATCTACCTCTTATGGAATTTCAATGGTAAGAGAAGTAGACAATGCAAATATATAAGTATATACTATATTGTTTCTCTAACTTCATCCGTATAAGAATCTCATATAGTCATATGATTCCCTAACTTCATTTCAATGTAAAATCTCATATGTTTTCTCTAACTTCGTTTCAATGTTGTATTGAGTTTATTTCTCTAGTCCTAAAATATTATAGGTCATGTTTAACGTTCTTTAAAGGAAAATTGACCCCAACCTCATAGCTTTTCGAATCAATCCCCCAACAAAAAAAGGGCCCACCAAAAAAAAAGGTAATAATTTAAGAGGTCCCTTGTTTCTACATGCATTTACTTCTACTTTTAAAATCCCCAAAGTATCCATGTTTCCCTCATTAATTATCTCCTTTTTCTCTCATCTCTCCCCCCAACACATCAACCAGTTCCCACCTATCTTGAGCTAAAAAAGTAACATAAAAGAATACCATACCAATCTTAACACGGAAAATTCTGCGAACACTTTGAGCCTTCATAATGTGTGTCCTTGTATTGCTGTTGATGTTATAGTTATGGAGAAGTTATTTGCTCACGGAGCTTATACCAAATAAACTATGAGCATGTATAAGCAATGTTCTAAATGATGAATGTCGGGGACATGTCGTATGAAAAAATGCCATATTCCATGACTGATATCGAAGATATATCAGATAGATTTAATAAATATTGGGGTGTCATATCATATGGGATAATGTGTGTGTATATATCATAGATATTCTTACTTGAAGCACACCAAGAATGGAGCTATGGAGAAAGATAATACCTTTGCACAATGTTTACAAAAGAATTTGGTCTCAATTGAGTTCTAATTCTTATTTCAGGTTATTTACGTAAGGGATATTTGTTTGGGTTTAGATCTAAATTGAACCATAAATCCAAACAATTTTTTTAAACAAAAAACATGTTCAAATTGATATTGTAACATTTCGGCCAATTTTTTTAGGCCGAAATGTCACTTGATATATTGGTAAAATCCTCATATATCACCCAAAATGAAAGAAAATGGTAAAGAATATTGACACCGTATCGTTTTGCAGCAAGCCCTGTGAGAGGATATATCATCTGAGTATATCAATGAGGTCGGAGATATTTAACAAAATGCATATAAGAGAAGCACACTGGTCAAGGAATACAGTACACAGGTGCTTGATAATTTAACATGCCAAATCTGCCAAATTTTATAATGTTTCATCACAACCTAAAAAACATTGCCATATGTGTAACATGGAAGCTTAGTAGTATAACCATTTACCGGTATACACACGATCGAGTACACGTGGAACAGCACAGAAGATAGTTGGTTTTAGCTCCGCCATGTCTTCAGTTAGTAATTTGACATCCTGAAAATATTTATCAGACACTGATATCTATATGGGTACACTATCTGAATTGCTTACCCCACGCCAAAATCCAATAGAAGCACCATGGAAAATAAAACATTCCTCAATCGCACGATCAAATATATGTGCCAATGGGAGATACGATATATAAACATCCTTGGCATGCAACTGCAGTTATTATAAGAATTAAAAAGTTTAGACCAGTGGGAAAAAAATGATCTCACTGGTGTACATTATAGTACCAATATAATGGATAGTAAGTAAAAATGATCTCACCTGTTCGTTTACGCAGCCAAGAACCTGGTTGACACCAGCAATGAGAGTGATGATACTATCATTAGAAATCAGCACGCCCTTAGGATCACCAGTTGTTCCACTGGTGTACATTATAGTACATATATCAGTTTTCTTGTTTGTTGGAAGATCATATTGCTGGCCATCTCCCTGAAGAAAGAAGATACAGCAGGTTCTATAAGATTAAAGACTAAATTCCAAATATAATTGCAACTTCACTTAAGGATTGAGAGGTTTTCTGATTTCCTTTACTTAATTGTTATGACAAACTGCAAAAATTAAGTTTATTTCAAGAGGATGATGAGTTTCATTTCTGACACAAGAACCCTATCTGCTTAATAAACAAAACTATGCTATAAGTTTACAAGAGCCAATAGAAATCACAGTAGAATTATATTCAATTGATTCAAACTTATGATCAGCAATGTTTATGAAATCCTACACTACAGGCATTTTTTCATGCAAGAGTATGAGAAGGGGATAGAAAATGAATTTTCCATAACCAGAATTGTCTTTTTCATTGAAAAAAAAGTTTGAAATTTTTTCTAGAATTTCCAGAGGCCCAATTATTATCTCCTCTTCTCAATTTTCCGACCCCCTCCCAAGACTTGTGTAAGTTGATGAGAAACACACTAATCATGATTTAAATATTGTTTGGTTATTTAACTAATAACAAGTACTCAAATCTTAAAGCTTATAATCAGTGCTTCCATGGAAGCATTCATGCTAACCAAATAAAAGAGCAAGTTGAACCTTTTCGAGACAAAATATTGATGAACAAAACAAAATCCAACTTGAAATGCTTTCTGCAATATTTTCTATGTAGATATTTTCTACACTTGGAAACCTCAGCATATAACCAAATATGCACTTTCATATTCAATAAGGTTTACACTATGAGATATGACCTTGTGCATGACAAGTTACCTATGGGTCAAACACATAAAATCAAGCTCCAGAATAAGGATGCCCACAAAAAACTCCCAATGGAATAATTTCCATCACATTGCCTCCCTGGATTTAGATATCATGAATTCCTTTGTCTGAAAAGAGGATATGCGATGATCATATGACCGCTTAAGTTTGGTTTCCTGAAACACCCCTCAGCATTTGTCTTTAACTACAATAATAATTGTTACTTAAAAAAAATCCCAAAACTTGCAATTAAAAAATGAGTTAGATGTTGAGACACCTCCATATTGATACCTATCTCAATTTGGAAAATGAAGTCACCTAAAAAGTGACACTTTACGACCATGGACAGGAGAAGAAGGTGGACACAACGTGAGGATCTAAAAGATGTTTCTGAGAAGAGAAATTGTCTCCAAGCATAGAGAAACAAGAAGAACAGACAAACTTCTGGGTAGGATTTGGGCAATACTTAGAGATTGTGATATGTAAAAGAACAGAGGAAAGGAAAAGGAGAAATTTATTACAGGATCTAAAGGACACAAAGAGAAAGAACTAACAATTTAGGATTTGCAGTAGGAAAAGCATGAGGATGTGAAAACTTATAGATTTGCTTACTTTAACAAATTTCTTTGCTAAATACATCGGTTTCAAACTTTACACAGGCGATGCTTGTGATAAATAAATAGGGATCACAAACTGACTACAAAGTTAATACATGAAAACCTACAAATGTTCTCTCTCCCCAACTAGGAATCACATAGATCACAGTTGAACGAACTGTATATTGTAAATTAATCCTCATATATAACACGAATAAATTTTAGAAAAAAAAGATAAAATATAAATCACGACCCAACAAAATCTATCTCTAATTTTAATGCTAATACTAATTCTGAAATCCAAAAATTTACAAGTCATTCAAATTTAACCTGTGTTTCACATGAATAAAGTGGTCAAACCAGTATTCCACTTGATCAAAGTAATCCATCTTCTTGTTAGAAAAGATTTGAACATCAAGTAAAAGTAAAAGATGTTGGTAATGGGAGTTCTGATGAGGGTTTTTATGATGATGGTGACCGCCATCAAGGACAGTAAGAGAGAAGAATCGTAATTCACCAATTAGAAATTTTTTTCCCTCCATTATCTGATTGACGGGTAAGAGTGTAACCAGTGTTTAGATTTTGTTGAGATATTCTCAATTTTTATGCCCCCTCAAGTTTATTAGTGTGTTCCCTTCTTTGCCCATAGATGTAGGTCAATGTCAAACCATATTATATAGTTGTTTTCTTGTTCCTATGCATGACCTCAATATCTCTGGCACTTGTATCATGATTCTAAGTTTTTTGGCCCATCCACAATGTGCTATGTCCACAACATTGGGCAATAAATCAGATATTTTGAGATGAAAGAAGAAAAAGTAAAAGAAAAAAGAAAAAGATAAAGAAACAGAAAAAGGATTGGTTACTACAGGGTCTAGTCATCTAAAGGAAGAAAAGAGAAGGGACTACAGGATTTGAGAGAGGAAGAGTAAGGGATGAGAAAGCTCCTATAACTGCTTACTTTACAAATTTTGCTAAAGACCTAGAGAGATTGAGGTTTCAAATTGAGGAAAGGATGAATAAAAGAGGGGGAGGCAGAGAAAGTTTTGTTAAGACTTTTAAGAAAATAAGAGTATCACTTGATCATCATTACTGGACCGAAAAAAAACCCAACATTGTAGTTTAAGCAACAAAGTGCATGACCTCAACCAAAATAATAATAATAATAATAATAATCTGTAGTGCAGCGTATCTCCTTTATAAATATTTATAAATTTAAGTAGCTGCATAAAGAAACAAAAATGATGAAAAATCAACTTACCAAAAACAAAAACTCTTCCCAAGAGTATATTGCCAGGTCAAACTTTTCAACTTCTTCTTTCTGCTCAGGGGTAACCTTTCCAAAACTCACAATAGCTGTAAAGTAAAATGGTAGGATTAAATTATACAGTCAAAACACCTAACGAGAAAGAAAAAGGAAAAACAACCATATATATCTTACTTTTCAAAAAGTTGGTGGAATTGGGAAATGTCTTCATCAGCTGGAAAGATGAAACATTTGGTCATTAGTATTAGATAAATTTTCAATTCATGTAGCATTAAGATTTGAATGGAGAAAATCGCTATCTAATGCTACAATCTACCACCATATAACCCTTATAAACCAAATATTTTTTAAAGAAAGAAAAATGTATCCAGTTTGAAGATGCAAGACATTGCTTTTCCCAGTGATAAAAAAATAGCAGCCAGTGCACAAGAATAAAATTGAATAGCTTTTCTAAACACCATACATAATTAACACACTTAGCCACACGTAGATGAAACTATGTGTCATGAGCTATGTATCATGAGACTATGTGTAGATAGGATTCGTCTAAACTTAACCTGCTTCATCTATGCAGTATAAATGAACAAGTGTCAATACTCAACAAATACTTCCCGGTTCATATTTATATGGGTGATTATGTTTTAAAAAGAGGGACAAGGAGAAAAACAAAGACCTTGATGAGCCATACACTAGTTGCTAATCAGTTCCAAAGTGAATTTATGTGTTTCTAATTAAATACTACATAGGGTGTGGTGGATGGTGCACACTTGATGATACTTAGGAAACTTGGATGCAATCCCAATCTCAATCTTATTTTTACATGCATTTAAGTTCATTATACACTATAATTTCCACAGTATTTTACTACATTTTTTATAATTTCAAAAACAGGTTAAGGGATAATTGTGATGATGGCAATGATATGAGTTTATGATATTCAATTAATATTTGTAATAAAACCAAATAATAAATTTCATATCTAAAAAATGTCCTATATAGTAAACTTCTAGTGTACCTATTGCCTCTACAGCAGATTTGCAGACTTCATATACGAACTGTAATTTAAACCATACCTCTGAAATTTTTTTCTCTTCAACAAAAGCAATCTCAACTTCTGCATGACAAATAATAAATTCGATTGCACCAGCACCTAGAACCAACAAAGGTAACCACCCATAAGGAATTATCTCGTATTGAAGTATCATGGGGAACAGAATTCAAACAAACAATTGCGTCTTGTGATATGCATGTATAAATAACACTTGACTATTGTGTCCCTTTATTAAAATAATATTTATGTATGTATGTGCATTGATGCGTATGCACAAAACCGTGTGTGTTTTCACGGATGCACAAAACATCCCTTTATTTCCTTATTCATTGTTCATTCACTTATTTTAGTTTGTGACCTAGAACTGCTTTTGCCATGAATTGCCAAAAATTCTTCTAATAAATTAGCTAGACATGGTTATGCCCTGCTAGTGCAGAGTTATTTTAGAGAGGCTGTTGTACTGGCTAACCTCCTACAATACTACAGAAATGTGGAGTCAATTTCAAAAGTATGTTCCTTGAAGAAAAAAAAATCAAAAGTATAAAATATATTGTGTAAAAAAAATTGTATAATTCATTTTCGAGAAATAGGAGATCTGTCCCTATAGGCAATGATTTTCTACCAAGATGTTTTAAGAAGACGATGATAATATGAACATCAGACATTAGAAGGGCTGAAGGAGAATGAGGGGAGAAGGAAAATAGAAAAAATTGCCATAGAGTTCTCCAAAATAAATTCTGCAATTCCTCCATTCAGAAAGCCAACCGAGTAAAACACTCAAATTAAATGCTAAATGCAGTTCATAGAAATGACAAAATAACCGCTGTGCCATCATTAGAAGTTATGCAAGCTAAGTCCACTAAAATAATAACATCAATATAAACAACAATAACAACTGCATACCAAGAGTATCATACAGTGGAACACAGTATAGCCCATGAGCATTACAAGCCTGCAGCGTAGAGGTCCCATGACAAAAATTAGATAAACCAAATGACAGTTTCACATTGAAAAAACTAAATAGAAGTTCATGTTTACATTACAAAGAGAAATGATTACAGCTAAACAGATACTGGAAACAGCAAAAGGATTAATTTATATCTCAAATAATGATGTACCTCCATACTGATGATCCATTCGGGACAATTAGCTCCATAGATACCACAACGCCCTCTCTGGAGGTGAAAAAGGATAGGAAAGGTCATATTCCAGTTCCAAATGCAAGAATGATACTATGCATAATTTCTATTAATTATTGATTAAATTAAAGCACGAGAGAGATGCAAATTTAGGCCCTGCGATAATTGAAATATGCCCATACCATCATATGAAAGATATTTAATAAATTAACTGCTTTATGTTATATGTGCACATTGTAAAGGGGAGGACTAACTAAGAATTTACCTGTTCTCATACTACCCCGTCCCCCATGCTTGACAACAGAGTTTCAACAGTGATTCTTTCTCACGATTGAGTTATTGTTAATCCTTGATATTGGAATATAAGAAATATCTTTCTAATGTATAAATAATGGGATCTATCAGGAATGTTACATATTTCCTCATTAATATTACAGCGTCCTGGTCAGACAAACTTCTCCTATATGGGCATGTTTTGCTCAAAAATTCTAAAATGGTCCTGAGCACGCCGCTTTTATTTTTATTCAACCGCTTCTTGTGGATTACTCTTATCAAAGTACCCTTAAGCATTGAGTTCCCTAATGGTTTATCCGAAAACCACTGTTCTCATTAACACTACAGTTCATCACAGACTAGTATATACTATATACCTTTTTACCGTACAGCAGATGCGGGACTATTCAACTCGAGATTGTGAAATCTGTATAGTCAAAAAGATCCAGATAGCAAAATTCTTATAAATATAAAGTTAGGTAATGAACAGTTCCACAATTTTACTTAGCTACTAACTCCGCCAAACTTATCTATATCTAAAACTAAGCTAACTTCCACTAGGCACTAGTTCACCTTGTAGACTAGGATAGGGGTAGAAAAAAGGTGGGAAGCAAGCTATATTTGGTCTTCATATTACTGTTCTTGTAGTAGTAAGTAGTAACACATAGATTGTCACATACTTGTAGCTGCTGAATTTAACACCTCCTTAGTCCCATCTATTTTAAACAACGAAAAAGGCATTACCCCTTTAAGTTGAATCAAAATACACTAATCATATGTAAGATATACATAACCAGCAAGCAGAAGGTCGCTCCAATTCAAGAGAGAAAAACACTGACAGATTAAACATACGCGTATCAGTACCTAGGTCCATTTAGCTTTATTCTTTATTGATGTTTGTATTTATTAATCCATCACTATTAGTGCACCCAAACATCATGTTATGGTCTACACACCACCTTTTATTCTTTCTATGATTATAGCTCCATTACAAGATGAGACCTGAAGAGTATATATTTGTCTTTTGCCTCAGTAGAATCTAAGAATAGTTCTATTCATCAGCAAATCTTCCATTTCTGTTAAATGGTAATTAAACTAAAAAATAGTTTATGAAAAAAGGACATGAGCAAGGTCAAAGTGAATGGTCGTTATTACAAGATAGCAATTTTTACTTAATTATTGGTAAACATGTGAAGAAGAGAGTGACACTAATGACAAAAGATAAAACTTACATAACCAACACCACGGCTGCGAATGGAAGCCCCAACTTTGATCACGATGTCATACACCTCTTTGTAAGTCATCCAAACGTATTCGCCTGCCTGCAAGGAAAAAAGGAAATGGTAAAAAAATAAAACAGAAGAAATTGGAACAAGTTGGATATACGACATCAAAATTCTTTTGTCAAATTAGTATAAGCAGATATTATTGCTTCAAAATGTTTTAGCGAAACTTTCATGTTTGGGAGTTCACTTGGGGAAGGGAAGGAAGGAGAATAATTCCCCTTCTTTCCCTTCCCCTCCATTACACCCCAATTTGGGGTGTAAGGATTTGGCTCAAATTTCCCCTTCATTCCCCTCCATTCCCCTCCTAAATAGAA
>JBAKGM010000001.1:31719707-31744133 GCA_037177215.1 Asparagus racemosus
CTTCTTAGTTTTAAAAATGAACCAAACACAAGAAAATAAATTTTCTTTAAAAATCACTCATGTCATCCAATAATATGATGACAACTCATCTCCTCTCTACTTCAAAGAAGTGAACCAAACACAAGAAAACATCCAATTAATATAAAATATATTAACTTTCCTTCATTTTCCTTCACTTTCCTTCACTTTCCATGTTTTTTAAGCGAAACAAACAGCCCCTTAGTGAGGGACTCGCCGATAAAACGACCTGCTTCCTCGGGATCTTGACAGTCGGAGCCATGCACACAGCCCGTGATAACCTCTCCTTTCTTGTTAACACATATGGCGATCATTATATTTAAAACGCATTGTAATTATCTCCTCTCTACGTCAAAATAGACGGTTGTTAAGCCTGAAATAAAATCTGGATGAAATCCTGAGACATTTGCTGATAACTTGATATGCTGTTCTTAATCGCGCTAGGACTGGACCCCCTCCACTTTAACTCGAACATGTTGTATCCACCGTCTCAAATCCTTGGCTCCCTGATGAAGAATCAGCTGAGGAGACCTCCAGGCTGATTCCAGGCGGCGAATTCAGGTGTTCGATGCATGAAAGGCAGGGGTCATATGCTTAGCCACTGCCGTGAAGCAACTGCAGCGTATACTGCTCCCCAAACGCCCTGCTCGAGCTACCGCATCCGAATATATTGGTTCTTTCAGCTTATTTTTGTTCTGGTTTAGATATGTAGCATGCTTTATGTATTTAGATAGCTTGGATTGGTTTTTACATCTGATGTATTCAAATCCGACTGATATGAGCATAAACTTTTCCTTATAGAATCATGTACTTATGACTATCAATGATTAAACACGTGATGAGTTCACATAATACCTGCATCCTAATAAGTGCATACTTTCTTTTCTTTTTTATAAAAGCAAAAGAAGCCAGAGTACCCGGAGGTGCTGAGCTGTAAATGTAGGGACCATCTTAAAGAACACAGCGGTTTTCTTTTATAGCCCTGAGAAAAAGTTGTACCACTCGTCAGCAAGCGTGAGCTCCATCCCCGAGGCGTAAGCCACGCGCCCCCCACGCGCCTCCACGTCACCACCTCCTTCCCGGACCCCGCCCTTCGCCGCTATCCGACCCGACCCGAACCGACCCTAGATGCGGGCCCCACCTCCTCGAACTGCCACGTCGAATCTAGCCTCGAAACCGTTTGTTTAGTGTTAATCTATAGCCGTCCACTCGTCAAGCTAGGTGAACATCCGACGGTCGGGTTCCTCTTTATAAGCGGCCCTCCTCTGCTGCTGCTATGACAGTGACAGTGAGAGAGCAACAGCGGGAGGCTGAGGGGCCACTCTGCAAAAGATCAGGAGATGGAGGGGCTTACTATCGCAACGTCTGAGGGCTCTTTTTGCAAAGAAACAGCAATTGAGGGTGGTTTCTGCAAAGATCCTGGCCCAGAAGGCTCCGACGTCAGCGCCACGTCGCCCTCCGGCTCAGCCTCCTCAGACTCCTCCGGACCCGTTACTGAAACATCTAAAGTCGAGGGTGTTTTCTGCAACGATCTTTCCTTAAAAGATCCGATCCAAGACTCCAACGGCATTCCGAATTCTCCTCCTTCTTCTTCATCGCCGGCCTCAACCGAACCCGATGCTGACGTGGCATCGCCGGCGATCTTTTCCAGCGGGGTCTCCGCCGTCATCGGGAGGAGGAGCGCAATGGAGGACTTCGTGGCGGTGGTGCCGGCTTTCCTCACGATCTCCGGCGAAGCTTACGATTTCTTCGCCGTTTACGATGGCCATGGCGGCAGCGAGGTGGCGGAGCTCTGTAAGGATCGGATGCACGCGGTGGTGGCGGAGGAGGCGGAGAGGCTACCGCCGCCGGCGGAGGGATCGGAGAAGGAGTGGTGGAGCGGGGTTATGGAGCGGAGCTTCGAGAGGGTGGATGCCGACGTGGCGGGGATGAGATCGAGCGTGGGGTCCACTGCGGTGGTGGCGGTGGTGGGGCCGAGGATGATTGTGGTGGCTAATTGTGGTGATTGCAGGGCGGTGATGTGGAGGGATGGTGAGGCTCTGCCTCTTTCAACTGATCACAAGGTATGTGTGTGTGTGTATATATATATATCTTCGTGCTATTTATATTTTGTTTATAGAATCTGATGCTATTATAATATTGGTAAGAAATATCTTCTTAATTGATTATTGTATATGCTGATATAGTTCCCTTCCTATAGGGGTGGTAAATGATCGAATCGAATCGAATATTAAGAAGTTCGCATTTGTATTTGTTTAAAATTATCGAATTTGAATGCAGACTCTAATATTCATATATGGAGTTTTTCGAATTCAAACTCGAATAATTGATATTTGATGAATATTCATGAATATTTACGAATACTTATCGAATATCAAAGTATATTTATTCTGCTAAAGAATTTGATTTTCAAATAGCATTTAAATTCATAAATAAAATTACTCCTTTATAATATATGATGTATATATATTTAAATCAAAATTTTCATTAGAAAATAAATGTAAGATTATTTAAATCTTAAAATCAGTACATAAAACTTAAGTAGAAATGGTAAGTGGGTTAAAAATATGACATCATATGTGCAATAATACAAATAATAAGTGATCAAATTTTAAACAAATATTTGACAAACAAATGAATCGTATTTACATCTGCTTAAATTCTATTCGTTTGTACACTCGAATACTAAAGAATATTTGTTTAGCGGTAAATGAACTACCGAATTGAATATGACCAAATAATTACTCGAACAATTATCGAACTATTTGTTAATTATTTGGTTCATTTCCACCCCCTACTTCCTAGAACCAAATATAGTGTTATAATAAGTATCAATTGCTACTTGGAGATTCATTGTTCAGGAGAAGAAAATGTTAGAATGAAAGTAGAAATCTAGCTGACTTGATTTCGTAGGAAATTCCTAACATGCAAATATGACAATTACATAATGAGCAATAAAAGTTTAGAAATCTAGCTGACTTGATTTTGTAGGAAATTTCTAACATGCAAATATGACAATTACATAATGAGCAATAAAGGTTTATTATTTTTCTTTTTAAAAATTAGGGATAAAGCAACAGGTAAAAACAAAGCAAGATCTATAAGATTGTCGTTTTTTACAAAATGGCATTATCCAATCAACCAAGGAATGTTGATTACGTAGTGTTGGTGATAGTAGATTGTACTTTTTTACGAGAAGGCGACATTCAATAGAACGATACATGTTGATTACGTGGTGTTGTAAAAGTAGATTGTCGTTTTTTTAAAAAGAAAGGGCGACATCTAATGGCCGATGAATAATGAGTACGTGTCGTGAGGATGGTGATAATAGATTGTCGCGGTTTAAGAAAAGGTGACTTGCAATTGACTAATGAATGATGAGTACGTGGCACAGGGATGCTGATAGTAGATTGTCGTTTTTTTAAGAAAAGGCAACATCTAATCGATTGATGAATGATGAGTACGTGTCACAGAGATAGTGACAGTAGATTGTCGTTTATTAAGAAAAGGGGACATCCAATCAACAAATGAATGATGAGTATGTGTCACGAGGATTGGTGATAGTAGATTATTGTTTTTTTAATGGAAAAGGCGACATCCAATGGACCGATGAATGATGAGTACGTATCACGAACGTGGTGATAGTAGATTGTTGAACTTTTTAGAGAAGGTAACATCCAATTGATTAATGAAGGATAAGCACGTGTCACGTATATGTTGACTTCAAGTTAATGATATATAGGTTATTAGCAAGCTTCTCTAGGCTTAGTTCTCATAAAGTGCTTTACTTTCAACGGTTGGAGCTTGCAATAACATGCACGATTTTCTATAAGAATAAGCGGTTATGATCGCTAGAGATCATGACAAATATAGTTAGTTTGCTTCTATAGATGGACTATGAGGGTGTTTAGGAGAGCTTAGTTTTTTAAGCTTGTAAGCTATGCTGACTTTTGGTAGCTATTGGCTTTTATGATGTTTTTAATAAAAAAATGTACATGCGGATAAGTAATTTATTTGGTCAAACTTAGCACTTAGCTTATACAAATGAGCTTATAAGTCATTTTTTGAAAAGTTGGAGAACCAGAACTTCTTTAAATGGGCTTAAAAGCTAGCTTCTTTGGGATATTACCAAACACAGAGATATGAAAAAGCTAGCGTAGAAGCTACTTTGACTAAAAAAAATAGCTAGCTTAGAAGCTACTTTGCCTAACAAAACTTTGAGTACTTGATAATGGTGCCATTTCATTGCTTATTATACGATTTCATTGCTTATTATATTCCTTTAAAGCCCATAATG
The DNA here is from genome assembly GCA_037177215.1 of Asparagus racemosus. Lineage (NCBI taxonomy): Eukaryota > Viridiplantae > Streptophyta > Magnoliopsida > Asparagales > Asparagaceae > Asparagus > Asparagus racemosus. Next base: position 31,724,023 of record JBAKGM010000001.1, read on the forward strand.
TAGGTTCCTGAACGATTTCAAAATATCATCAGTGGACTCAAATTTTGGCATGTGCTTCACACGTGTCCAATTTAGGACGTTATGAATGATATGCCAATTGTTCATGTAAGAGTTAGAAAAAGTTTATCATTTTATGAAAGAGAGTAATACCTTACATATATGTCCACATAATCTAGACTATCAATAGTAAATCCACTTAAAGAAAACTACAACAGAAAGTTAAAGAAAAATAGTACATTAATTTTCCCTTGCAACTTGCAGGTGCATCAATGACCAAGAGTTTGAATAGGAAGTGTTAAATCTAGAGAATGGTTTGCCTTCACAAAAGAGTCATGCCGACAAGGTAGGTGGATTAACCTTCAAAATCGACGTGTATTGTAGTCACTACCATCAATAACAAAAAGCTCAAAGTGGTTGCAAGATCGACCACAAAGAATTAATATTAAAAAATGTCAACTTAGAAAGATTCAATTACAATGAGATTGACAACAAAGGATAATAATCAACAATATGATGGAGAAAATCTTAGTGATAGTGTGATTGACAGTACCATATAGAAATCTAGTAATGTTTGTAGACAAAAACCTAGATACAACGAATATTGATGGTAGAAGATAGGAATTTCTGAAAATCAATGAGAAACCTCAATTGTTGATCTCACAGCTATGAAGAATAGCATCTATCTCTGACAACATCAAAGTCATCATTGCGATAACTATTGAGAGGAAGCACTTGTCAGAGAAGCTTTCAAAGTTAATAGATATATAGAAGAGAGAAAGTTAGTTTTCACAGATAAAAATAGCAGCTTTTAGGATAACACTGATTGTATTAAGGTTTGGTTGTTAGGTGGAACCGGAATGGAGAGCTAACTTAGGATGGAGCGATCTTTTAATATTATTTTAGGAATTTGGAGACAACTAATTCATAGCTTGTTAGGCACGACAACTTTGAACTTGGGATCACATTGCCTTTATTTAAATGAGAGAGATTGTTAAGATTGTTATTGGAAGCATGGCTATTGGCGACGTACTGTGAAGACTAGTTGTTGACGATCGTGGACATTAGATTTTAGTGCTTGATCAAGGACAATTAAGAGATTGTTGGGGAGGTTGAGTTGGTGGAGACGTCCCATGCAGATTAAGCACCGGTAACGTACCCATCAAATTGCTCATACTTAAATGTAGTGAATTGGTGGTCGAGCGTCACTATATGCATGACTAGCTTAATGACAAGGATCCACACCACAGTGAAAATTGGAGGTCTACGGTGAGGTAGGTAACCTAAAGTCTAGAGGGAGATTTGAGTGTTTCCGCCGAGAACGAGTTGGTTCTTCGTAGTTTCCATTTCAAAATGTTTCAAAATGAAAACAAGTGAAAGATTACACATGTAACTCTCTCTAATACAAAGAAAATAATCTCACTCTCGTACAAAAAACTCGAACAAAAGTTACTACGTAGCGAGCTCCTGCTTGCGTGGGTTTTTTGCCTGTGCCGGGGACGCGTCGTCCGTGGACCACCGAGCAACAATCGTCGAATTAACGGGGTTGAGCTTATGTTTCGCTAAGGAAATAAGAACTTAATCAAATATCTTAGCCAAGTAAAATATCTATTCTTCCCAGAGCTTAAACTCGAGAAATCTTCAAGTGAAGAATGTTGTTGAACTCTTTCTCTGCTCCGTTTAGATTTCTTTTTCTTAAAATCTTCAGCTCTCTAGATCAAAAAATTCCAGATCAAGATCCTAGCTCCCAAATTCAAGATCCCTAGCTAAGATATCTAGAATTCAAGATCTCCCTCTTCAATGGGCATATGAGGCTAGGTGTAACCGGTGAAAAGAACACAAGTTGTGATCTGTCAAAATTGCATCTTGGCCGAGACACTTTTTGTGCTTGGGTCAAAACTATTTCGGTCAAAGAGGTCGGGTGTCCTCTTATTATAACTGCCCCTCCCCCTTTTAAGGCATGTTTAATGCCCCATTTATGCGCTTAGTGGGCGTTTTTCAAGGATGTATCCGCCCACTAATGTAAATGAATGTTCCCACCTGTTAAAAAGGTCAAATGGGCCCCACAAATAACAAATAAAATACGTGAAAATGTTTTAGACACTTTTTGTGTCCCAATGGCCGAGACACAACATGTGTGTCGGTCATGGCCGAGACGCAATAAGTGTCTCAGTCATGGCCGAGACACGATAAGTGTCCTGCACGTGCATGTGTCAGTTTTACCTCTGTGGCTGATTTCCTTAGACTTTGATGATGTCGTTCTTCAATCTTTTCATGATTAAATCATACTTGGGGTTTATCAGCAATTTTCGATGCCTACATTGAGGAGTCACAAAGTCATAATAATTGAGGACGGATTGTTTGAAGTTATCGGTGTGCAAGAGAGGATGTTGTAGATGGGGACGTAGGGTGTCTACCAGGATCATCACCATTAAGAGATTGCTAACATGTTTGGTCTCTGAAACTTCGATTATGATGTCCAAGGCTGAAACTAAATATCCGAATAATGATATTAATTTTGGTATCAGAGACCGTTGGCGGGTAATGGGAGCGGTAGACTTGAGATGAAGACTTATTGTTGTGGCCAGCAACACAACCCTTGATTTTTTTTTACAACGAGTTTTGATCATTCGTTTTATTTTATTTTATTTTATTTGTGGGGTTCTATGAGTTTATGCCGGTTAATAGTTCCATCCACAAAGTAAGCATTTGGCATTCCTTAAAAAGGACGCCAACAACTACTTAAGATGTGATAATAGAAATATGAAAGTCTAGAAGTTTCTTAGACTCAAGTGATAAATTCACCTAGTTATTACACTCAAGTGATAAATTCATCTAGTTCTTACACTCAAGTATTATAAATTCATCAGTCTGTTCACAACCAACTACAACCAACTATATGGTGGAATTTGTGCCTCTTAAGTTAAGGAACTATGTCACATTATGCAAGAGTTTGTCATTCCCCCTCAAATTAGCAATTATGACAGCTAGGATCAAAGGGAAAAAATTACTCCATTCGTTTATAAAAGCAGAAATAGTTTTCTGATCTCCTAAAATATAAAATAAAATGAAAAAAATGAAGCATAGTATTCTTGAAACTTATGATTTTGACAACTAGAAAACAAAGAGGAAGCTAACTTTGTCTTCTTTTTTTTGTGTGGAAAAGATGATATCCAATCAGCTAATGAATGTTGAGTACACGACATTGGCAATTTCTCACTACACACACGCGCGCGCGCGCACACACACACACATATATTATTCTAGTTTTAAGATATTCCTTGTGGGTTCTTTGATACACTTCCTAAGTTTAGCCGACAACAACAACAAAGTTATCAACTTTATGAATCCTCCGTTCTCCAATCAGTCTTCTTGAAGGCTATATCCTCTGCTAAGTTAAGTAGTTTCATATTCCTCTTAATAATTTCTATCGAAATTCTCTTAGGCCTACCTCTAGTCCTTTCTTTATTAATTATAATCTTATCGCTCCTCCTAATTGGTGCATCTAATGGCCTCCATAACTCCATCACACATGACCAAACCATCTCAAACTATCCATAAGTATTGTGATTCTTATAACTGTCCTGTAGAATTTTTCCTATAGTTTTAGTGGTATTTACACTCACATAAGACTCTCGAGGCGCTTCTCCATTTTTACCATACTGATTTGATTCGATATACGACATCATCCTCAATCTCACCATCTTGACGAATAATTGATCCTAAATAACGAAAACGATTACTCTTAGGTATCTCTTTGCTGTAAATATGTACTGTACGCTCATTCATTTTTTACTTGTTAATTCACCTTTTGTTAGGAAACCTTACCCCACTCTTTACTGTTCTGTGTTTAACTTTCTCTCTCTACATCCTCCTGAAATTCCTATTTGTTATTTATAGATCTTAAGAGGCTCTTTGGTTGTTTTTGTTCTTTTTCCTCTATCAAGGGATTAAGTATTGATGATTAATAGAGGGGGTGAATATTAATTATCCATATGTGTGCAATTCTCTCAAATTAAATACACACACAATTATATCTTTTGGTTCCACTTTGACAAAATATTTATGGAATATATATTTTCTTGGCAAATGAAAGCATTTCTTCACTTCATTATTGCATATATTTGGAATATACATTTGTAGTAATCTCTACGTGATTGGGCCATTTATTATACATGCAACTCATTTAGGTTCCACTTAATGTTCAGTTTATGATCGCGTATCAAAGGTTACTTATTTTGAATCATAAAAAAAAGGTTAATTATTTTTTGTTTGTTGCTTGATAGTTTCCTGGTTCCCTGTGTTAACGTCATTAAATGATTGTTTAGTTTCTTATGACATATAAAAGGTTAGTTATTTTGTGTTTTGTTGTTTGATAGTTTCTTGGTTCCCCGTGCTGTTAACCTCACTAAATGATTCAATTTCTATATTTTGGTGCACAGTAACTTGGTTTGCTGTAAGCAATCATGCACATATTATCTTCTGAATTGTAAAACTTGAAAAATGAATAGGCTTTATCCTTTACTCCTCTTTCTTATTTGACATATTTAGAAACACTGTTAAGTAAAGTATTGCCTATGATCGGAATTGATCAGAAACAACATCATCCCATTCAATTTTCATGTGACATAGGATAATATTTTATTTCATTAATTTCATCTCCTTGGTGATATTTTCCATGCATAATTTGAACCTTACTTCTGTGTTGATGAATGTCTCTTATTTATAACAGCCTTATCGATTTGATGAACTGGCAAGAATTGAGAGATCTGGTGGATGGGTTGTGAACTGGCATGGTTTCAGAGTTCAAGGGGTGCTTGCCATCTCGAGATCTCTAGGTATGTCACCTCTGCATCGCTTTGACTTTGTGAAGTTAATTGTTAGTCTAGATGAATGATCGTGTGAATAAATTTAAGTTAGGCATATATATGTAGAGATTAGTTTAGTGTAGGTCATTTCCCGTAAGAAATCATGCAGGAAGAGGCAACTGTCTCACCCACAAATATTCCTACTTGAGAACTTGCCTTTTAGGTTTTACTTTTAGCCCCTATAAAATTCCATATATTACGATATTGATGGGAGGCCCAAAGTATCTGTCAATTTTGTAATAAGTCTACTTTTGAATTGTCAAACTAACAATATTCCTTGACATTTTTAGTATCAGGGACCTATTAATCACGTTAAAAATCTTAATTACGAACCAACTTTAGAACTAGGTAATGAATGGCTAGCTACTAGCCCAAAATCTCTCGTTCCTTAACGTGTCTCATATATATATTTTCCCCTCTTTTGCATGCATGCCCCAGAAAACGTGACAAATATTTTAGATCCCAACTATGAAATGCTGTAGTTTTGATGGGTATGTTAACTTGGGAAATTTGTGACACAGTTTAATCAACTTTCTAAAATACTACCTAAGTCCCCACAAACATGGCCCTCAAAGTCCTTTCTAACAAAAAATAATTTTACATTGGTACATATTACTATATTATTGCTAGTTATCTTGGATAACATGGGGCATTTATATATTTGGAATAAAAACAAAAATAAAAATGAAACTTGAAATATAAACTTTTATCGCGAAACTGGGATGGCAGGAGACTATGATCTCAAGCCACATGTGATCTCCACGCCAGAGTTGACTGTAATCAACCGGACAGACAAAGATGAGTTTCTGATATTGGCAAGTGATGGACTGTGGGATGTTATTTCCAATAACGGGGCATGCAGGCTGGTTAGGAGCTGCCTTACTGGACGATCAGCCAAGAGGTATCCGGATTCTGTTAAAGGGCACACTGCTAGTATAGCAGCTTCACTCTTGACCAGGATGGCGTTTTCACAAAAAAGCTTGGATAATGCGAGTGCAGTGGTTATCCAGTTCGCAGACTTGCTAGAATGATCATGTGAAGGAGGGCGCTGGTCTTTTAACTAGTCTTGTTTAGGTATATATAGAGTATGTATGTTGTTGTATCTAATGGTGGTTAGATCTTAATGTCTAGTCTAAGCAAGGGGAAGGGCTGAAGAGTTGCAACATTAACCTGGGATAAGAAAGAAATTTGAAAAAAAATATGGTTTTCGTTATGTCGAAGTTGTAAAAAAATAATGCTAATAAAAGGCCAGAAATGAAGTTTCAAATTGAATTGGGATATGAGATGCTTGCTTATCAAATGGCTTTCAATGTATGTTTGAGTCACCTTTGCATAGAAAATGGGCATGCACTAATACAACAGTTATTTTACAATGCTGATGAGCTAGGATATCAGTTTCCTAGTTTCAGCTAGAACATTCAGGCCTTGGACAAATTGGTATAATTAGTATAGATGTAAATCATAATAAACTAAGCTATAGATATAAGACACATGTTTTATTTACACTCACACAAGCATATTGAAAACACATGACCTAAAGTTACTCTTTCTTATTACAAAAACAAAGCTCATCTGCTTTGTTTAAAAGTTCAGATAAAAAATTAACGAAAAAGGCACACGTTACAAAAGCAAGAAAAGATTGAATACTAGAGACGGGTATAAACACCATTCAAATACACAAAGAAATTAGACATCATCTTAAATAGAAAATTGCTGGAAAACAAGTTGAATTAGCAGAAAGACATCATCTTAAATAGAAAATTGCTGGAAAACAAGTTGAATTAGCAGAAAGAATTGTTCGTTCGGAGCACTTAAAAGAAGCACATGATAGGATTAAATAAGATAATTGCTTTGGTTTTTCATTTCAGTTAAATAAAAAGGAGAAATTATTGAGATTAGGGAAAGTGAAATGGAGATATGGGAGAATTTTAATTTAGTCATAAAACCCCTCTTTTTTTAATTTAAATCTTACTATGACCTATGATATCTGAAGTGCCTTCAAAAGATAGGTACTTTATGGGGGTGCAAAGCGCATTCTTTAGTTATGCATCAAGTGGTAAGGTGTAGTATGCTTCTAGGGACAAATAGCTTTTCTTTTGCACTTCGAACAAATGCTTGCAAGCGAGCCTTGGAAGTGATTATCCTTCTAAATGCTCCGAACTGAGCTTCGGAGCACGCTCCAAAAACTCTTTCGAACATTGAAGGTAACATTGGCCAGTATTTTTTACTTTAAGGAGATGAATGAGTCATTGGCTAGGTTTGAGAAATATTGAGAAACTTATGGTTGTTGGGATTCAAACTCATTAAGATGATCTCCAAATGGGTTGCTCGAGATTGCCATCTCATGTAGTCAAGAGGTTTTGTGGTGCGTATAAGGCATGATGCTCTAGCATGAATTCTTGTATGTCTACTGATAGGGGCTTATGTAGATCTTTTTGATGCTCCCAAATCCAATTTCTCAGCGGATGAACTTGATAGCTGGCAGGATCAATTATTTGGAATTCCATGTTAATGTTAGGATGAAATTGACTATTTCGTAAGCGCTCCTACTGGGACTTATTTTCATTTTCCTTGGCGCGAAAACAAGGGTATGAATCTGATGCCTGTGTTCACATTATGAAGTTGCCTGGCTACTCACAGTTTGATGAAAATATCGAAAACTGGCTGAGTTCTGTGGGTATGTGATATGCATTGACATTGTTCTGATCGTTCACCTGTATTTATGTATTCAGATAGTGGATTTCTGGAAGCACTTGGCCTCAATAACCATTTTCTCAATAACTATTTTCAATAGTCATTATCCCACTGTTCGATCACTATTTTCGTTAGTCATTACAGAATATACAATTTTTCTTTACAGTCCACAAGTATTGCTCTTGAACTTTTAACAACTCCAGGAGAAGGTATCTGCTCCTGTAATTTAGATGAGCAGCCTGTGCTGTGCATCACATACCTCTGAAATTTCGGTTTCAGAACTGACATTTGATCAGTTGCGTCTCAAAATAATTTGAACATGAAGAAAACATGTTCCTCATAAAGTTCACCTTTTCCGCTGATAACTCATAAAACAGAGCACTAGCAGATATTGGAATTTGGCTTTCAGAAGTGAACTTGCTACGTATGTATGCAAGAGCTCTTTACTTGTTGCAATGCCGGTCCATAAGATACCGTTATGTTTCACGATCTGATTATAAAGTGTATGCTGGTGTTAACAATTAGCATACTAACAAAGCTTGAAGCTTATAAACTTTCCATTAAGATGACATGATTGGTAGATGATTTACATACAAGAATCAGAACTTTTCTGCATGAGAAGCAGACTAATCATATAGGGTTGTGCTTCATTGGAATGTAAAATAAGAAAGAGGGAAAGTGGGAGGCGAACCCAGAAAAACAATTACACTTAAAAAGACAGAGTAGAACACCAAAGAGCAGAAAACTGAACAGAACTTGCTATTATAAATCTTGACAAGTACAAAGTTAAGTACTGATACAGCATCCGCAGACACTAACACTACACAATCTCTTACAGGGAATGAAAAACATGCGCAAAAGGGTCACATAACTAGAACCACAGCCAGTGATTGCTCACCAAACTATAACAAAACAAGCTTGAGAGACCAGAGAAACTTGAAAAAAAAAACACAGCCTATTTGAAACAGCTGAGAAGCTCCTTACTTCCCAACCATTTCAACACGATCTCTATGGCTTTGTCCTATAAACTTTAATAGAGAGGTTTGGGAGAAAGAGGATGAGCACACTGATATTTGTCCCTTCTCTCCTTTCTCCTCATTTCACCTCACATAGTACTTACTTAGTAACACACACATATATATATATAAAGCTCGGAAACTTACTTTACGAGCTAACAGCGAAGAAGGAAGTAAAAGCCCCTTTCTCGACTGTAACTATATATATTTATCTGCACAAACCTTTTGAGAACTCTTCAGTTAAGTGTATAGCCTGAGACCGAAACATCTGCAGGAGAAGCAGAGTGAATGTACACAAACTCGAGGCTCTTTCCAGCAGGGAGGGAGTTGAGCCATGCTGGGAATCCATAGCCATTGTCGGATTTGTTGAGCCCCCACAGAGGACCGTATAGCTTAGATACGGACAGGTTGAGGTCTTTCACGGTCTTTGACGATTTGTTGGTCACAATGACAGAGTACCTGTAATAAGTTCTGCCCTTTGCAGTCCATGATGTCGTTGCAGTTTGCTCCACTGTGAACGGTGATGTTGATTTTGCTGCTGGTTTAGGAGATGGTTTGGGCGCAGGAGCCGGACTTGGCTTCGGACTTGGCTTCTCACTCATAACAGGTTCATCTGGCAACGGTACAGCCCCTACAAATAAAATCCACAAACATCACTAAACGGATCTCTAAACTAATTCAGAGAAGAGTAAGAAAGACAGAATGATGAGAATTTTTACCAGTAAGGAGTTGGCTGAAAGAGTTTTTGCCTCCGTTGAGACGAGCCAGGACGCCTAGAACGGGAGCATTATTGTAAGTCGCAGGCTCAGTCTGCTCATAGTTGTCTCTTTCATCGGCGAAGTTGTCATAAGCATCAGGGCCGCCGACAATGGCGCCATCCAAAAGGTTAGGGTCACTGGCCTTTCGGCTGAACCAGGTGGCGTAGCCTCCCCTGCAACTGACAAATGAGGGGTTGACCTTGATTGACACGATGGAGGAGCCGCGGTGGTGGACTTGTTGCGGGTAAGTGCTGCCGTATCCCACCATGTAGCTCGTCGCCCTCGGATTGTCTCCAAGAATGTAGTCAACCTATCAAAGGTCAATAGAGATGAGAAATGGTGATGATCATGACCATAGTCAAAATTTCGCACAAACGTTTACCTGAGACTTGGCAAAAGTGAGGAGCTCGGCAGGGGTTGCAGTGCCGGAAGAGCACTGAACGCTCCTTCCAGCAGACTGAAGGTAGTCAGAGTAGACAGTGAGCAAGAACGAGGCGCTAGTCACAAACTGCAGATTATTCCACTTCTGCCTGTAAATCAAGCCGCCGGGTGTCCTTTGAACGTTGCGGTCGCTCTTTCCGAGGCACGAGCACATGAAGTACTCAGCCTTCTGCTGATACTTCTCGAGCACCGGCGAGTGGTGGGCTGCCTTCCCTTGCATGAGGAACTGAAACGGACCAGGTCCAACGTTAAAAGCCTGTAATCGTCGGGTATCCGAGGAATGAAATTTAATGTTGAGAATTATCACCTTGGCAGCGAGTACTTGAGCGCCGGCGTATTTAACGTCCCAGCCAAACTCAGTCATTGCCCAGCCCGTTCCGCCGAGAGCGTCGCCGTTGTTGCCGAGGTACTCGAGGTAGTATTGGTCGTTGGTGGCCTGATACAACCAGGCCGCGGCCCATAACAGTTCATCCTGAAATTAATTCAAATAAAAAGTTAGCTTGAACGGAATTTCTAGAAAACGAGGAATCAAAAAAATGATTCAAATACTCACTGCGTATCCGCTGATAGATTGGTAGTATTTCTGAGCTACGGTAATGCTGGCGTCGTACTTGCCTCTGTATTTGTCGGCAAATGCGAAGAGCTGCCAACCAAAGACAATATAGTCGATTATTGATAAATAATTTTAAAAATCCATCACAAACTATTGACCACTGTTCTAGCAAATTTTACCCTATTAGAAGTTACAATTAGGCACACACGAGAAAATGGCATAAAAGAAATTAAATGTCGTACATTAACTTCTTCATTAAACTTCTTTATACGCAGTTAAAAAGAGACTTATAATAAAGTTTGACACTTCATTGTAGGGCCTTGGTGCAATGAAGGCCCAAAACAGATGATGTGTGCCCAATATTATAAATAAATAACTAACTATAGCGAGCCGGTGAGATAGTTAATGCATCAGTTTTCTAGGTGAGCGAGTGGGTGAGATAATAAAAGCATCATTCTCGAAAGTTTCGCCGTTAAATTTTTACAAATTCACGGTGGAAACATTCCGATAATATTTTTCCAATAACTGACCGACACGTGAAGAAAAAGAAAATTGCAAGAAATTAGGAAAATATTTAAAGAAACCAAAAAAAAGACCAGACACCGTCACCATGGAAGAGAAGTACAGGGGAAAAAAAAACTGCACCAGTGTGGAGCTCAGCAGCGTTGTAATATTTTTTTTATTCACATTTTCCTATTAATTAATAAGCTTATATTGTTTCTTATTCGAAAGTGTCTCCTTACTCTATACTTAATTATAATTGTAAAATACTCAATTCGATATTTGATCAATATTTCTCTTTCAAATTTTATGTCTCTAATTATGTTCCGTTTTTTAGCCATAAAAAAAAGTTAGTTATATTTATCTACGTAATTTGGGAGTTACTTGTCAAAAACCCAAAGAATCACTAATCTAAAGTCTAGTCTATGAAATAAAACCTATATAAATATATTCATTAAAAAAAAACCTATGCACATATAGGGCCTGAAAGAAACTATAGACTAAGGGCACAGCATAGCATTCTTCATTGCACTTTTAAGCGTGGATCACGCCAACGAACCCTGCTACATTAACTCTTACCATTTAAATGGACGTTCGTACAAATCTAACGGCTGAGAAAAAAACAAAGGACATAAGTAGGGGCAAAAGTGTCATAATCTCTCGGGGGTCCGTAGTGCTGCGCACCGACAGACGACAGCCCACGTGACACGAAGCGTCCACAATAGCGAGGACGATTACGGATCCAAACGGCCCATGTCCGCTCGTCACGGGTTCTGAGAGGGCCACAACATTGAGGGCCACTATTATGTGGCACCCACTTTAACTTATTGCATATGCACCCCTGTAGTATTCTAATTTTACACAAAAAAAATTTACTAACACAAATATGCAAATTTAGAGCATCAAACCTGCTTGGCGTGGTTGAGGAGCTCATCCGAGTAGGCGGGGTTTGATCGTCGGAAAACGATGGAAGCTGAAGCCATTGCGGCTGCAGTCTCTCCGGCAAGGTCTGAGCCGGGGTGGTTCTCATCAATCCGATATGCTTGTCGGTTGGTCGTCATGTCCTCTGGCCTTTGCCAGCAGAAGTGATCACTGTTGCCATCACCAACCTGTAACAAATGCGGTCTGGATTAGTTTGGCAAGTATGCACTTTTATATAAAAGTTGAGGGTATAGAAGAAAAAGTTGGTGCAAGAACGAAGAAGTAGATTTTTTATTTTATTTTTTATTTTTTTGAAGTTTAAAAACTGTAACAAGTGTGAACGGGACTACTTAAGCAAATTGGAACATGCAAATTTGTTGAAGTCAAGGGTGCGGAAGCAAAAGTTGGTAGTAGAACCAAGTTAGTCGCAGTCACAAGGTAAAAATTCAGAGGGAGAATGAAAAGAAATCGAGTGTTGTATTTACTCTTTAGAGACAAAGGATGAAGAGGGTTCCTTAATGGGGCCAAATTTCAAGAGGTCAAACGCAGCCAAAAGTGCACGAAAGAAGAAATAAATGGGTGCAGGAGAACCACCGACAAGGATAAAGCTAATGCTAGGCTAGCCAAGTTAAGCTTAGGTTGAGGCTCAAGATAAGCTAGCAGATCAATTGATGGTTTGATTCCTGCCATATAATGCTTACACTAAGATGAGACCTATGGTAATAGAATAAAGAAAAAAATCAAAAGTAAACCTTAAATTACTTAATAACCCTTGTTAAATTTGAAAAGCAAATTGTCCAAAGTAGTCATCCCTGTTTTAAAAGAAAATAAACTAGCTTAATCAATTTCAAACCATGAAACCAAGGTTTTTATAAATGCAGAAACAATTAACAATGCTATAAATTTGGTTAAAAGAAAGTATCCAGTGATGCTGCTGTTACAACTTGTAAGTGTTGGAATCATGATACTACTTTACCATGGAGGCTCTTTGAACATCTAAAAGCCCATAAAATAGTTGAATTATGGTATGATCCGGTCTATTACATTATTACATTAACGATGCATCACAGAATTGTCAATGTAATATAAGGAGGATTTAGGATTAGTATATATTATTAATCGAAAATTATATTTTTCTTTGCGTACCATTAATGTTGTTGATCAAGGACCAGATACTTTCTATTTTTTAAACTAACTTTTAAGTTTAAGAGAAATTGCAAATTAAGGAGTAAAATTCTTTTTTTTTTACTTTCACAAATTTGGTGAGTGTGAAGGAGTCTATACCTCTCCATAGAGGACATTGGGCTCAGGGTGGGCTTTGATGAGGTAGTCAGTTCCCCACTTAACAGCATTCATAGCATGGCCCAACTCCCCACTGGCTGCCATTTGCTTCCCATATTCAACTATGCTCCAACTCATCATGGTTACTGTAAAAGCCATGGGGAGCCCAAATTTCACATTGTCCCCTGCATCATAATACCCTCCGACTAGATCCACCTGCAAATTTTTATTTTGCGTTTTATTAATCATTCACAACATAATAACAGTCATTACTGGAAATGTAATATTTAATTGCAAAGGATAGCACCAACTTTCCCCTCTTAAGTCAATAATAGTTGAGACTTGAGGGGGTTAAGTTTGAAATCCCAAGAGGTGCTTCTCATCACATATTTTAGTGTTGTTTGTGAAAACAAGGGCAGGGTAGTTGACCTAATTAAATGCACTTCTTCTTCAAAATGCCTTTAAAGATTAATTAGCACATGTAGCATATTAATGATGGATTTAGGGGTAAAAAAATTCCATTCTAAACTAAGCAATAGTGGATAAGAATAGTAAGCTCAAAAAATTTTTGGCAAAGTAGGTAAAAGTAATTACGTAAAGAATTAACGATTATTCCTAATGAATTAATGATTACCGAGAAAATAGGTCAAAGTGAAACAACAGTGAACAGGTGTTGCTTTCTCCATGATTATACTAAGATAATAAGAACAAAAATAAAAATTTTACAACTGTAAAAAAAATAGAGTTAAGTGATAAAGTGGGCAAGAAAATGAGAGGAAGAGACTGAGACCCTCTCTTATGGCCCCATTAAATCAACCCTTTATTATGATTATATACATTAATAAAACAAACTTATGTAAAGAAAATGACATAAAACAAGGACAGAGCACTGTATACATGAAACAGAGAAGTTCCTTTCAAGCTCTGCTCCAACTAAAAAAACTGTAAACTAACCAAAAAAAGCTTGTAAAAATATACATTCAAAAAACAGAGCAATTTCCTTCAAACCCATTTCTATTTCAAACTACTAAAAACTTAAAACCACCATAAAAGTTTTTTTTTTTTTTATAAAAATGAGAGCATTACCCCATTAGCTTTTCCATCTTCAAGCCCAGAGTTAGCTCTCCAATTGACCCTTTGATTATGAGGGAGGTAACCAGATCTCTGAGCCTCAAAGAAGAGAATGCTCTTGCTCAGAGCTTGCCCATAATCATGCCCACATGAAGCAAATGGCACCAAAGCCATCATCAACACTAACAAACCTCCATTTCTCCCCATTTTTCTTTCCGAAAAAAGAAAATGAGAGAAAGAAACAGGGGACTAGGGGAGAATAAAGAGAGGAGTTTTGAGAGGAAGAAGAGGAGGAAATGGTGAAGAGAATGGGGAGCTCAAGAGGCCTATATAAGGAGAAAGCCCATGGTCCCACTCAGTATGGCAGAGATTAATAAATAAATTTTTTACAGAAATAAATAATAGTTAGAAATTATTAAATGCAGGATTGTAGATGAAATTATTTATGTGTTTGGAAACCACAAACGGTTGAGAAAGTTAAAGAGACGAGTCATGTGGTGCCTGCGCTTTTTCTACAGAGTGCACCCAGTGTGGACTCCCCTTGTAATTTTCTAAAGTTTTTGGTGAAATTATGTTTAAGCCCCTTAATGCTTCACATTTTCTCCATGTGACAGTGGCAAGGTTTATGTAGTTGCAGGGTAAATACCTTTTGGTTTTGTGAAAAATTTAATAACAGTGTTTCGTTGATAGTAATGGCTTTTTAGGATTATATTTGTAAAGCATTAGTTAATTTTATGTAAAACAATTTGCTAGTAAAATGAGTGAGTTTCTGTAAAACAAATTGCACTCAATCTTAAATCTGTTTTGGCTAAAAGAAAAAGGTGTTTTTTTAATGATTGAAATTTTAAAAATCCAGCTGCTAAAATGAACAGTTACACCTACAACTGTAGTTATACGTATAATTTTATATATAAAGAACTTCTAGCATCAGCAAATTCTGTAATGTGAAAGCATGTAAAATATATTTTCTTAATTTAATTTAGAAGAAAATTTTGTATTCAGAGCATAAATGGGATGAAAATAAGATTTCAAGATTCCAGGGGCCTAGGATAAGTTTAGTGAAAAAACCCAGGGCTCTAAAATTAAATTTGTCCTTTTTTTTTCATGACTGCTTCTATGTTCTGCCAATTAATACTTTTTACTGCTATAATTTATGGCAACTAGAAACTAGAAACGTTTTGAGGGTGGTCCCTTGGTTTTGAAGGACATTGAGAAAAGAGATTTAGGCCGTACACGTGGGCTCTGCGGATGATCCAAAGGACAGATGCATGCCTAAATCATTTTTTTTTTCTTTCCCTTTTATCTTTGGCGTTTTGAACGGTCTGTGTGGGTGAAGACAGAGTAATGACCCTGCTTCACTCTCAACTGTCTCAAGCAAACCTTTTTTCTTTACAAAATTACCCTTGTTGATGCTTTTTTTATTTAAGGTCGATTGCAAAAAAAGTAACAAATAACTTGCAGTGCTTGCAATTGTTTAATTGCATATTGGAGCTGTCATAGGAAATTTTTCTACTTAGTAAAAGGTAATTTAAGAGTTGGTCATTTAAACCAAAAATTATATGTATAATACAACAAGAACAAGCATTCATGACACTGACTATTGTACAATGCGAGAATAAGTATTCATTACGCAAAGCTAACATGAAATTTATATTGATTCTTAAATCAGTATATAAATACCTAAATTTACTAATCAAAGATAGACTTACTTCTTTTGTACCATGAATGTAATGGGCTGAAATCACTGCGTGCTTTCACATAACAAAGTACTCTAAGATCAAATTGATTATGATATATATTTCTGTTGAAATGCAATTTATTGAGAATTTATTTAGGTTGTATTGAATTCATAGATATAGTAGCAAAACTTCTGAGTAAAATAATAAAATTTTTTCTTAATTTTTCTTGGAACACCATATACGTAGCAAACTGTTCGGTTTTTTTTTTTGGTGGGGGGGGGGGGGGGGGGATATCTTGAACCTTCGTAATGATGGTTTTCTAGTAAATCCTATTATAAAATCCTAAGGGTGAAATGGAGGTTGGCTAAACATTAAAAAAACAAAAACTCCAAATTTTGACAAAATTAATTTTTTGACCAAATAATACATGAAAATAGATAAATTCTCAAATTGAAAAATCTCAAAAAAGTTTGGTAAATATACACTAATAAATTTGGGTTTCCGTAAGGCATTTTGGAAAACGTGACAACCAAAAATTGCCAAACAATAATATGGAAATTTAACAAATCTGAGCATACTTTTGGTCAAAACCAAGGACTCAACTGACATTTTAAAAGATGAAGATGAGTTGAATCCTGCCACTTGCCACCAGCGAGAATAAGCCAACACCGACTTGCAGAAGACAGAGGAAAAGACCAGCCCTAATTACTTTCTGGTTTTTTTTTTATTTTTTAATTTTGACAGTGATCTTTGACTGCGGGAATCTTACAGTTACTGCCGTTGACAGTTATTTTTTTAACAGCCAGCATCTACTAAAGTTAATTCGACTGGGTTCACGCTCTTCTCCAGGTACTGAGGTTAAGGTTACCGCAGTGAAGTATAAGTTAACACTGACCGGTTAACTAACAGACGGCACGTGTATCAACCGCGGCACGAGCTTAAAATTTTTGTCTAGCTATTGCGCGTGCCATTTTGTGTTAGTTTAATCATGTGATTTTGTTAATTAATATTTAATACAATGGTTTTCGTTTATGTGATTAGTTCATGCAAACTAACATGAGAGATGTTATGCATTTTAGTCTTCCCGACTACTACGATATCTGCAACTCGGAAGCCAAATCACAATCAACAATATGAAATTGTTGGTAATTGAACACATGTCTTATTAGTTAGTCTAAATATATGACAACATATATTGAGAAATTGATTGAAGATTTTACTTGCTCTCTAAGTAGAACAACTAAGTAGAACAACTATGGCAATGAGTAAATTAAGTGATTTACTTGTTGCACAGGTCAATTAATCCTACGGTAGAGATTCATTCATGTTTCTTGGAGGCAAAAAATTGAGGAAGCTATAAATAGTGAGGCTTGCTATGAGGATTAAACAGTGCAAAAAATTGAAGAGAAAGAGAGCGAAAGTTGGAGAGCAACTGTGCAGGTTTGCATTTGGTGCAGGATTTGTGAGAAAGCCTATTATTCAGTGACGTTCATGATAGTACGAGTCATCGTGATTCTCCCTCAGTCTTGTAAATGGCATCGTTTAAGGTTTTACATTTCTAGCCGTTGTTGTTTTATTCTCGGCTCTATTGTACTTGTACTCTCTCTTTGATTATAAGAAAGAACTAGAGATCTGTGCCTTGTGGACGTAGGCAATTTGCCAAACCACGTTAAAATTGGTGTCTTGTGCTTGTACTTATGCTTATTGTTCGTTGTTACTATTTACTTTAGATCCGCAACACGATCTAAGTTTCTAACAAAAAATACTCACATTTAAGAAAAAGAACACCGAGATTTACATGATTCGGTCGACCAACTTTGACCTACATCCACTGAACAACAATACGAGAAATTCACTATGTATTAGGGAGAACTACAATAGGAACCACTCAACTCTTATTTCTCAATCTCTCAACCTCACATACATAATCAATTCTCATATTCTCTCCAAAGCTCTCTCCTTGCAATATTTTGGACCGACAAAAACTGCGAAACAATCTCCTAATATTATAGTCTTTTACATAGATAAAGACTATGAAACTCTCGCCAATATTGTAATCTTTTACACTGATAAAGACTACAAAACCTTCACATCTCGTACGCTATTCTTGAATCCGGTTTACGCCATTTGCTGACCTAGATTACAATAATAGTGGCTCCCTCCTTCTCCTTCTTTGTTTTTTCTCTAATAATAGAAGACTATATAAAAAATCAAAAATCCTATCTCTAGTCTAACTTCCTAATTAGAATAGTATTCAAACTCTATATCATGATGAGACTTAATCTCCTAATCATGATAGACCTCTAACCCTATCTAATTCTTATGAAGTTATACAAAAAATCAAAGATGCAATCCCAACATGAGCTTAAAATATTTGGCTAGTTATTGCGCGTGCAATTTTTTGTTAGTTTAATCATGTCATTTTGTTAATTAATATTTAATACAATGGTTTTCGTTGATGTGATTAGTTCATGCAAACTAACATGAAAGAACATTTTAAATGCTGATTAAGGGAGATATTTGTTGAAAATCAACAACAACTTCTAGAGAATTCTACTAATTTCATGGTAGAATATGTTCTATTATTTCTAGATAAATCTATTATTGTCATGGTAAGATTATCCTAGCGGATATTCTAGATAAGTTCTAGTTAGGTTCTAGACTATTTCGTTCTAGAGAATTCTAACATCCATCCACCACTATAAATAGGGATGGAGAGAGTGCATTTGTACTAAGCCATCAAGCAAGCAAGAAGTGAGCTTGAGAGCTTGAGAGTGTAGTGTAGGCTTATGTGAGTGTCCACCAAATTAAAAAAAGTTGTGTGATAATGAGGTGTTCTTGTAAGAGCGATTGTTGTATTCTTTAGTGTTCTATCAATAAAACTTCTCTTTGTGTAGAGAGTTGTATTCTCCAAATTCTAATAGGTTGGTATTAGAGCATGCGATTAGGACATGTGTTGAGAGTGTGCTAATCGGTCGGGGACAGTATTCGAGACGTTGTTCGAGGGTGATCTTTAACGTGCACAATCCGGAATTGTGAAGCTTGTGCGTTTGGGACCAAACTTACTTGGAATGTGAGGGACAACCAAGTCACAATGTCAGATTAGATCAGCGCTCCTGGCAGTATGGAGAAGCTCAACGAGTATAACTATCGAGATTGGCTGACGTGTATTAAGTCTTATCTCAGAGGTCAGGACTTATGGGATATCATTGATGGCGATGACACCTCACCACCAACGGAGAATGCACAGGTAATCAAAAAGTGAATATAAAGGCGGGGAACACTTTGTACGTGATTCAGATTACAATAGACAAGAGTCTGCTTTCATGTATTGAAGACGCTAAGACACCCAAACAAGCATGGGACACACTCGCTACCCTCTTCTCAAAGAAAAATGTTGCTCGCCTTCAACTGCTCGAGAGCTCATGAATACATCATAAAGTATGCAGTCTATTAGTCACTACTTTCAAAAAGTTAGAAGCTTGTGCCGTGAAATAGAGCAGTTAGATACAACTGCTAAAATTGGTGAAGATAGAATGAGAAGAATTATATGTAATGGTTTAAAATCGGAATACACCGGATTCATCACGGCAATGCAAGGTTGGCCAGTTCAACCTTAGAGAATATACTAGCAAACTAAGAAGCTCTCTTATAACAAATTGCAGGAGTTTCTTTAAAAATTAACATTGAGGAGGCACTCTTCAGTAGTAAAAGAAAGAGCCAAGAAAATAGGCGCGGTAGCAATAAATATGAAGAAAAGAAGTATCGAAGGCAGCAAGGGAGCTCTAACTCATGAGGGGAGCTCAACGTGGTCATGGAAGAGATGACCGACGTGCATGGCGAAGTGATGAGTGCTTCAGCTGTGGAAAGAAGGGTCACCTCGCTCGAGATTGCTGGTCAAAGAAAAATGCAGCACAAGGAAATCTAGTAACGTCAAAAAGCTACCGAGATGTGGTTGATAGTAAAAAAGAGTGGGATGCACAAGCATCATCAGCTACAGTCTTTCTTGTTGACTTGATAGAAGAAGAGGAAGATTTTGACAAGGAAGACGTCATGATCGAGCCAGATGAGAAAGCCCTTGCAATCGTAGACTCAGAAGCCATCTACCATAGCAATGATTGGATCGTTCATTCAGGTTTTTCCAACCACATATGTGGTGATAATGAGAAGCTATAGACAATGTCTGAGTATAAAGAAGAAAAACCAGTTCTGACTTCTAAAAAATCTAAATTGCCAATTATTCATAGTGATAATACAATAATGGTGCCACACCTCAGTCCTAATCAAGCACAATTACATAATATCTTTGATAAGGCAGCATCATGGTGGCC
>JBAKGM010000001.1:31770931-31804491 GCA_037177215.1 Asparagus racemosus
CCCCCCCCCCCCCCCCCCCCCCCCCCCCCCCCCCCCCCCCCCCCCCCCCCCCCCCCCCCCCCCCCCCACCAAATCCACACATTAAGTACAACTGGAAAGTTTCTGTAAAATACTACAATGCACACGTTAGAATATTTCAAACTGTTGACTCAAGTTGATTGGTCTTTATGTTTTTCCATTTCAGTTGGTCTCTTATTTAGTTGGTCTTTTATCTTTTAAGGTTATTTGCGGGCAGAATATCGCCCAATTGCAAATAAACCTCAGTAGTTCTAATTGGGCGGATAAACCCCTCCAGTGAACTTTTTTATGAATCTTTTTTTAGGAGTTAAAAAAAAATCAATCGGGGGTCCATCCGTCTCTACAAAACTTTTTTTGACTTTTGAAGAGCCAAAAAGAATTCACTCAGAGGTCTATCCACACAATTAGAACTAGAGGGGTCCATCGACAATTGGGTGATATTACAGGGTCAATACGCACTTAACCCTATCTTCTAACACGCAAACACCTGTCTTATTTCATAACTTAAGTCTTTCTTACACACTAGTCTTCCTCGCTCCTCCTTGAGTTCAGGCTCTAAATTACTATACATCTATATAAAATTTGATATCAAAGATTTTACTAGTTACATCTCTTTGTTTTAAATTTGCATTGGGTTTATTTTAATCCAATTGGAGACCGTCTCTTTCGGTGCATCGGTCCATGATTTATTATTATTTATATTAAGCCGGCAGAAGAAGAAAGCACCGATTAGGATAATCTTGTTGAATATTGAATCTCTAGAACTCCAGATATCATTCTTTGTCGACAAGATCCTCTTCCATTGACATCTTCACTCGGATTAAGTTAAATAAATGAGGTATTAGGAGAATGAGAATCTTGTTGCCATCTAAATTATTTCTTGAGCCCATAACAAATGCAACCACTCCATTTTATGTACAAAAAATATATTTAAGGTTCTGTGTTTACAGGCAGCAACGTTGAAGCATCCTTTGACAATTTCAGTGCCCTAGTAATAGAATAGGAAGAAAGAAAGACATTACAATTTCGTTTATGTTTGGTTCACGTGCAACAAATCTACAAAAACAAGAGTGAAAAGAATGTGAATGGAGATTGAAAATGTGGCCCTACACTGAGAGAGCTTTGCGCATGATGTGAAGATGAGAGTGCATAAATACAACTAGTAGAGGACAGTTCTAGTATAGATGAAGTCTTAAAGTTCACTTTATTACTATTATTTTTTTCTTTTTTTTTCTTTGGAGTTCTTGTCTGAGGACCAAGAGAATGCTCAGTGCACGCATAGTGCAACTTGTTGACAAGGCATGTAAGTAGATTTTATGTTAATGTATGTTTATTTTCTGGTCAAGTTGATTAGATATGATGTAGCTAGCGTTTAGGCTATACAGCAACTGATCTTTCTATCGGACATACGTATAGGTCATGCACAACGAAAATATAACTCGCCTAGCATGCCCTCAAATTAATTGCAAATCTTAGTTTAGTGTTTACCCAACGTAGATCCGAGGCAGTCTACCAAACAGTAGTCTTGCCCAATAATTAGAGGATGACCACGCTGACAACAGTATTTTATTGTCATCCTACTAATAATCCTTAAATTTGAGAGGAAAGAGATGACTAACTGTGGGAGAAAAGTCTTTGTTAAGTTTTCAACGTCCATATGTGTATATGCCTCTGCATGTCACTTTATATAGGGGAAAAGAGGCAAAAATCCAAAGCCTGCAAGGGTCTAGCGTCTCCTTGTCAGGTCTGCGTAGATTTCGGTTTTCTGTAGCAGGAACTGACCTGGGACCAACCAGGTTCAACTGCAATGTCCTGGTCTTACTGGTTTCTCCTGTGACTTGATTCTCGTGATTGATAGTGTTTCACTATGTCCATTCCAATAGCTCAATTACTACCTTCATGCGTGCTTGAAATGCAAAATGTCGGAATACACCGCATTGTTCCTATGCAGTTTCGTATCTTGCTTATGTGTGGTCACACGTGATATATTTGCCCTGTTTGTTGGTCGTCTAACATGAGAACTATGTCGAGAACTATGTTGTAGTATCGGATGTCAAGTGTGACTGCTCTGGAATCATATTATTTCCTTTGTTTATTGAGATATGCGTCGTTAAGTGGAAATTGAATGTGTTCAAATATTATGGATATCGTTTCCTTGGAACTTTGGATACGAACATCACGATCTAAGCTAGGATACCCAACGGGAGTCATGTCGTTGGATCCACTACATGGCAATCGATGGATGATTTCCTAGCAGTGAGTGTATTCATATTGGAAATGCGCAAGGACTAGCATAGCATTTTATGAACTGGCAACCAAAAGCTTAAACGTAGGGTGTTTAAAGGGGAATTAACCTAATGGGATATTGAGGCATCAGATTTTATGTTTCAGCTATTTCTGGTTTCATTTTGTGGAACTACCAAATTGTATGCCATGAAGCACCTTTGGCGCTGTACGCCGTAAGCATTGAGCCACCTTGGACGCTGTAAGTTACACACGCGTGACATGAGATATGAGTCTCGGTTCCATGCGAATACTCTCACCACTTCATTTTAAACAACATGTAAAAGATGAATAATAAGTTATTAGGCTTGGCGACTGAGATGCAAGTGAGTTCTCATGTGTATTTCAAGATTTAGATATGCGATATGTTGTGGTTGTTTTATGCTCACATTACTTTATGTTGCGGCTTAGTTTTATGCCATGTTCCATATTCTATTATTGTAAATACGCTGGCATATATGCTCATGTGTCATACAGTGGTATTCAGCTGCGTCATTGCTTCTATCAAATATTTCATTTTAGTTTCCTCTGCTCATTTCTATGTTGAATATTGTTTTGTGGATATTGTGCACGGTATTGTGGACATATATCAGAACTCAATTGAAGCTTAAGTGTATGCACAGGGATTTTTCTTGCTTGTATGTACAATGATGAACAAGTCACGCGCCTGTGGTGGTGTCCTCGGACATGGGGGCATGACATTAGTGGAATAGAAGAACTTAAAGGGTTTTAAGTGCAAATTCCCTCAAAGTCAAGGGGAATTTGTGGAATTAAAATAGTTAAGGACTTATCTCAAAAGCGGCCAAACTTAAAGGAGTGTTTTGTGAAATTCACCCAAAAAAAAAATTTGTAGCTACATACTCTCTTTCTGTAGGTAGAATGAAATATTTTCAAATATGCCGTATAAAATTAAAATTGCACAATCAATAATTTTTCTCGTGCGTGTGCATTTGCACGTGAAAAATGTCTAGTAGCATAGGATCAACAGAGATGGTGTGTCACTTCGGTTATCGGTTGATGTGTCCCATATGTGGCGCATGTCCAGCCTTTGGTTATGTTACAAGTGTATTGAAAGGGTTGTAGGGGTCTGCGCATCCTACTCAACAACACATCAATCAAAGGACTCAAAATGATAGGCCAATACTATTCCTGCAATGCTAAAAGCTATGCGCGCAAATGATTATGAGGCCTGAATATAATGGTTTTCATGTTCATATCCGTTTACTAATCACAAATAGGGATACGAGATATGCATTGATAAGAAAAACTCATATCCATATCCACTAGAATTGGATACGGATATGGATACAAATGCGGATATACATACAGATATAAAAAGGATATCAGAAAATCATATAATTGAAAAAGTATAGTCACCAACATATATTCAGATATTTTAGATATGGATCCGGATATTTAACTACATATCAGTATCCATAATCATATCCTATCAGATATAGATTTTAGCAATCATATATGTATCCTAACAAACACATGTATGACTATTTCCTCCGATACGGATATTATTTTGCAGTCCTACTGAAAGCCCTAGCAAATAGAAGACGACTCAGCAAACATTGTACCTAAAGCCTCACTCATAGACCCCAAGAGCTCTGAACTCGCCCACATGTGAACATACACAAATACCTTTCGCGTCCACATAAAAATATCCTCCAAAATTTTCTCCTCCTCATGAATCTTTCCCCAATAGAGACAAGTATGCAAGCCAATGTAGCCTCAGTCTTCTCTTCTCCTCCCCCATTGACCTATAGGAGGAACAAGACCCTGTGCAGCACGAGAAGAGAGAGAAAGGCATCCCTTCAGGGCTCTTGGCCTTCAATTTCTCTTTCACTATTTGGGTCAGGCTTCATCTTGGGCCCTCTTCTTGATGGCATCCATTCAAGGGTGAACCTGCAGGCGTACCACAACGGAGCTGTTGACACTGGCCCTCTTCACACCAGCATATGGGTATCAATCCTGCTACTCAGTTGTTTTCAAGATAAAATTTGGACGTTAAGTTGTGATAAAGAGGTCATCTGTAAAATCTCAATTTACTAACTGGATCTAAAAGTAAAAGTAGGGTTGTAAAAACAGAAAGATTTGTTGCAAAACCCAGGGGAGATTTATCCTTGTTTCCGTTGCTTCTAAAAACATTTTACTTAAATCAATCTATAAATTGTTCTTAGGTTCCTCCTTTGCTTGGGCTTTTCTACTGCACTGTAGGGTTACTGCAGCTCTATCTAGATGAAAGAGCCCCTCCTAACTCAAAACCTCCAGTTGGAAGCCTGGATAAAGCAATTCTCTCTTTAATGTCAGTATTCTCAATTCTGCAACTTTCTTCGAATAATAACTAATAAAACAAGAAGACCAAAAGTAAGCTGATTTTCTGCACTTTGTTCACCAGAACTCTCGCAGCGTTTATCGAGCTGAGCGCTGAAATGCACAAAGCGAACATAGCCGGCAACATCGAAGCATACATTTTGTTTGCAATTGCAGAATTTGTGTGGTTCTTCCTTGACAGAACTTGGTCAGGCTTCACCTTGGCTTGTCTCATCGGCATTGCTTGCCCACTCGCTGAGATCCCACTGATAAAGTCAGAACTTCATGATCATTACTAACCTTTGTTATATAGAAATTTATTCGGATAAATTTCTGAATTTATGATGTTTCTGCAGGTTTTTCCACCTATGGGATTATCCGAGAGCAGATGTCATAGTGTTTGGTGAGGTGAGTTGTTGTGTGTGAAGAAATCTTCTTGCAATTCTCTTATTGTGACAACAAGTTTAGACGAGTTTTGCCTTGTTTTATAGGGATTGATCAGTTGGACGACGACGTGTTATTTTGTGTACACACCATTCTTGATCAATTTTTCGCGGTGGTTGAAATCAGTGTTTGCTGGCGATGATCAATAGGGGGAAATGATCGTTTCTATGTAAAATTCCCAATGTCTCTAAACCTAAGGCTGTGTTTGGTAAAAGGGTTAGCGGAGGGATTAAAAGGGTTTTAGCCCCTCACTAATCCGCCAAATACTAATTTACAGATAAAGGTGTTGTTAAACCTTGATAAGCAGTTAAGGTCATTGTGGCCACTTTAATATTTTAATTTTAGATTGAGAGAAGCATGAAACTTTGAGTTGTTGACACTGTGATTCTCTATCTGTAAATTCTAAGAACCAACTGAGTGATGATTATTTTAATATTTTGTATTTCATTACACATAGTTGTGTCAAATTTAGTATTCGAATATTTCAATTCACACTCAGTCACCCTCTTTGTTCTCGTTCTTGTCTACTTGTAACATGTTTATGGTTCATTTGCGGATGAATATAACTTCGCATGTACAATTTGCATTACTAAAAAAGTTTCACTGATAAACACTTTCTTTTTGCAAATTATGAATATACGAAGTAGCTAGTTTGTTGTGTACTTGCATTTTATAGAGGGAGTTTGAGCATATTTATCCAAGAATCGTTGGTAATTTTTCTACTTTTGATAAGATTAAAATTGATATTTTGAAAAAAAAACATAACAACAAGATTAACCTTCTTAACCTTTCTTTAATTGCCAAATGCAAAAAAAGTTAACCATTCATCTTAATTATCTAATCCAAATGGAACTTAATTATTTTTAACCTTTCATGATAGGCTAACTATTTTAATCTTTCTCCTTAATCCTTCTCCCTTAACTCCTTCCTAAGCTGATGCAAGCCTTCTGGTACCAACTATAGCTGGTAAATACTACGCTGCATAATGCATCCCTCTACCTTCAACGCTGAATACTATCCATACACAATTCACATACTTTCCCAGTGAAGGAAAATTTTCGTCGTAATTTTCTGACATGAGAAGAAACGTAGAAGAAAAGTAACTGAGTGGAAACTTACTGAAAGACTTTTGAATGTGATACCGACTCTGGGCTAAAGTTCAAATGGTCCATTTGATGCCACAAAGAAAAACAGAGTTTATTACTATTATTTTAAGAAAAGAAAAGGTCAAAGAAGTAAAATAAACTGAATTTTATTCATTTACCTTAATCTTGACCCAGACTTTTAGTAAACTTCCATAAATAAAAAAAAGTATTCTCATAGAATCATTATACACGTGAAGCACATCAAAGAAATGCATCTCTACTAATATTGCTCCATGGATAATCTTCACAAATACAATGAATTTTATTCACCATAATGGTAGTTCTATCATATATAGCAAAATTACAAACTTTCAAGAAACCTCCTAGTTAATCTTCTAATAAGTAGACAAAGATGAAGTATCCGATATCCATTGGATATTATCGGTGTAATGCAAGAATTTTGCAAAGCACTGGACAAGCTGTTCATGTATTACCTCGTCGTCTGGAAGTTCCATTTCTGTCTCATTTCTCAAGGATGTCGTACCTTTATCCACAATCCCACAAGGCACAATGTGCTTAAAATAGTTCAGATCAGGATCAATATTGAATGCCAATCCATGGGATGTGATGCCCAAAGATATCCTAACACCAATTGCACCAATCTTACTGTCTCCAACCCAAACCCCTGTCTCCCCTTTGATTCCTGGACGAGCTTTCACTCTATATATAGAAGCTAGATCTATCATTGTTGATTCCAGGCCTTCAACATACTTTCTAGCACCAAAACCGATATCCCTAAGCGAAATTATCGGGTATAGGATGGCTTGTCTTGGTCCATGGAATGTTATATCACCTCCTCTTTCGGTGTAGTGAAGCTCAGCACCCATGGATCTGAGGTCAGACTCAGGAACTAGTAAGTTGTGATCAGTTCGTCGCTTTCCGAGTGTATATGTAGGTGGGTGTTGAAGAGACAAAATAGTGTCTGGTATTCTGCCAGCTTTTCTTTCAGAAACTAGATGCTCTTGGAGTTTAAGTGCAGAAGCATAGTTCATCATTCCCAACTTCCACACGTGAAGGTTCCTCTGTAGTTTCATTTTCTGTTTTAATTAGATAATTCAAAAGTTTTCATTGTAAAAACCTCATTGAGGCTTGAGTCCTGCAGATAATGCAAACAGTTATTGAAGTAGTGAAGCCAAAAGGGGATGTTTCAGAGTTAAAAAACAATATGAATAATCAGGACTCTAGAAATGTAAAATACTCAGAAGTACTTGCATAAAACTAGATTTGGATCCCAAAAGATGCTTAATAAAGGCCCGAGAACAAGGGACTTCATAATGCCTTTGGCAACTAAGGGATTTGCCTTTATAAATCAAGATTATTTCAGGGTATATGCTAGTAATTCAATCAGATTCAAGACACAGGTTTGATAGAATTACTAGAATGCAAGTATCTAAATTCAAGTATAACATAGTGCATAAAATCAGAAAGGACTAGAATTCGGAAAAGGACAACACAAGTGAAGTTTAATCTCCAGTTAACATTGCCAATAGAACCAAGTGCTGACAGAAGGAAAGGTTGGAGACTGACTCCATATTGACTTAGGTAACTGATCAATTTGCCTCTTTTCTCAAGAATTTTTTTGTCAATTCAAGTAATTTGATCAAATTTAAGAGAGAGGATACTTTGATATGATCTCTAGCATTGACAACAAGTCATGAAGAGGTATACACACATGCAGATGCATACATATACATACACATGTATACATCTATATACATACATAGACATACATAACACATGCATATATACAAGGGCTTAGGCACATAGGGGCCTTGGCTCCACCTTGGGGAAAAAAACAAGGGTATTGCTTAATAATAATTTCTCAAATCACAGGGGATATAATGTAAAGCCCTGAAACAAAAATAGAACTCCTCTTTGATTGTTCTCGCACATAAGGAGAAGGAGATTATTAATGCTTTGGAAGGAGCTCGATCTAAGCCTACAGAGGCTGAGGTAACTTATGAGGTTGCATTGATGTCTCAAACGAACATGGTTTAGGCCAGAATTGATGTTACTCAGGCTAAATTGGTTGCTCACTTGAGTTGGAGGAGGCAAGAGATGACAGAGATGGCTGGAAACTGGAAGTGGAAGGTGTGACGTCACACTTAGTGGGTTGATAGTGACATTTCCCAAAAATTTAGTCCGATATTGGTGGGAGAGTGGGCAATTGAAGTGTTTATATAGTGAAACCTAAGGCTCAAGTGTAACATCGGCTAGTCGATTTTGGCACTGGATTTAGTCAAATAGCACGTTACACTCGGTGGGTTCCACGGCTTGCACGCGCCAACGGGCCAGCAGGCCCGGGGTGTGACAAATGGTATCAGAGCAGTTGCCAGTCGGAAATGTGGAGCTAAGTACTATACGGAGCTAAGTACTACACCGCATGAGCGCGGTGAGAGCCACCTCTGGAGTCCACATCGCTTGGCTATACCGGGATGTGCCAATTGTCATGTCGCGACGAGGACGTCACCTTTGTAAGGTAGGGTGCTTGTAATATCCCACTTAGTGGGTTGATAGTGATATTTTCCAAAATTTTAGTCCCACATCTGTGAGAGAGTGGGCAATTGAAATGTTTATATAGTGAAGCCTAAGACTCAAGTGTAACATCAGCTAGTCGATTTTAGCAGTGGATTTAGCCAAATAGCACGTTACACTCTGTGGGTCCCACAGCTTGCACGCGTCAACGGCCCCGGGCGTGACAAAAGGTGTATAATACTCCAGACGTGGATATTCAAGTTCGGGTTCGAATTCGATAATTTTAAACAAATACAAACATGAACATCTTAGTATTTGATTCGATTCGTTCATTTACCACCCCTGGTGGCACCACAAGATTTTGGCTTATTATATTAAGGGTATTATACTTGTTTTATAGTTTATAGAGTTAAATTGGCTCATTTAAGTTTGTAGATGAAAAAGTCAATCATATTTGGCCTCCCAAGTTAAATTGGTCCATTCAACTTAAAACCAATCCAACTAATTAAAAAATAAGCCAACACATGGTGAAAAAATTAGGGGGTGTTATTATTCTGGATTGTCGATTTGGACTCGGACAATTGTCCATGAATCTAATATTCTTGGATTGGGACCTGGACTCAGATTATATGGTTAGCGCCCCGAACTCTTAGATTGGATTTTGATTTTTTTAGTATAATTCTTGAAGTTTTGGTTCAGATTCTTAAACTTTTGCTTTAGCTTTGTAGACTAATGGTCGGATTCTCGGACTAAATTTTAGATTCGGGGATTATTGCCATTATAAGTTTCAAATTAAATTATTATGTTAAACAGTAATTGTTAACACAAATTGAACATTAATTTGAAAAATCACCCTCATTTCGATTAAAGATGACAACAACAAAACTGAATATATCTTATAATCCATTTAAACAATTTAAAGGATGACACATAAAAGAAGATAACTAGTGTTCAAGCACATAAATGAAAATAACTATTGTTCAAGTATATAAAAGAAAATAACTAGTGTTCAATCATATAAAAATTAATTTGTATATCTAAATATGTAAATATTAAATATATTATTTCATTTCAAACATTTGACATCAAATATTTGAATGATTTACTATTAAATATTTTTATTATTTAATATATTAAAACTTTAAATATTATATATATAATATTTATGTATTTAATATATTTCATATCTAACATTTAAATAAAAACGAAATGTATGTAATATAATGTTAAATATTTAAAATATTTATATATTTAAGAAATGTTAAATAATAAACATATCCAAATTAATATTAAATATATTAATTAATTAAAAAGTATTAAATATATTTCATTTTAAATGAATTTATATAAATTTATAGAAGTCAATTACAAATATTTTAAAATTAAATACATTCAATGTTAATATATAAATAAATTAGAAATATGAAATATTATAAAATTAAATATATTTAATTTAACATATATTAAACATTTAAGTAAGTAAAGAGAAGAGGAGAGAGAAAATCCACATAGTAAGATCACAATCCATCAATTTTAACTTGGACTTTCTCTTGAAAATTTCTCATTAAAAACTATAGAGTTGGAATGGAGTGTGGATTTTGAAATCCTAGTCCTAATAACAATCCTAGACAACCAATAACATCTTAAATTTAAATCCAATTCCTAGTCCTAAACCAATAACATCTTAAATTTGACTCTAAATCCTAGTCCTATACCAATAACACCAATAACACCTTAAATTCAAATCTGAATACTAGTCCTCAACCAATAACACCTTAAATTCAAATCTGAATACTAGTCCTAAACCAATAACACCTTAAATTTAAATCCAATTTCTAGTCCCAAAAAAATAACGCCCTAAATTGAAATCCAATAAAAAATCTGAGTCTGAATCAACAATCCTCAACTAATAACCCCCCCTCTTAGGGATATTTTCTACTTATATGTTAGAATTTTGGGTTTTGACAATTCTTCTTCGTTAATGCTTGTCTTGTTATATACTGGAATTAACAAAATAAAAAACAAGAATTATAAAAAGAATGTTTTTGCCTAGTGAATAATTTTCTTTAAACTACCTGTCAGGGAAGGGTCCAGAATTGTTCAGATTGGGGCTAAGTTTTAAAGATGAGCAAATAAAATCAATCTTGTTATCAATTAAATAATTCTTTTTGTTTTGTTGATTTCAAAATGATTGTCATCTGGTAAATTTGATGATACAGAGATTCTAGCATAACTCAATTCAAACTATCCCAGCAAGTTAAGAAAATTCAATTCAACAGCTATTTAGCTAAGAAAAACAAGTTGAAAAGCTAATATGTTACGCAAGTTTGATGATATAAAGGTAACAAGTTAAAAAAACTCAATTCAAATATACCAAAAATAATAAGATAAATCAATCAAAAGATTATACCCAAACATCACGTGAGTTTCACATATGCATTAAAAGGAAGTCACGAATAAGTTACCTGATATTTGTATAGCACTTTGACTTAAAGAAATCTCCCTCAAATGCACCTTGATACTCATCTTTCACACTTAGGATAATAATGAGCATGTATGTATTTCCTGAAATCACAAATAGAATAGTAAAATGTGCTTAATAATATATAAATTTTCCACCCACACAAATTAAAATCAATATGAAAAAATATATATACAATACTAGCTAACAATATGAACTACATTTCAATCACGAAGTTTCACATGTTCTTTCATATTTTATAAAAGTCAATATTAACAATTTTGTGCTAAATATGGTTGCAATTTTCTTCTCAATATATTTTATCATGTTGTCTACAAGGTAATTTTTTCATATTGTTATGAAGTGTACTTTAAAAAATGTTTATGGTTAAAAATGGTCATTCAACGATTACGGTTGAAGCAGAAGAGTTAAAATAAAATGAATCAATTTGTCTACTAAAGATATATTAGACTTTCTAGTTTTCACCAATCATGAGCATAATCACGAAAGTGTAGACAAAGCTTTGAACTCTGAACGTTTAGGAATATCAAGCTCATAGTGCCATAATTAGATCTTCAAATGCACATTTACTTGTATGTGAAGTCCTCCATATAAAACTCAATTGCATGCTTGTAAGTATCAATAGTGTTGAAAGACTTGTAATTTTTTCTAAGGTCTAATGCAAAGCTAAGAACAAGTAGCTCCATTGTTTTCACATTGAATTCAACTCCATTTGACCATCCATTACAACCATAAATATTCCAAAAGAGAATAACAATCATTAGTTTCATCACTTGATTGAGCACGAGGTCAACCTTTATGATATCAGACATTCGTATTAGAAATCTCAATCTTATGTTCTTCACAAAATAATATCATTTCTTCTAGTATATTGTGCCATAAAGAATGTTTTAACTTTTGAAGTAATTGTTATAGAGAATAAATTTGTTGCATTCAAAATGCCTAGAGATTTGTATTGCAAAGCTTGACAAAGATCATCAGAGAGTTCCAAAACTCTCATAACACATAAGATGGAAAAATTTTTGAATGATCTAATTGCTTTTTAGGAATCATCAGCATCACCACATTGGGAATATATTTCTTTGTTTAATGATATTTTTTTAAAACCACACAAGTTGAATAGCAATGTTACCAAGCTACGAGTAGGACTTATGTGAGAAGCCGATCATGTATGCCAACCTATTGCAAAGTACCAATTAGATTATGTCCGTTTCGCATCTCAAACTTTTTGGAGGCTATCATGTTCAAGATGTCAATGACTTAGGCCGCTTATACGTCATCTTGTCGTTTGCAAGAAATGGCCATTACGTTGACAGCAGAATACAATTTGTTAAAGAAATGATAAACCTCAATCACCTCTTTTGAAACCGTTACTAATGCCAATTGAAGATGATGAGCGAGACAATAAATGTAATATTCATATAGGAAGCCTTTCAAAATTAAGGTGTGCAACTCATTCCACTCTCCACACATGTTACTAGACCTTGCATATCCTTGACCTCGATGATCATGAACACTCAAATTGCAATATTATACAGGTGATCTTTCAAAATTAGCTCGTCTTATATATTCCACTCTCCAAGACGAGCTACACAATAAAGATAACATGCATATAGGCAACCTTTCAAAATTAAGGTGTGCAACTCATTCCACTCTCCATGCACATTACTAGCCCTTGCATATCCTTGACCTCGAAGGTCATAAACACTCAAATTGTAATATGCATACAGACAATCTTCCAAAATTAAGCCGTGCAACATATTCCACTCTCCACACATGTTACTAGCCATGTGATGTCCTTGACTTTGAATATCATGAACACTTAAATTGTAATGAGAAAGTGCAACTTGTATTTCAAAGATAATGCAGATGTATCAAAACATATATACTATCAAAACATGTTCTCATACTAAATCATCTTTGCCTATGAATCTCAAGATAATAGACTTAGTTCTTTCTTGATTCATCTCGAGCTTCATCAAGGATACAAAATATTGCATCACTATTTTTTTTGAATATCATAAAGTATTTTCCTCCCAAAAAATTAAACGGAGAAATAGATAAAACAACCTTCTCTAACGCTTTCATTTCAATATGCTAGAAGCTTTATCATTTCAAGAAAACAATCATGATTTTAGTGTTTTTAAAGGCGCACATGTCACTGCGCCTCATACACCTTATGACGCGAGGTAGTGGCTAAGCGCTTTGCATCTGATGTGGCAGCGCCTTGCAAGCGCCCTGCACAAAAGCGATTCGCACAGGATGCATGCAAGACATAGCCTTATATTTTTTTCTTTAACATTTCAATCGTATCTTTATATCAATAATCCATATCCCAAAAGTTTTAACCTATTCCTCAAACCCTAGCCTCTTCACCCCTCAAAACCCAAACTCTTCCCCTAAGTGCGTCGTTGCCTCCTCCAACTCCTGTCCCTCCCTCTGATTATCGCTGCCCCTTGGGGCGTCGCCTCTAAGGGCACTTCCCCATGGGTCGATGCAGCTGCCCTTTGGGACATCCACAATTGGGTTGTCATCGTCGGCTTGCTACCACTCGCTACCGTCGTTATTGTAGTCATCGTTTTCGCCATCGCCGCCATCATAGATTTGGTATAGTTTTTTTGATCATCTTTACTTTTGATGAATAATATTGGAGTTAGTTTGTGTTATTGATATTTGGTGATGGTGTTGGAGTTTGTAATTGCTTTCTTGTAGTTATAGTTGTTTAAGGGTGGTAGGCTGGTGCTAGAAGTTCAGCTTGGTTAATAAGGGAGGTACGGATGTGCTCGGTATGTGTTTTTTGGTTGGATTAGATGATGTATTGCTATTGTTACAAGTATGAACATATCAAGTATTCATGTCATATGGACTTTGCATCGTTGTAATCTCAGGAAGAGATCAACTCAGCGATGAGGATTTTCGCGAGTTTCAGTAAGACTAGGATGCTGCTTGAAATTTGGGTTACTTGCATTTATACTGCAAAATTGATTTGATGAAGATTAATTTTAATATTTTTTGTTTGGTGATTTCTTGATAGGGTCATTTGTTTGGTTGATCCGTGAAGAGGATCATTTGTTTGATGGATCCCAAGAGGATTGTTTGTTTGGCTAATACCTCGCGTGGATCGCTTGTTTGGTGAATCCCGAGAGAGGATCGTTTGTGTGATTGATCCTTAGTGAGAATCGTTTGTTTGGTGGATCCCTGAAGAGGATCGTCTATTTGGTTGATCCGTGGAGAGAATTGTTTGTTTGGTCTCGTCATGAATTGGAGCGAGTGCATTTTATTTGTACAAGCTGGACATGTATATTATACATGTGCCAGCTTGAGCAGTTAGAAGTAATTTAGGAAATAAATAGTATTATGCAAGATATATTAGGAGAATAAATTAGAGACTTGATGATTGAGAGATATTAGGAATGTGATTGGGAGAATAATTGTGATTAGGTAATTGTGTTTAGTCTCACATTGTCTATACAGAAAACTTCTTGTTATTGTGTCCCTATACGAAGGGGAGTAATTGTACCTTTTGAGGTATGATGTAGAGTTCAGGAATATATACACGATGGGTATCCCCTACCTATGATATAGAGTTCATGAATATATACACAAGTGTAAGAGTGACAACGAATACAATGCATAAACATTGAGCACTTTTAGTTTGTATCATGAGGTCATCTTGATAATTGTAGCTGATTTCCTAATTAGTATAGTTGCCAAATCAAGATGATGGATCCTATATAAGAAATGAGAGTCGTGATGAAAATAGTTCAAAATATTCATGGCATTGCTTATAGTCATTCAATGCCCACCAATTAATATGCACGTGGAATTTTTGAACAAGTGCATGAGTCAAACAGTTTGACATGAGAAGAAGATTTACTGAATGATCTTGGAATGGTATTGAAGACAAATATTAATATCTAACAAAGAGGATATGGAAGTTTATCGACATAGTAACCATAAAAGTGTCGTGGTAGAAGATTTTAACAACAATGTCAAAAATACAAGATGACAATAATCAAATCTTTCTTCTAGAACTGTGTTTGGATAGAATTTTTCTTACGTTCACCTTCATTTAAGCTCCGTATTCTTTGCTAAATTAACTAGGACTTCGTCCTTTCTATCTTAACAGTCCTCACCGGGCTTACCTCCAATTATTTTTCCCCATCAAGTATAAGCTTAAACTTAAAGTAAGATACTACTATTGTATCAAAGGAAATTGAGGTTTTAGTACACAAACATTTACCTAGTCGCTATATAATCACTCAAAGATAACCAAGAGAATGAAGTTTGTCGTGTTAGCGACAGAGGATCAGTTTCACACAAGGTTGCTCTAAAACCTGGCTGATATGTATGTTTATGCCTGCTTATAACATAGATACAGGTAACCTGACGTTTTTGCATTAATAAGCCAAAATAACACACTAACATATACTTACTAAAACTATCTTCCCCCTTCTTATCCATGTCTTCTCTCGGTCCCAACTTCAGGTCATAGAAGACTTGCTCGGGTCTCAGCATCCACAATTGAGTATTTTATCTATAACATTAAAAATTTCAATCATTACAATTTAAAGGCTTAGAACTAAGTATGTATGTAATTACTAAAAAGCACCGAACTACTCAACTTCTTCTAGGATTTCTACGTTACAAATGACAGCCACTATAAAATTGATTACTAACAAAATATTAGTCATCTCTTCCTCCTCTTTCGACTCAAATTCTTATCTTATATGTTTATGTTGGACCCTCAATCTCTTCCATCATTTGCCATTTTAACCTGAAATGAAAAAAAAATAATAATGGTACTATTTTTAACCTAACATTCATACATATATTTATAACTCAAGAATTAAAAATCATTGTTACCATTATATAGAATTTCCTAATTTGATAAGGAATTGATAACCAAGTAATGGAAACATTTATTTTATTTTTGATCCCGAAACTTGTAGTATCCCTATATACATGACCATAAGTCAAGTGATGGTTAACATATACTTCATATCACTTTAAAATCTCATGTTTTACATGCATTCATAAATTATGTGTTCGTCTGTAAGTGGTATATTGATAGTTAATTATGCAAATTTATAAGGTATTAATGAACTGCAAGTACCTCTCAGATTTTGAATTATCATATATGTATAGAGTACATGTTGACAAAATCTAATGAAATAGGAAATATTTATACTTTTAGTTTTGCTTAATTTTCATATCTTTGCACTTCTGAACGTTCATCACGTTTTACTCTAGTCTGTTTCTTGTTTGATTAATTTTTATCATTAGCTTAATTAACAAGAGCTTTGTTCGTTCAATTAGTCACTAACCTTACCTCTTTCATTCACTAGTTAACAAATCTTTCAATTTTCAAAATCAATGTTAAACGAAACTTTCAGAATCAATGTAATTCTGAAATCGAGTATTTTTTTTTCTCTCAAATTTCAGAATTACACTGATTCTGAATGTTTTTTCTTATCCCCATAAAGTGATCAAAATCCCATATTTTGAATGTTGTACAATAAAATAACTCAGAATAAATAGAAATGAATCAGAAAATGATAGAAATTTACCTGAGAGAATGACTCGAAGAGTTAGGGTTCAAAGGTAATGAAACTGAGCTTGGAAAATAAATCTGCAATCATCAGAAGAACAAAACAAGAGATGAAACCCTAATCTTATCGATCGAAGTTGAAACAAGAGATGAAACCCTATATAAATCCAAGTTGAAACAAGAGATGAAACCCTAACATGGATGAGAGAGCTCAATGCGGAGTGGGGGAGACGACGATAAGGAGCCGGAATTTCACAAATCATAGGTATTCGGACATAACTTGAAATCCTGTGTTTGGGGCTGTGAAATCCATCCGGAAAAACACGCTCATCCGAAATCCAAGCACAAAAGAGGACCCAAACGTAAAATTCTAATTTATAATACCTTGGATTCAAAATCCAAGGCCCCCAAGTCTGGTTTCCCAAGCACACGCTCCATGATTATTTGATTTGGAAACTAGTCTCTCTGTTACAAAATTCATCCGCTCTCTTGCCATGGTTGGTTTGGTGCTTAACTATGAATTCTAAAGAGAATTGCATATCCATACATGCTAAAATCCATTAAAATGTAAATAATTAAATGAATATATACACAAATATAAAACGAATATGAGAAAAACAAATAAAAGTTGTAAAATATATAGGTCATATGATACAAGAGCGACCATTAATGTGTTCCATAAAAGCTAAGATTACATAATTTGGATAATTAAAATTAGTCTTAATTTTGTTAATCTAATGGTCAAAACAATTACAGATTGTATGTTTAGACTTACATTCGGATATTGTGCATATGGATCTAAATATTTCAACTACATTATGTATCCTAGCAAATATATATATTTTGTATCCACAATCGAAGCCTGATGGATGATGATATGGATACGTTCGCAAATAGAGATATTTTTATCACCCTATTTAGTAATCATCAAATTTATAAGATTTATGTACAGTATTAGTGTCAAGTTTTTCTTCCACCCTACAAGATTTCTATGTTAAGCTATAAACATTTCCTTTGATTTTGGTCTCAAAAAACTCAATATCTTCAAATGAATCCGGGAAAAGAGTATTAGGGTGTGTTTGGCAAATTGCTAAAATTGGGCCAGGACTGAACCTGACCCAATTTTACAATATTTCTTGTTTGTCAAAATTTTAAGTTCAGACCTGGCCCCATTTTTTAAGCCCAAATAGTGCCACTAAACTGGTTTTCATTTGGACTTGGGGGTGCTGGTCCAAATGACCCCCTAGTCCAAATGAAAACCAATTTCGCATAAAACTGGGCCAGGACTGGTCATGGCCCAGTTTTAAGCAATTTGCCAAACACACCCTAATAAGTTGTAAGTTATAGACAAAATTTCTCTCAAAACAACAAACACCATTGTAACTCATTTGAATACTTGTAAAACACATGAATTTTATTTATTTTATTTTTATTTTTTACTTTTTATGCTTTAAAACCTAGCACATGCTCCATGTTAACTGTCAGCAAATACCTGAGCACAACAAACTTATTATTCGGGCATGCTTGGTTCTTTCATGTAATTTCACGTGAATGTTAATGTAGCAGAACAAACTTATTATTCGGGCATGTTTGGTTCTTTCATGTAATTTCGCGTGAATGTTAATGTAGCAGGAAGCCGGGAACTGGTAGCTACAGTAACTTCTGATTAAAAACGCTTCTTTTTTAGGGGTAATTGGTCAAAGGCTGGTAAGTGGAATTTTTTACTGTTATATCAGCACTCTATTTGCACAACCAAACAACGTAAACGCGTAAAAGTTACTGTACTTTGATAGCTATAATATTTTTCAAGTAAAAAACAACCGGACCAAACAGGACCGACCATGTCTAAGACCTAACGGGTTATGAAGAGACATATACCCTTATATTCCACAATCACTGCAGTCTAAGTTAATTTGCAACCAAATCAAGTCATACAAATAATTAATGTGGTATAATATCACATCAAGCCTCTTGTTTTAAAAGCCAGTGGGCGAGACCATGAGAGAGAATACAACATCCACCACCACCACCGCCATTATTACCTCCAGAGGATAGTGACCTAAAATTGAAGAGTTCTCATTTGTGTGGCTCACAAAGGAGCCTTATTTTTGACCACCCACAAATAGCAAGAAGACAATAGATGGAGAGAGTGATAGATTTGAACAAAGATGGATGAGAAAAGACTTGTCACTACTGAACACCTAGTTATGTTGTTGCTTAAATAATTGACTGAGTCATAGTTGTTTTTGATTTGGTTGATATTTTAGAAACTACTGGACGTAATACTCATGGAGTCATAATCCTCCTACTGAAAGTACAATTTATTCTCCGCTCCAAATTGTATCAACATTGAATGGAGAAAATTGCATGCTTTGTATTACTAGTTTGAAGAAACGTTGATCTATATACATTACGGATTTGGGTCCTAGATCTTCACCGCAAAAAAGTAGTGAAGAGACCATTTTTTTTTTTTTGATTGAATAATGAAAGGTTCTGATTTGTTCTATCGAGTGTGAAATAGGAATGAGTATAATTTATAGGGACATGACAAATACTAGCTTTGGAATGAATTTCAATAGGTCATTAGTGTACATTAAATAATCAACCGTTCGTATTGAAAATAGTGAAAGTGGATAGAATCCAAATTAACCAAATTCGGTGAGCTCACTTAAGTGTTGGGCCCATAATTTCTCTAGTGGATGAGCCCGGCCAGCTATCAAGTTGCAATCACACGTACGGCCACCTCCTTACCTTTTTCCATGAAATTTCATCAGACAACCACTGAAACCTCTTTTTTAGATAGGTGAATAAGACCAGGAACAAGGCTTAATTCTCACTTTTGTACTCAAAGTTTACACAAATTTTCAATTTAATACCTTAAAGTGTTTTTTAACACTATGATATCCAAAACTCTGGATCTCATTCCACATTGATATCCTCTTTTAGATTTTGTTAAAATTTATGTTAAATTTATATTACATTCTGAGCACGTGATATTTCCATCCACCATTATTGGAAATATCTAATTGTTTAGATCTCTGATTGGGTAAAATGAATCTAAATATTATACAATTTTAACAGAAAATCTAACAAAGTTTAGATGGAGATATCAAAATGAAAAGGACCCAAATTTTGGGACAGGTTAGGTGGCATGTGCCAAGCTAGCAACTTAAAGAGTAGTTTTTATAACAGATTTTGATTTAAAAAAGTAAATGGTTTTGAACATGGTCCTCTTCGAATGATCTAGCAAAAAACTTTGTCATTATGATCAACGGTGCGCGATCGGTTCTGTTAACCAGCTATTAAGAAATTTCAACAGGAGCCTACAGGCAAACAATAGAGCTCGACATGTTTTTGCTACAAATGCACAATATAGAATATTTTCACAAAAATAAGACATTCTTTTACAAGAATATAAGCCAAGTATTGTCTCACAAATTCCATCAACTTTGACAAGGAAACAATAACAACCAAGTTTCAACACCAAATTCATATTCATATCATGTAGTATAGACTAAATTTAACAATTTTAGCACCATACAACCAAAAACAAAAGTCCAGAAATATGGAAGTTTGAGTCCCAAAAGGAGGATGCATAATGGGTCTAAATGAGCACGTCCTGCGAGGGGGAGGAAGTCGGTGATAGCATTAACTTGGAGCACAAGATGTTTTCGGTGACAACGAGAACATGGCATCGATGACAAACTTCAGCAGCGATGGGAGCAATACCTTGATGGCAAAGTCACTACAGTGAGATGGTTGACGACATGAGACCGAGAACTTTTTG
Source organism: Asparagus racemosus (assembly GCA_037177215.1). Lineage (NCBI taxonomy): Eukaryota > Viridiplantae > Streptophyta > Magnoliopsida > Asparagales > Asparagaceae > Asparagus > Asparagus racemosus. The sequence continues at coordinate 31,791,436 of JBAKGM010000001.1, forward strand.
GTTTATTGATTGTATTTGACTTCGACGGCAATGTCAATCATGAGGGTTTGCAAGAGGTGCTTTGGATTAGGGGGAAATCTAATTTGTTGGGTTTATTTGATAGGAGAGATGACTCGTAGAATTACCAAAGTACCCTTTCCTATTTCCAACTCACTATTTTGCAACTAATTAATATTTGCTACCCGCATCCATCACATCATCTGTCCCATGGATCAGTTCCATTTTTGGGTCCTCGTAGCAGCCCTCGTGCAAATAATTGTTAGATAAAAACTTCACGGGAATTCATTTCCCGTGAAGTTTGGGAAGTTTTTTCGCCAAAATGAAATGGCTGAAACTGGGTCGATTTTAACAAATAAATGTGTAAGGGGTCGATTTTTGAAAATAAAAGTCTAAAAGTGTTTAAAACAAAAATTTGTCCACGTGACAGTTCATGTTTTTTCACCGTATCTATGATTAGCATATTTGTTCTCCATATGTTGTTTTGTAATTTCAAGTTGTTTAAGTATAAAAGATCATCCCTGTGTTTGACACAAGAAAGATATGACAGACCCTAGTTTAGAAATCTAGAAGTTCTACTGAAAAATCAGATTTAGATGTTTGGTTAGGATTTTCAGAAGTCTAGTATGAGATTCAGACGTCTGGTTGAGAAATTCAGATGTCTCTGCATAACTTTTCTATTTTTGAGTTTCTATCATCCGCAATTCAGATGTCTGGTTTGAATTGCTAGACATTCGGTTGACGTTCAGTCACTTGGGGAGGTATTCCAGACACCTAAAAATGTGCACCATAGTTTTTATTTTGTTTTATGAGCCGTTGACTCCATAGCTTCTTTGTTTGGTTCCGATGGTTATGAAACTTTGTGAACATTATCATCATGTTTTGAGTGTGATCAAAGTTTATTTTGACATCTTCTAAGTTACATCTTGATATTCATTCAGTTGAACTAAAAAGTCTGAAAAATTCAATTTTTTGATGTTCATGAGTCTTGAGCCCAAAACTCTACCCGGAGTTGTTCTTGACACAAAAATTAGCTTATTTGCAATAATATGGTTATGCGATATGCTGACTCTTGCTTAAATGGTTCAACTATTGATGATAATAAGTATGTCCTTGAATATTACACATGCACATCCACATGAACTAGGAGTTTAAATATCAAACATTTGTCTCGGTCAACGTAATAACATTTTAGCTAAGTTGGTGGTGGGCGCAAGAGATGCAAACTTGTTGCCTAGGAGTATGTGGATACAATACTTTGAGAAGAGATAACATCGTTAGATAGTTAAAACCTGATTTTCTAAACTCTTAGAATTTGTATATTACCATAGGTATTGAGTAACGATATGTAAGATATGAGTGTGGGCATTTGTAACATCCATGCTTTTGAGGTAAATTTCTCACTCGATAACTAATTGTATAATATAAAAAAGCTGAGATTAGATAACATTGTGTGTAATAGCCTTAAAATGAGCTATTTTGAAAATACTAGGTTTTAAATGGGGGAGAATAAATACTAATTGGCTTTTTCATGTGTGAGATTTATTTGGCCATTTTGATAAGTTTATTATAGGAATCCCATTTTGGATTGCCAAGTTAATATTTTATTATGCACCTTAACTCGACCAATGTTATTACTCTATCTTGAATAACTAAAAACTAATTTAAGTATGTTAGGAAATTTCAATTCTTGTTTGCGTATGCTTGTATGGTATATGTATATGATTTTGTGTATATTCATGCACTCAAGATGATAATATAGTACGTTATGTCATAGTAGATTGAGGTTTTGAGTTTTGAAACAATATGTGAGCCAAGTAATGAGTTTCGATACATACAGGGAGTAGGAATGTTCCCACATGATTTTGAGATTTGTTTAGAGCTTTCATATTTGATAAATTATGTTCATCTTTCTGTATTTCTATTCGATCTTTGATTTATCTCTATATATGAATAATTGATAAATACTCTTGTTGAGCTTTAATTCATTTGATTTTATTTGCATAGTGAATTATATTTTCACTATTCCATCTTTTAGATCTTATCCTGTGGCGATACTTGCTATTATTCGCTCTAACATATTTGTTTTGCTGTTGTTCTCTTTTCTATCTTTTTCTTAGGTGGTTGGTGTATTTCAGAGAAGAGAGCTAGTTGAGTCGGGAACAATAGATGTTTAGGTACATATAATTTTGTTTGCTTTGAAAATAATTTCACTTTTTGAATATTTTCCTCACAAGATCGCAAAGTATATAATAGTTTTCGCATATTTATATTTCAAAAAAAAGGCATGCAAATAAGAGGTTTAAGTATATCATTTGGATTCGATTGTCATCCAAGTGGTGCGCTGCGGCCTAGTCAGGTGCTTTTTAGATCTCGTGGCGTAACAATTATAATTAATATAATATATAAAAATAATATTTTAGAATATAATTATATACTATATTAAATTTAATATATAATAAAATAAATATTGATAAAACTTTAATAATTAAATAAAATATATAAATTAAAATAAATATATAATAATTTATAAATAATTAATAATTATATAGTAATTGTAAGTAATATATCATATAATAAAAATATACACTATTATATTATTTAATTAATATAATATATCATCAATCTTATATATGATATATTACTATAAATAATAGTAATTTATTAATAATTTAATAGTGATATAGTTTAATAATTTATATAAATAAATAAAAATTATATTATATTATTTAACTTATATATAATACATCTTAATGTATTTATAATATATTATATAATATATTAATAATTAATATGTTATATAATAAAAATAATAACTAGTTAAAAATATAAAATATTACTATATTCATAATGTACTTTATAATAAATAATAATTTATTAAATTATAAAAGAATAACAAAGTTGTAATATATCACTAAGTAAATATTTTATTAATGAGAAAATGATGTCATAGCATATATTAATATAATAATATAAAAATTGTGATGAATAATATTATAATACTACATTATTGTTATAAAAATTTAATATATTAATAAAAATAATATTTTATATAATGTTAAAATAATGATAATAATATGATATTATATGAATAATATTATTTTATATATTATATTACAGTAAATTATTAATATAAAAATAATTTGACATACTAATATTTGAAAACAATATTTCCATAATTATAATATAATAAAAATATGTTATAGTAATACATATATATATAACATAGTAATACATACATATATATATATATATTTCTGATCTTATGTTATAACAAGGTGTCTGCTTTAATCCAGGTCACGATAGATAAAAAGAACAATCTGAGTGGACTTTAAATAAATAAAATAAAAGGCAAAAACTATGCTTTTACAGGAAGGTTTTAGCTTATAAAACTCAAACCTCTGAATAAAAAAGGTGCATTGAGTTATAACAAAAATGCAGATACGGGGTATGAATCCCGTACTGTTATCAAACGAAGTAAACGCTCTACCATTGAGCTACATCTCCAATTAGTAATTATGTAAATTAATATATTATGATTATAAAAATAAATTATGATTAAAATACATAATTTTCTAAACCGTAATAATTATTCATACATTTATGTATGCACATTTCATATATTAGCACAAAATCTGAATTGTCCAATTTAAGAATTTATATTATTTTAAATTCACGTTGCTGTTTTTTTCAGTCATTGAAAAAATTCACAACATGAAACAAGTACGTCCAAGTACAAAACACGTACACTATACTAGTTTTAGATAAGAATCAATCGATATGCTATATGATTTACTGAAGTAATCATTCACTAGCTTAATGTTGGTATATGTTACAAATTATGGTTTGAGATTGTATACATTCAAGGGGAAATTATATACTGATCTATGCTCACGTGATTAACGGTGCATTAAGAATTGGTTGAATTAGTGCAATACAAAAGATTTGGAGATATTGGTTGAATTAGTGAAAAAACATAGATTCCGTTGCCGGGACTTGAACCCGGGTATCTCGGGTGAGAGCCGAGTATCCTAACGAACTAGATTACGACGGATGACGAAAGGAGCGTCAAATATATATATTATTGCAATATCTGCAGCGTTTCACTCAAAATGTTGTACTCCTTACAAAATTGTAGATATTGAATGGTAGTGAAGCTCAGAAAACAGGAAGTTTTGTTGTAGTTCAAGCTCTAATAAGTATTTATTGTTATAATGTTACACCTACCTTAGGTAATAATCATGAGTAGGGTTCTTGATTACATTTACAGTGTAAGGGTGTGTTTGGCAAATTGCTAAAATTTGGTCAGGACTGAACCTGACCCAATTTTGCAATATTTCTTGTTTGTCAAAATTTTAAGTTCAGACCTGGCCCTATTTTTTAAGCCCAAATAGTGCCACTAAACTGGTTTTCATTTGGACTAGGGGGGTGCTGGTCCAAATGAAAACCAGTTTAGCACAAAACTGGGCCAGGACTGGTCTTGGCCCAGTTTTGAGCAATTTGCCAAACACACCCTAAGAGTCAAGGGGGATTAGTAGACTTGTCCAAACGGGTTGGCTAGACTAGGAAATCTGGGGTCAGCCGGGCAAAATGGGTCACTCGGACCAGGGCCAGACCAGATTTTTTCTTTTTTTTTAATTTTTTAAACAAAAAATTGCTTAAAATTAGCCAGACCATATCTACCATATTAGTTTTTTAATATTTCAAGAGTAATTAAAATATGTGAAATTTTGATAAAAACTCAATCATATTATTAATCACTTATAATTATACAATTTGCAAATACAAATATCATAGAAATCAAAATGATAAAAAATAAATTCTTTATTATTAATCACTAACAATTACAAAATTTTTTAGAATTTGTCACATCACAATAGATGAATATATCCCAACTAGGTTGGCACGTACTCATCTATATCACTATCATTTGTAACTCTTTCTAAAATAATTTATCACAAATTTACAACTAAGAAATAAAAATTACAAATTAGTTTCTACTCTCTATCTCCTATCATCAACTCATTAATTCTATATTCAATATTAGCTATCCAGTCGATGCCTTGAGTTCTCTTCTCGGACATCCACCAATCTTGAAAGCACATTACCTTCTGTACGATAGACGAATCTAGCGATGTTCTGTGATCGTCGATCAAACATCCTGATGTACTGAAGGCGGATTTCGAAGCTACTGTAGAATCCTACACTGTTCATAAGTCACAAGCCATGATAAAAAGTATAGGATATGAAACAATTCCATATACTCTCAACCATTGCAAAATATCGAAATCAATATTATTTTGAGAATTAACTAAAGATGTAGCTAAATATTGTTCAATTTCAAAAATTTTCCTTGATGATGATCTAGATTCACAGCTACTAGTTAACCTCACTATCATTAATTGCCTATAAAAAATCTTACATTTGCCTCGGCTTGAACTCGTAGAAGCTGTAGGTTGAGGTGTACTTACACCATATCTACCTACATCCTCATCATATAATCTTTGAAAATAATATTTAATAGTATTATGATAAGTAAGAGCAATAACAATTTGACCATCATTAGTGTCTATTATCATGTTTTCATACAAATAATTTAATAAATTTTGAAGGCCAATATCCTTTAAGCATAAATCAATAAGAATCCCCAAACTAACAAAAAAATAATAGGTCTAAAATACTTATTAAATTTACTTTTCATTTAAAAAATCATGTTTCCAAAATAATTATCTATATGACAATTAGTAAAAAAGGTTTGAATACTAAAACTTGTAAAGTAGCTTGAATAATGGTTGGATAATAATAACCAGATAATAACATAGTAGCTTCCTAAAAAACTTATAGCATCTCTTTTACACTACATTAATTGTCCATTCATCATCAGTTATTCCATACATACTACCATAGCTAGAATTAGAAGCATAGAGCAATACAATTATTTATAATTTCTTTATACTCTATTGCTACATTTAACATTGCATAGGTGGAATTCCACCTGTGGTTAACATCTGTTGGAGTTAACTTGTGTTTTAAATTTTTTACTTCTACACAATTGTTTCCATCTTTTAAGTCTTTGTTCAGAAGCATTATGAGCATAAGCTATAACCGTAACTTTTCTATTATGGGTTTAGTTTCATTAAATGTACTTTGAATAATTAAATTTAAAATATGACACATGCATCTAATATGAAAAATATCACCCTGACATGGCAATAGCAAAGATAATTTGATATGATATACAGCTACATTATTATTACTTGCATTAACTAGTGAAAGAGAAAATATTTTTTTTAGAAATGTCTAATTTTGAAAGCTCTTCCATTATTAAATTTACAACATTAACACCAGTGTGTGAATATTCAAGTGCAACAAAAGAAATAACTCTTTTAAACATTTGCTAAGTATCATCAATCCAATGTGCTGTGATACATAAATAACTAGTTTGTACTCTAAATATCCAAATATTAGAAGTTATAAAAAATTTACAGTTTAAACTTTAAAAATAAGAACTTATTTTTATTTGTTCCTCGTGATAATATTTAAAAATATTACGTTGACAAGATTGATGAGAATTATTTTGAAATGTAGGATAAAAAGTATCTCTAATCATATCCTCAAATTCATCGTCTTTTATTAATTTAAAAGGAAGGTTTTAAGAATAATAAACTTGATGACGCATTTCCTGGCTTTAATTGGGTCCTAGTTTCAGGAACCGAGGTTTCCCAAGGTAGATGATTGAGAGAATAGAGATTGACAGATCTCTCCTTGAAACGTTGCTGCTTGACCTTTGTTGTGTTTTTCCAAATGATGTTTGAGGTGGTTGGTGCCGCTTTTATGATGAGCTTTAAAGATATGGCCACACAACGTGCATTTGACCTTCTACGTGAGAAGTTTCTCTTGTTGATCCTTGGTGACTTCTATCTTCTCAAAAAAATAAAAAAAAATAAAAAAAATCCCACACATCAGATCTCAACCTTTTAGGAGCTCTAGGTGTTGGCTCATCGTCACCGTATTCGGGATCAACATCGGTAGTAGGAGTAGTAGCTGTAGGAGTAGGACACATTTCGGTGTCAGGAGTTAGAATTTGCACTTTATGATCGGAGAAGGAAGTCATTGTAGTTAGAGAATTAGAGAGTATAAGAGAATAAGAGAGTATTAGAGAGAAGTAGATGGGTTTGGGATGAGAAAATCAAATGAAAGCCCCCTCTATTTATAGAGAAAGTCTCCTCTATTTATAAATGCAGCCCCCTAGCTAATGACCAAAATAGTGTCAAATTTTCGTTATTTTTTGACTGTTCTAGGGGTATTTTGGTCAAATCATAAAAATAGCCCTTCTTGGCTATTTTCTCAGTCGGGATAGGGTTGGGTCCGGGCCGCCCAATCTAACGGGCATTTTTTGCCTATTGGACCCGGCCGGGCAGGGCCCGTGTCGTAGGGTCCAATAAGAAAATTTTTGCCCGTTGGACCAAGTCCAAACCTGGGCAGGTCTGGGCTTAGATGCCTGACCTGGTCTAACAGCTGCCGCCGTTTCTGGGTTCGAGTCTGGGCCAAACCCAAACCTTGGTAGTTCAGCTCGGCCAGATTTCTGGCTGGCGGGGCTCGGGGAGGGTTTCGCTGAGCTGACTCGGACCCGCGCCCAGAGCCCTGTTAGGCCCGAATTCTTGGGCTTTTTTTGGGTCAGGGTTGGGTCCGAGTCAATGGCCCTTTGGACAACCCTAGGGATTAGTTCATGATAATTGATCTGTCTGTGATGAAATGAAGAGCTCTACATGCCGGAGAATACACAAACTTACTACCTAGTGATGAGTTAAAGTAGAGAGTTGTAACGATACTGATCTTATTAGGAGTTATACACTTATCTCTGTCTTAATACGAGGGAATAAGAAGTCCACTAGACATGACATCTTATACCTTAAAACAAACACTTCACATTGAAAATTCTTTGATTCTTTTGTTTCTAATCAACAATGTATTTACAATGGTGGTGCAAATGTAATCAGTTCGTAGATGTAGTTGGATGTTAGATAAATATTAGTCCTTCCAAATGTTATTAGTCAAACGTTTTTGACTAATATTAGAATGTCCTAGTGATAAGAAGTCTAGAGAGTGATAAGAAGTCTAGAGAGTATTGAGTTTGTCATGAGGAGTATCTGAATATAGAAGGATCCATAGAATATTTTCTTGAATAGTTTCTAGAAAACTCTAAAATTCAACATGAGTAGGAGTGTGTAAAAGAAGTGTGTAGAAATAGAAGTTTGTAGAAGTGGAGTGTTATAGAAGCCCCATGGGTGCCTACAAATACTCCATGTGAAGGCGTCGTAAACCATCAAGTTGAAGAGAGCAATAAAGTTGAGAGAAGAAATTGTAAAGACACAAGTTGTAGAAACAACTCTCCCTACTACAATTCTCTTTCTTTATTCAAGTCCTAGCTTTCTTCATCTATAACTTTTTTCCTCTCTACTAACTATCTTGTCCACCTTAAAGTAGCCTCTCCAAAATTTCTAACCAAGCGGTATCAGAGCCGTGTTCGATCCATCCTAGTTTGTAGAGAAGCTCGTACAAGATGGTAAATATGATCCAACCCCAAATCCCGAAGCTTACGATGTCAACTATGATAATTGGAGTATTCACATGAGAGTCTTGCTTGGCTCGCAAGATTTATGGGAGATCGTAGAAAATGGCCACACCGAGCTAGAGTCGGTCGCTGCTGAAGTGGCTTTGGTAATGCTCAGAAGAGTGAGTTGAAGGAGCATAGGAAGAAAGACAAGAATGGTGTATTCCTCATATTCCAAGGAATAGATGGAGCCATATTTGAAAAAGTGTTGGATTCAAAATCCTCTAAACATGCATGGGAGATTCTGAAGAAAGCCTACCAAGGTGCCGACCGAGCAAAAAAGATATACCTTCAATCTCTAAGAGCAGAGTTTGAAAATTTAAGATGAAAGTTGGAGAGTCTCTCTCAAATTACTTCAATAGAGTACAAACTATTACATATCAATTAAAAAAAATGGAGAACTTCTTGATGATGTTAGAATAATGAAAAATATATTAAGATCACTAGTCTTGAAGTTTGACTATGTGGTCACTGTAATTGAAGAATCTAAGGATCTCTCCCAAGTATTAATTGAAGATCTACAAGGTTCTTTGCAAGCGCATGAGTTGTGGATGAACCAAAGTTAAAGTCATGGTGAGAGTCTGGAACCTTCTCTACAAAGCCATTTGGGCATCCATGATGACTAGCAAAGAGGTGGAGGGTGAAGATATAGAGGAAGTGGAGGCTATAGAGGAAGCACAAATTACCAAGGACATGGACAACAATTCCATCAATGAAACAACAAAGAAAGTGAATTAGTTTGTGAATGATCAAGTTTGAGGATGTGGATAAGGAGGACGAGGTGCTTGAGGAAGAGGACGAAGAGTATACTTTCAAGAGAAAAGATCTCAGAATTAATGCTTCAACTGCAGTAGTTATGGTCACCTTAGCTACAATTGTTCAGAAAAAAGAATAGAATGGAGAACCAACTTTGTCATAAAAGTTTTGGTTGAAGTTGCCATTGTTCTACATGCATCTCATGAAGACTGTGAGAACAAGAGCTAAATTTGGTACTTGGACTCAGAAGCGAGCAGCCACATATGTAGAGTAAGGGGGCATGCCACCGAGGTGAATGAGTTGGTGTTAGAAAATTAGAGATAATTCCAATCAAAGAAAAAGGAAACATCATGATCCAAACAAAGTCCAGTGATCACGAGTAAATCTCCTATGCTTATTATGTTCCTGCAATGCTCAATAATAATCTAAGCTTGGGGCAACTTCTAGAAAAAGGATACGATATCCACTTGAAGGATCTCACCGTCACATTTAAGAAAAATGATAAATTAATTGTAAAGGTGGGCATGTCTAGAAATAGACTTTTTACCTTGACTATCAACTCAGATTCTGTAAAATGCATCAAGTCAATTATCAAGGACAAGTCCTGGTTGTGGTATCTATGCCTTGGTCACATTGCATTCAGTGGCTCAATCTTCTCTGGAATGAGAAAATGGTGAGAGGCTTACCATAAATTAATCACCCCAATCAACTTTGTGAGGGATGCATGAAAGGAAAGCAACATAAAAGTCGATGTTGGGAAGTCAAGGAGAGCAACCAAGCCACTTCAGATATTGCAGGTTCATTTGAAGTCATTTTACTTAGAGGTAATGAATACTTCTTTTACCTTTATTGATGATTATTGCAGAAAAACTTGGGTCTATTTCTTAAAGGAGAAATCCGAAGCATTAGAGAAATTTAAGAAGTCAAGAAAATGGTTGAAAAGCAAAACGGTCACTACATCAAGGTACTTTAATATAATCGTGGAGACGAATACAACTTGAAGGCGTTCTAATAGTTTAAAAGGAGGCATGGAATCATCCACTAGCTCATAGCCGCATACGTACCATAGCAGAATGGCGTAGCAAAGAGGAAGAATCGTACAATACTCAACATGACAAGAAGCATGATGAAGAGCAAGTATCTATTAACGACTTTCCAGGTTGAAGCCGTAGATTGTGTGTGTATCCTCTCAGTAGGTGTCTAATTAAAAATGTGAAGTTGAAGACACCATCAAAGAGCTGGCACAACATCTAATTGATTGTGGATCATCTAAAGGTCTTCGGGTGCATTGCATATGGACATGTGCCAGAGCAAAAAAGAAAGAACCCTTAAGACCGAGGAAAGAATTGCATCTTTGTCAGTTATGAAAAGAGAACAAAGGTGTTATGGTCCTAGACATTTTTCACTATTAACCCTTGAATTTCGAGAGGAAATCCAATGCCTAACATAAGAAAGTGCATTTAGGCCGCTATTTGTCGGAAAAAGTTGAGAAAATGTTAGATCGATGTTATTCCTTCTGATTTAGTTTAAAGAAGGAATGAGTACAATCTATCAAATGCAATCTCTCTCTCTAATTGACTTAGATAAAAAAGAAATTACAAATTCCTCAATCGGTTGCCCGATTTACAAAAGAAGGAAAGATCGACGGAGATCCTTCCTTTTGTTTAATTTGGGTTCTTCTTGGTAGCGATGAGAGTTTGATCCTTGTATGCCATTGACGATCCGACCGTCTTGATTCGTTGGAACGCTGATGAAATTCTTGATTTGAGAGTTATGAAGAACAAGCCAAGAACTTGCCGAGCAAGTTTTGAAGTCTGGCCGAGTTGAGAACTCTTCAGAAGAGTTAATTTTAGAAAAGGATTAGTAATCTTTTTAGCCAATAATGGCCAAGAAGAACTTGTTGTGCAAGTTTTAAGCTCTGTTGAGTTATAAGAACTCTTTAGAAGAGCTAAATTTTACAAAGGAGGTTTGATCCTTTCTTTAAAAAGAGAAACAGATCTTCAGTAAAACATCCATATCTCCAAGTCTAACCGATAGAAATAAATCTCCACCATTCAAAATTAGGAAAGACGAGTGCTGAAGCTTCCCTCCAAGTTTCATGCCGATCAGACCATGGATGAAGGTCCGATCGTCACGTCGATCACAGCTGCGCAGAAGAAACTTTTTTTTTTCTCTCTCCGTTTTTAGTTTTTTGGCCAACCTTTTCAACCCTCCCCCCTTTTCAACTAGTTTTCCAGTTATTTATAGGGGTTTAAGGGGTGTAACTGACTCCTAAAATTGCTCCTGAATGAGGGTTAATGGCCCTTAGATTGTGCAAAACAGTTTTGGAACTGTTTAGATCGTGTTTGAACGAGTCAAACGCGAGGTTCGCGTTCTGGGCACAACCTTCGCGTTTCTGTGCCTGGACATGGTGGTGAGCCTCGTGTTTCTGAGCCCCGCGTTTCTGAGCTTGGACGCGGTGGTGAGCCCCGTGTTTCTGAGCTTGGACGTGGTGGTGAGCCCCGCGTTTCTGCTTTGGAACGCTGGGCATGACCCTTGCGTTTCTGCGTTAGAACGCTGGGCACGACCCTCGTGTTTTGCTTTGAAACGCGGGGATGAGCCCTGTGTTTTACTTTAAAGAGATCAATAATCGTGATCTCTTTTCCCAAGAATTGTCAATTTGTAATCCTTGTTCTCTAGAGACATTAGATTTTAACTCTCCTTTGTTGTCGTGAAAGTCGTCAGATCTGTAACCTTTATCGACGGTGTTTCATGGATATTGATTGTCTTCAGTAATTTTTTTACAGCCTACAGAACCCCCTCCAAAGTTTTTGAAAATTCACCGTTGACTGGAATGAGCTTTCGGAATACTTTGGCTATCTTCTTTGTTTGATTCTGAGAAGGTATTGCTCCTCATTTTATCTTCAAAAAAATCGCGTTATGCCTTTGTCCACGCTAGTTGTTCATCTTGCGAGGGTGAACTCTGGCGTTTTGCTTTTGAAACGCAGGGGTGACCCTAGCGTCTTGAACCCTATGACACGGGACTGACCTTCGTGTTTTGTGATTAAAACGTGGGTACAATCCTCGCATTTTGTGTTTGAAATGTGGGGGCGGCCATCACATTCTGAAATTAAAATGCAGATGTGACCCTTGCATTTTCAACTAAGCCTTTTAGATTTTAAGGTGCCAAATGTGTAGTGTTAACTTGGCATACCTTTCATACTTGTGATTTGAATAAGATTTTGAGGACTTATCGCTCTACTGAAGAGAGTCGATAAGTTAGTTTTTGTCATCAGAGGTGGAACTTTTAACTTAATGATGATTTTTGAGGACCTATCATTCTATTGAAGAGAGTCGATGCGTCAATTTAATCAGAGGTGTGGGATTAACTTGATAAAATTAGGTACTTGTGGTTTGAACAAGATTTTAAATACTTGTGGTTTGAACAAATTTTGGATACTTGTGATTTGACCAAGTTTAGGTACTTGTAATTTGAACAAGTTTTAGGTACTTGTGATTTGAACAAATTTTGAATACTTGTGATTTGAATAAGTTTTGAATACTTGTGTTTTAAACAAGTTTTAGATACTTATCACTCCGTGGGGAAAATTGATAAGTTGATTGTCAGAGGTGCATTATTAACTTGACAGGATTGTGTTGCGATGTGAGCAACTTTGTAGACTTATCATCCTATTGAAGAGGATTGATAA
>JBAKGM010000001.1:31806819-31834322 GCA_037177215.1 Asparagus racemosus
TATCCTATTTACAAATACACCCACTACCTCAATCCCATCACCCACTAATATTTAACTAATATTTTCCACCCCTTCCACCTTTTTCTCACCCAATTCCACTCAATATGCTAGGAATCATTTTCCAAGCAAATTTGCTCCTTTTCCCCATTTTTAGGAAAAACTTTCTAGTTTTTATTTTTTGAAACAAACACAAGAATAGGAAAAAGAGCTCCCCAAAATTTTCCATGCTGACACAAACAGTGCTACGGAATCACTTTCTCACTTTTTTTTACCGAAACAAACACGCCCAAAGAAGAAATCAAAACATCAAGTGCAAACATACACCGGAGCCGATGGAGAGTTGATAGTCAAAAGCAATCTCGAAATTAATGACTAAAATTTCTGTAAAGAAGAAAAACGAAATCGCACAAAATGAAAAAGATTTGACATCACACAGCGAGAAGGTACAATTGCAATGACTATGGACGCAAGTAAAATGAAGAGACAGATTTCGACGAAGAAAAGTGGGGCAAGCAACTCATACGATGGAAGAGATTGTCCCCTATGCTAATTTTCAGGGTTAGAATAGTAATTTAAATACAAAAACTGTAAAACTCTAACCCCGTTTAAAGAGAGGGTAGATTTGGGTGAGTAACATAATTTGAGGGGTAAATTTAGGATTATACAGCTGTGGAGGGAAAATTTGTAAATTTCTATAATATAGAGGGTATATATCTGAAAAACCTCTTTATTTTGTCCAGAACTTTATCTGTTATGTTTAATATTTGATAGAAATAAAGCTCAAATTGAATCACTTATTAATTGGGCATGCGTGATTTGCTAATATATCTCTAACTGGCTACACAGAGGTCCAATATGAAATGGGCCAGGCCTTAAGTGCTTATCACAGTTGGGCTGACTTTCCACTTCGGTTTTCTCATCGGCGCCCAACGAGGCCCATATCTAGCCCATTGGTTGGATTTTCTCTCACACGCGCGAAAAATCTTATCCCTTCAATAATAATGGACGACACCAGCGACCCAAAAACCCTACTAAAACCCCAAAACCCCTTATCTTCCCCCATTCTCCTCTCCCTCCAAAATTAGGGTTGGGGTTTTCAATTCTCACCACCAATCAAACAATGGCGGGTCAGCTTCTCCCCCTTCGCATCCTCACCTCATCCAAGATCCTGCGCGGGACCTTCGCATTCCGCCTCAAAACCCTAAATTTCTCCTCAAATCCTTCAGTAAGTCTCTCTTCTGTTAAGGTTTCCAGTGGACGGAGCTTCTCGAGTCGAGTGCCGAGGCCTCGTGACGGAGGGCAGTCTGGGTTCCGATCAGGACGGGCGGCCGCCGGCGGTGGGCAGGGGAAGAGCTTGATTGAGGATGAGGCTGAGCTTAGCGATTGGGTTAGCGATTTGAAGACTGATTCTTTTAGGTTGGGCTTGAGTGGGAGCGATAATGAGGAGGCTGATCGGGACCGCAGGAGGAGTGGGAGGAGAAATGAGAGGGATGATGGAGTTAGGGGTAGGGATTCCGGTGGGTTTTCGAGTAGAAGGGGATTGAAGGGTTCGGTTGGGTTCTCGGAGAGGAATTCTGGTGGTTCTATGTCAAGGAGGCGGTTCGATAGCGATTTTGATGGAGGAGATAGGAGGGGTTTGAGGGGATCAAATGGGTTGAGAAATAATCGGAGTTCTGAAGGGTTTTCAGAGAGAAAGACGAGAGGTTCTCAACCGAAGAGAAGGTTTGTTAGTGATTTGGAAGATGAGGATGAAGAGGAAGAAGAGGAGGAAAAGGAACAGTTTTTATCTAGACAGAGTAGAGGGCGTGGGTCGTCTTCGAGTTTCTCTAAGAGAGGAGGTAGAAATACTGAGTCTAGTTATAAGCAAGGCCGAAAATCAATTAGTGCAATGTCAGAGGAGGAGGAGGAGGAGGAGGACGAGGATGATGATGATGATTTGGGTGGTCTTGATGATGATTTCTTTGGCGACAAGGGGGATGGAAAGAAGTTGGGTATGAAGGATTCATTCTTGAAGAGTGATAGTTCTGCTGAGTTAGGGAATGAAGATAGTGTAAAACCAGTGTTGAGAAGCTCTGGTGGTGACCAGGATTCTTACCTGAGCAATACAAGGTAACTTTGTTCACCTTTTAGTATGCGGTTTCAAATTACATGAATTATATTGTGATGGTTGCTAGAAGATGAAAATAGCAGTTTATGTTGTCTAAGTGTTAGTATAAAGCCTGCATGTAGAGGACATGTATTATGGAAGTTAACGTAATGCATTTTCTTTTCTTACTTGTTACGTTCATACTGGTAGATTAAGAAGATAATGTAACCCCATCGTTAAGTGGACTGGAGAAATTTTGCTAATTACCTGTGATTTTATTGTAATTTGTTATGTTTGTGGTTCATGAACTATTTACACCAATATTATAGATAACAGTAATGAACCCTATCTTAGTGCTTATAAAAAGAACAGAGAATGAAACATGCAAGATTTTCAATAGAATGTGGGAAAGTGAAACTTGAAAGTTCAGCTCAGCAGTATCAATTTAAATAAGGTTGGAATTTACCATGTACAAATAAGCTTGATTAAGTTAGGTGGTGGCAATATAAGTACAACTTTCATATATCATGTAAAAAGATAAACCAGTGGTTTATCAGGTTGTGAAAGAATAAAGTGCAGCTTTTAGGTCGTGTAAAGGTAAACTGCAACTAATCTGGCTCTGATACAGGTGCATTTACAACTATATTGATATAGCTATAAATATGTACAGCTGTAGTTTCTGGGGGCAACTATATATTTCCTTTAAGATTTCTGTTTCCAATATAATCATCAACAAAAAAATCAAATAAAACCTAATCCATAAACTTTAAAAATAAGTAATAAAATGCAAATGACAGTTTCTTTCATATGCGAGGAACTCATCTATTGACAAGAAAGCCTCTGCTACTCTCTTCTAGTGGTCATCGCCCTGTCATTTTAACTTGTGCTTGTTGATCAAAGTGCAATCAGCTGAAGGAAGTGTTGAGTGACCCAAACTTTGAGACATAATTTTTAATGTTGATCAAGAAAGTTAAAAGGCGCTAGTTTACATTGGAAATACTAGCATAGGTGGTTGAAGGTGGCATGCTTTCGGAAATATACCTAGAGCAATTGAGAAATTGATTTTCCATTGGAAATTGGCAAGGAGGAATCCTTTATATAGGGACAATTAGATGGTGGCATGATGTAGAGGAGATTAGAGAGAAAAGTTGGAAAAAAGGGGAAGTGAAATCTAGATATCTGAAAATAAATCAAAAAGTCCAGCAATAGGTTTCGTCCTTGATTGAAGGGAAACAAATGGATTCCAATTGAATCGAAATTTTAGAGTGTTGTTTCTGGAGTATTGGTGCTCACAAGGATCGTCAATCTGGTTCCTCCATATTCCTCTGCTACCTGCCTAATCTGTTGGGAATTTGTTTCATGCTATCAAGTATCCACTTTTTCTCGGTGATGTATGTTGTTAATTATCGATCATTTGTATCTCTCTGGTACTATCTAGTCTCTAGAGTCTAGACTAGACCCATAGCAATCCCGTTGTTGGAGATAGTGGAATTTTTCATTTGGAGTATGTTCGGCATTTTTACCCCTCAGTGTGTTTTCCACGTAAAAATTGTCTGTGCCATTTGATGTTTTTCTACTAGTTTAGATTGCCCCTCTTTTATCATACATAAAGAGGGAAATTTTAAGCATTATCAGATCACAAGTGATGATGAATGCTTGTCTATCAGAATAGTGTGTACATTCATCACATATTCGATGAGATCATTTGAGAACTTTGCATCTTGATTTTTGGAACCGTAGGAACTTCACTGCATCTAGTAGCTCTCCATCACATATGGTAAGGTCGGCAATGCCAAACATAGGATAGTTAGCTAGATCATTGATAGGACCATTAAATAGGCATTGATCCTTATTCTTTTGATGGCCTTGAAAAGTCCAACCCCTTTATACTTGAGTTACCCTTGCCATAGGTTCCTACAAGAAGACAATAATTCTTTTCACGTTTGAAATGTTCCAACACTCAATTTCTGTCACTAAAGCTTTGCTCTCTCTCACTCTCTGCGATGTTTGTCAGTTTGTACTTGGCATTGGATGTATGTAGCTTTTTATCATCTCTGTTTTATTTGCCATTGGACATTTGTAGCCTTTTCACCACTTAATTTTTTTTATCTAAGCAATAAAACCCAATTTACCAGGTAATACTTTTTTCGATTCTTGCATTTTGGGAATCAGATAGTTTTACATAAATGTAAATGCGGTCGACACAGAAGTATGTTGAGAAATTTTGTACTACACCCTCTGCTTTTAAGAAGCAGAGAGTTAACTTATAAGCTATCTTACCCGAGTACTTCTATCATGAAGCCGCACCCGTACCCGTCATGTATCCGTACCCAAACTTCATGGACACTCCTTGGATATGTGCATACATCTATTTAGACATCTACTCAATTATATGATATATGTTTTAGTTTAAAACACTTGTCAAACACTTCTTAGGCGTATATCCTACGCTTCACACCCATTTGTTGAAACTCGTTAGACATGGTAGGGTTTGCGTCAACTCATACCCAAGCTCAAAACTTGATTTTAGAGGGTCGTTTGGGTGTCTAGTTCAAAAATGAGTAGCTTCCAATTTATAATAATCAAGATAATAAAATAAACTTAAAAAGTGATAGGAATTTTAATCCCACTGAAACATGAATTGGATGAACTCATGTAAATTATTAATTTTCAATATATAAATGTAGCCGTGTCCCCATACCCTACATTTTACAATTTTTCCATGTCTTGCACCCACACCCCTATTAGTACTTGTACCCATTTCCATGCAACTTAGCTTATAAGTCAGCTGACGTATATGCAACAAATTATAAACTAGCGTTAAGTATCTAATTTTCCAACCCAAAGCTTAATACTGTAACTTTTGAGCATATTCTTTCCTATTGCACAGAAAAAAAGGCAAGTTTCATTTCAAATGGAGGGTCATAGTTATTTTAACGTAGTTAGAGATAACCTATGTGATGAGCATGTGAAAGCATCAACGAGTTTAGATGATATATCTTTCTTCCGGTGGTGAAAGTGACACTTTACTTGCCTTTAGAGTCATCATCTTCTCAATGATAGTATGCTACAATCTCATCCATAGTGCCGTAGCTCCTGTATTGTCAAAAACACAAGATAGGGAGAAAATGTTAAGGAGTTTGGCATGAGGTTTCAGCTAATAAATGGAAAAATCAGATTGGAAGTTTTTTGTAGACTCCTTACCTTCACCCTAATGCCTAACCAAGCGATGAACGTGGATTTGGCAAGAGATCTGGTCCTAGACTGAAACTAGATCTAGACTGAACCTAGATCATGTTCACATTCTCCATAGCCTGAACCTGGAAGGTTGCCTTTTGGGGCTTGTTGGTTGGCAATTAATTGTTCCTAGAAGTATATGTTTGTACATTCTTATTCTTTGATTCTACTAAGGTGCGTCTATATTTGGGATAAAATTATCTATTGGATACTGATTAAGCTTAGCCAGGATATTTTGGATTCGATTTACATTATTATTATTTTTTGATGTTTTCTGACTCATGATTCAAGTCTGCCTGCAGCTGTGTAGGTGGGTTGTTTAGATCAGTGACCATTGTTCTGCCACTGTTAATTTTTCTTTCAATGCTGCTGGCCCTCTGAAATCTTTCTCCAGCATGAATTTGCAAAAAAAAACTTTCTTTGAATTTCAAGATTCTTACATGATATTATTAGTCACCTGAATAGTCGTCAGAATTCCTTTTTTCTTTATGTAAATTTATTTACAATTACTATATATGAGGCATTTCTTTATATGTATCCTGGTTATATGAGTAACATCGCTTTTATGCACACGTAAATGTGCAAATTTTAGAAGCCAGTAATAGGATGTTCTTGATGAATTTCAATTACATTAGTATTGCTTTTATGCGTACATAAATTAGGCGAGATTAGAAACCAGGTCTGGAATGTTATTGCCGGAGCTTGGAGTTTCAATGAGCAGTTGTCAATCATATCTCCAGAAAATTTCCAAGTTTGTCTGTTGAGTCTTGACAATTCCTTTCGTGTACTACAGGTTTGATCAATGTTCTATATCCTCTTTGACATTGAAAGGAGTAAAAGCAGCTGGATATGAGAGGATGACTTTAGTGCAAGAAGCTACCCTCCCAGTCATCCTTAAAGGTCAGCTTCTTTGTTATCTACATCCAAATTATCTTCTCTATAAATTCATAGCCTGTTACAAATTGCTGCTGTGGAACCTATTTCCTACTTGATTGATATGTCACTTATTACTTGAGCGGGACTCTGTAGTCAAGGCAGTATCTGAAAGTGATTATTCCTTTTAATTCCTATATTAGTGTAAGGTCCCTCGCCGTGACATTTCGAAGGCCACTTTCTTTTACACATTGCGTTCTTCTTCTTATTTTGTCTATAAATGGCAATGAATATTTCAAATCATTTACCTTTGGAATTGCTGGAAACATACAGGTTTTACTAATTTAAATATCACAGATGCAATTTCGTCTGTCAAATGGAACTTTGGAATGTAGGGTGTGTATCATAGTCAAGATTCCTGGATGATTCAATGTTTATACTATAGCTTTATGTTGCAGGTAAAGATGTTCTTGCAAAAGCAAGGACAGGAACGGGGAAAACCGTAGCATTTTTGGTAAGTCCATCTCTTGTACTGGATACTGCAATTGAAATTTGCAGTTCCTATTTACCCACTTTTTAAGCAAAAAATCTGGCTTGGTGTGCTCTTATTTAAGAAAAATGTTGGATTTCAGCTCCCAGCAATAGAGATAGTCTCAAAATTACCGCCCATTAACCGTGATCAAAAGAGGCCTCCAATCAATGTGCTTGTTATTTGCCCAACTCGTGAACTTGCAGATCAAGCTGGTGCAGAGGCAAACACCCTTTTGAAGTTTCATCCCTCTATCGGTGTACAAGTTGTGATAGGTGGCACAAGACTGGCATTGGAACAAAAGCGCATGCAAGCTAACCCTTGCCAGGTTAAAAGCTTTACTTGATTTTAGAAAAGCTGGATTATTATCTTGTTTGTAAGCTTTATGCTAACGTCTAGATTGACAGATTCTTGTTGCCACTCCTGGAAGGCTTAGAGATCATATCGAGAACACACCAGGATTTGCAACTCGGCTAATGGGTGTGAAAGTCCTTGTTCTTGATGAAGCTGACCGTTTATTAGATATGGGATTCCGGAAAGATATTGAAAAAGTTGTTGCTGCTGTTCCAAAACAACGTCAAACACTCCTTTTCTCTGCTACAGTTCCAGATGAGGTATGGTCATGACCATATAAGTTTCTGTTATCTTCAGCTTTACAAAAGCATTCGAGAAAAGAGTAACATGTGCTCTGTTGTTTGACCTCAGGTCCGCCAAATTTGTTATATTGCCATGAAAAGAGATCATGAGTTTGTTAACACAGTTGAAGAAGGTAGTGAAGAGACACACTCGCAGGTAGCTACCAGATGTAATATCTTTCTTTGTGATCAGTACATCAATCATCTTGTCACTCTTTAATCTAGTCTGATGAAACAGGTTAGACAAATGCATTTAATTGCACCACTAGAGAAGCAACTTCCAATGTTATATAGTCTTTTAACAGACCACATAGCAGAGGATGTTGAGTACAAGGTATGCTTTACTATTTGCCGATGCTGGAATATGTTTGTCTTTGTTCCAGATGTTCTTGTTTGCAATATTGTCAATGGGAGATATTTTTCAGGTGATTGTGTTCTGTACAACTGCAATGGTGACGAAACTTGTTGCTGACTTTTTGTCAGAGCTGAGATTGAATGTGAGAGAAATACATTCCAGAAAGCCTCAAAGTTACAGAACCAGGGTGTCCAAAGAGTTCAAGGAGTCCAAAGGTCTAATTCTTGTGAGTTCTGATGTATCTGCTCGAGGAGTTGATTACCCGGATGTTACCCTTGTTATACAGGTGCTTTACTGCAGACCAGTTTACAATACCTGTTATTTCTATGTCCAGTTTCCCATTATGGTATATGTCTATTGTGATTAATACGTAAATGTTTTTTAATTAAGTTATATATGCAGGAGCTTCAAGATATTACTAACAATGTCCTTAGAAAGTTAACACCATGGTCCTGTGCATTCTCTCAGTCCTTATTGGATGCAAGGAGAAGCATAAATTCCCGCAGTTAGATGCTACTTCATTTCTTAGTGCAAACTTTTAGAGCAGTAGTAGTGAACATCATCACACACACACACACACACACACACACGCACACACACACAATAAAGTTATATTGCATGGTGTCATCTATTATTTGTGATGGACATTGGAGACTTCAAAAGTGCCATAATAATTCTTGGGAAACTAGAACCTCTTCTTTAAAAAAAAAAAATCCTTATACATTGCTGTCTAATAGAGATGTTATCTAGGAAATATGCAGTGTTCTTATATATCGCCGTCTAATAGAGATATTATTTAGGGAGTATGCAGTGTTCTTAATATTTTCTAGTAATGATGTTAAGCTAGTACTTTAGTTTTAATGGAATTTAATATTTAAGTTCCATTACTAAAAGCCATTGAGTGGATCAGTATGATTGACAGGAGCCATGTAGGTGATAAATTAGAAGTATTCTTGTGTCAGCTAAGCAATCAATTTCTCTGAATTTGTATTAGTTTCATTAGAGACGCTTTGTTGCCATAGAAATTTAATCATCCTGTGGGT
Source organism: Asparagus racemosus (assembly GCA_037177215.1). Lineage (NCBI taxonomy): Eukaryota > Viridiplantae > Streptophyta > Magnoliopsida > Asparagales > Asparagaceae > Asparagus > Asparagus racemosus. The sequence goes on from JBAKGM010000001.1 coordinate 31,815,578, forward strand.
TACCTTTTGAATACTTGTTTATTTGTATCACAGGTGGGCGTGCCTTCAGACAGAGAACAATATATACATCGACTTGGTAGGACTGGCAGAAAAGGTAAGGAAGGAAAAGGTATATTACTGCTGGCACCATGGGAAGAGTTCTTCTTGTCCACCATCAAGGATTTGCCTTTGACAAAGGCTCCAGCACCCCTAGTTGACCCTGACACCATAAAAAAGGTGAGTTTCTCGTTTTCTCCTTTTTCTCTACTTCGAAAATCTATGTGCTTTTTAGCATCTTTCATGCAAGGAAATAATGGTACCCAATCACACTGAACCTTAATGATTTCATTTCTACTTAAGGTCTGTGCCAATTTCAAAACTTCCATTTCGCTCGTCTTTCTTCCTCAAAGTTGAATCTAATTCTGTAATCTTTAAAGCAAACGTACCATCTTTCCGCTTTACTTAGATCATTTTCCTGGTCTAGGAGAATTTGGGGATCTGAGGCTTTAGGAATTTGGCAGCTATATTGCCTGTCATACTTGCCTTTGCCAGGTATTTGACACTAAGAGAGGGTTGACTTCAGCTCAATAGCCGGTCATAATTTTTGTTGAAGATTCATGGATCCTTGCTTCTTAACGAAGTCCATTTTGATGATGATGATTCTTTTTCAACAAATAATAAGAATTTCTTATATATAGAAGTGACATGCAAGTTGCAGTAGAATATAATAAAATTACATTAAGCGCTGCAGAATTAGGGGTCCATTGCTTTGTCATGCCTGGAACTAGGAATCGTCACTTGTGTTTGAGAGAATTCAATCCCTAGTTGCACTTGCATACATTATTCTTGGGATGTAAAATCTACATCTAGTGACCTTTATTTATTTGTTTCAGCACCTCTAATTGCCACTTGTCCAACTTTTTCTTTGTGGTCGATATCTAATTGATGGATTGGTTACAAATTAGATGTTAATGCATGTGCTTTGCCAGTTTTTAATCGATCGTATCCTCTCACATTCTGAGCTTAAAACTTATTAACTTTTTTTTGTATTTTTTCGTGTCATATGCAAAGGTTGATCGGGCACTTGCACATGTGGAGATGAAGAACAAAGAGTCGGCATATCAAGCATGGCTTGGTTACTACAACTCGAACAAGATGATAGGACGAGACAAGTACAAGCTCGTACTTCTAGCAAATGAGTTCAGTCGAAGCATGGGGCTCGAGAATCCTCCTGCCATTGCCAAGCTTGTTCTTAGAAAGATGGGGCTTAACAATGTCCCAGGTTTGAGAGCAAAGTAGGCTACTGGGGTCGAAGAAGTTTGAATACTTCAACCTTTGCAAGAAATGGCGGGTTCTGCTTTTGGAGGCATTTTGATTCACTGTATATTAACTATACCACAGGTTTTCAAGCAGTTCCTTGTTCAAGTTCAGTGAGTGTAGGGACTTGGCGGATGGGAACTGGATGCCAAGTGCTATTGTCGATTGCTCAATGTAACCAAAATGTTTTTCTTTTTTTTAACTTTGCGAGGATCAACATTAAACAAGTATTATATTTATTTCTTGCATTTTTTTTCACAGCCCTTTTAGCATGTTGATATTTTTGGATTTGGTTCCTGCACGCATCTCCCGTGGGTCTGAATCCCTTCGAGTTTTCTATTTGCATGTTAGTTCCTGTGAAATATTAACTTGGATCAATTGAACTACACTTGCTGGCAGAGAATTTAGACTAAAAGTTAAATGTTGGTTGATTTAACTTCTAATGGTACGCGGGAATAGCTGGACAAGAATGGTGAGTGTTCATTCTTAAAGTGGGAATAAAAAAAGCACCGTAATTTCCAAATATACTAATTTCTGCTTCATTTTCTAATGTTATTGGCCTGCTTCATTCTCTAATTGTATTCAGTGGTGAGTAATGAGCAATTTGTTTCACTATTGATTCTATTTCATCCATTGTTTTATTTTCGTTCTCATTTTACTCGATTCCAATGTACCAAACAAGGATAAAGGTTCTGAAATGTCGTTTAAATTCTAACGTTTATTCTTGGGTCTTAGATCACATGCTTCTTAGTCGGATCCAAGCCTGCTACGAAAACGCATATTATGCAGTCGAAGTCTTAATTCATGTAACTTATTGAATATTTCTGTTACCAATCATGTATGCAAATGCTAAAATATTGTCTTTGTGAGGAAAACTAGTATCCATATTTGTGAGATTTGAATATAAGTACACATCAGATAAGAAATACACGTGGATGCAAAAAACATAAATGAGAAAAACACATCAGAAAAATATACAAGTCGTGTGATACCATGAATGTTTACGTATAATAACTTTCACAAATGAAAGTTCATCAATATGAAAAACATATTTGAAAAGCTAAGATTACATCCCTAAATTATTAAAATTAGCCTCAAGCTCATGATCTAATGCCAAAATAATTCATATTGTACGATCAACATATGTATTTAGGTATTCCAATACTGATCCAAATATTCACTGTTTCATCTCTATCTACATTCGTATCTCATTAGATGTAGATGTTTAGTATTCATATCCATAACTAATAAGATACTGGTATAGATATATTCGTGGATATCTGTATCTGTTTTGCACCCTTACTACTTATAGCTTTATACTTGCTTAGAATTAGCGCCATTCATCTATGATTATTTGATCGACTGAATCTAAATGGGTTAAGTGCAAACATAGCCTTATAACATCATCCAATTGAGAATTACCCCATATAGTTCTATCAGTCATGAATAGACTCCGTAGTGAAATTTTTTGACACTTAAAATCGCTAAAAATATTTGAGGGCTTGAATATACCCCTATAGTATAAAACTCATGAGTCATACTATGAAACTTTGAGACAGGGTCATTGAGCAAAGAATAAGAAAGGAGACGAGTGTATCGGAAAATCAATTTGGTTTTATGCCTGGGAGATCAACTATGGAACCTATACATATTTTAAGACGGTTGATGGAGAGATATAGAGAGAAGAGTAAGGATTTACATATGGTTTTTATCGATCTAGAAAAAGTTTATGATAGAGTGACTAGAGAGGCAATGTGGTGGGTTTTTGAAAAGAAACACGTATCTAGCATATATATTGATGTGATTAAAGATATGTATGATAGAGTAACAACTAGAGTAAAAACTAATGAATGAGAGACTAAACTGTTTTCTATTACCTATAGATTTACACCAAGGGTCAGCTTTAAGTCCTTACCTTTTTACATTAGTTATGGACCAACTTACTAGGCATATTCAAGATGAAATCCCATATTATATGTTATTTGCTGATGATATAGTGCTAGTTGATGAAACTAGAAGAGGTATAATTTCTAAAGTAGAAAGATGGAGATAAGCTCTTGAATCTAAAGGTTTTAGAATTAGTAAATAAAAACAGAATATATTGAGTGTATTTTTAGTAAAATTAGGAAAGAAATAGAGACTATTGTACATATTGATGGTCAAGAAATACCTAAAACTAATCATTTTCATTATTTAGGATCAATCATTAGGAACGATGGTGAGATAGTGGATGATGTTATACATCGAATTAAATAAGGATGGTTGAAATAGAGAAGTGCTTCGAGAGTCTTATGTGATCGTAGAATACCTATAAAACTCAATGGAAAATTCTATAGGACGGTTATAAGACCAATAGTGCTCTATGGGTCAGAGTGTTGGGCAATTAAAAAACAACACGTTCAAAAATGAGTGTAGCAGAAATGTGAATGTTGTGATGGTCTTGTGGGTATACACTAAAAAATAGGATAAGAAACAAGCACATCCGTACTAAATTAGAGGCTGCTCCTATTGAGGATAAAATAAGAGAGAACAGATTAAGATGGTTTGGTCATGTACAACGGAGACCGTTTAGTGCACCAGTTAGGAGAAGTGATGTGATAATAGTTGATGGAGCTAGGAGATCTAGAGGTAGACCTAAAATAACTTGGTTAGAAGTGATTAAGAAGGATATAATTAGAGCTAACTTAACGGAGGAGATGACCCACAGCAGAGTGGAATGGAAGAATAGGATTCATGTAGCCGACCCCAAACATTTAGGATAAAGGCTTGGTTGTTGTTATTGTTGTTGTATGAACATTCTCTTGGTTTTCATTAGCAACCATAGGATCAGTAGAAGTATCAGGCGGAGAAATTTAGGTGCCAAGATTTTCTTCAATGTTTTACTAGCTTTACATCTATCAATTCTATGCCCAAACTTATTACAATGAGAGCACTTTGAGGGGATCCATTCATACTCAATTACTTGCTTAAATTCTTTTCCATCAAGACTTTTAAGGCTAAGGTAATTAGGCAAATCAAAATATACCTGAATCTCAACACATAATTTGGCAAATGCTGCTCTATCTTTCTTTGCTGTAACCCCGTCTGTGCAAATTGGTTTGCCAATTTGCACTGGCAATTCTACTCAGGGCTTGTTCATTCCATAGATGAAGCTTAAGGTGAGGCAATTTAATCTAAATAGGGACAATAGCAACATTGAAGTCCTCCAAATTAAGATCAATTGACCAAGGCATAAGAATTAGGGGTTTGCTATCAAATGTCCATGGCCCCATTTGCATAAAAGCCATCTTTGCTCCAAGAGTTTCAAATTTGAGCAAAAAGATGCCTGTATCCATGGTGAGAACTCCAATCTTTCCTGAATCAACACAATGTCTATCAACATAGCCTCTAATTGCTTTATATGAAGCTTTAAAGCCAAAGACATACTAACAAGAGCAAGATTCCATTCCTCGATCGCAATCACCCATTCCACAGCATCAAATTGAACACAAGACGAATCCCCAAATTGCTGAGAAACAAATGAAAGATTAAGACCACTATCCTTTAGGCGATTTGTACTTATAATATTTGCCCAAGATTTAGCTTTCATTGTTTTAGACGCAGCATTAGAGCTAGAAGAATCCATCAACAAAAAAAAAAAAAAAAGAGATCGAACACCAAGAAAGAAGAAAACAAGGAAGATGAAGGTGAAGAACACTAAAATCCAGCTAGACCTCTATGAAAAACCAAGAAGAAATCCCTAGGCGCACGTTAGCAAGAATGACCTAACGTGAGCCTACATATCCCCCATGTATACTCTCCTTGTTAAAAATGAATCTAATTCAAAATTGTGCTGTTTTGGTCACAACTTACAAAGGGCACTCTTTTCCATCGTAATGATACTGAACATGAATTCGTAATTAAAAGCTCCCCACATGCGCAATTTGGACCTCATAAAACCTCTTTCTTTTAAAACATTGCAAGGCAGCTGTAGAACACAAATTGAACTAAGCATTAATTTGTATCCAACACGTTTAATATAGGTAACATAGGTTGTGCGGATGGTAGTATAGCCACCATCGTGAGGGAAGCTTGTTTATTACCATTTCTTAGCATATCCTTTAACTACAAAATATGCGTTCAAAGTCCAAAATTTGTATACTGAATCTGCATGAGTGCACGTCAAGGTAATGGGCACTTTGGAGAAATCTACTCCATAGTATTGGCATTAGAAACAATATTTTACTGAATTGTTTATAGTTCGAAGAGCTGCCTATAGCATGTGCTCATGACACTTCAACATGGATCCGAGAAAATTTCCATGTGTAAAACCTTTGACAGGCATGAGCTACCATGCATAAAGTTAATCAAGATTTGACATGCTTATGGCCATGCAGAATATCAAAACAGAATGCATGCTCATACATCTAACTAGACCAGAACTTGCAGTTTTTCAATGTGATCGACACCTTGTTTGTTCTTTTGCCTTTGTTCTTTTGCCCTCTCAACCTTTATGCTTCTTCTGTAACACGAGTTCTTTTTCCTCAAGCTTCTCAAAGGCCTACAATTTGAACAAATGACAAGTAACAGGATAGCTAGTTTCATTACAAATAAGAAATATCTAATTTTCTATTTTGAGATAGTTGAAGCATAGTTGCCAACAAGAGACACCAAAACAATATATGATGCATGATAATATTTGTTGCTAAAAGAACAACATATGTATAAAAATATGTGTGTATGCATTATATACACAATAAATTTATGTTAAAGTTACAGTGAATTTTCAACCTAACCTAATTCTCTATAAAAAAAATTACAAAATTAAGTATCAATATCGTAAAAGAATTTTGGTTACAACTCAAAAGCACAAGGTATCGTAAAGAAAAAGAACTCAAAAAGCATAAAACTTTTTTATCTAGCTCTCTATCTAAATATAATCTTTATTAATATATTTCCACTTGTTCTTTATCTCATAGTAAATTTTTTATTTCTATATTTCAAATAAATCTACGAGTTTTTCAATGTTTTTATATATTAATGGTTCTTCAAAAAGAATATACTTATTTTATCCAAGTGTCCTTTGATTTCTTAAGGAATATGTATTGTTTATGTAATGACCAGTAAAATATTTAAAGTGTGTTTTAAGAGTATATAATATGGTGTCTGTGCACAATCCCATTTGTAGTGATATATCCCAGCATCAGAAACAGATTTTTTGGGCCGGTAACAACAAGTTGAACAAAGTTAGAAGCTCCCGCCAAGTTCTAAACTTGGGACCTCCTTACCTTGCTACTCTCCCTTAAATACAACTAAGCTCCTCTTCGCACAATCCCATTGATTGTATAAAACCTGAGCGGTACGTGTATATTCCGCCAAGCATTATAATAACCATGCATCCTGTTTGAAACCTAGTAAATACACTACCAAACCCACCCTCATTCCACGACACTCTAGAACCTGTATTACTAATGCAAAGTAGAGTAGATGTTTGTTTGAAAATATACCATTGCATTGTATTATGATTTGAAGATAGAATGTTTAATTGATATGAGTGAGTTTAAGCAGTGTTTTAAAAAACAGAAATATGCTGGTTTCCAGAAAATAAATCACAAAGGAGAGATGTGTTTTTCAAATGTTAAAATCTCTTCTTCTAATGTCTATGTGCAAAGTTAGTAAAACTAAAAGGCAAATACCACACATGTATTGCTTGGTGTTGATGTCAGTTATCCAATAGGGGTCCAAATGTGGATTATATAGGGAGTTAGGGTCCTCAATCTCCTTCAGATGGCTAGTTCTTAAGCAGAGAGTCATGTCCTACAAATGAACAACACATAAGAGTTCGAAGTTGGGATCTCCGTTGGTTCCTCCGACGATCAAGTTAGTAGAGAGCCTGAGTGGGGAAGAAGGAGAGTTAAATATCAGAGTTTTTTTAGTCAAAGTTAGCTTACCCTAAGCAGTAGACAGCATCTTCTTTTTATAACAAATCTAAGGGGTGGGTAGATGGGTATTTTGGCTGAGTCCAAGCAGGCAGCTTGGTCGACATCTACTTTACAGGTATTGGCTGTAGAGAGGGATGAGTCACCCAGGCATTTAATGTGACGGTGACGGAGTGTGCATAGTGCTCACGAGTTCCGATGAGTCATAAAGACTTTCGAGGCTAGAGAAATAATGATTCTGATCATGCATTTAATGTGATGGCAACTTGCTATCGATGGGGGGCTCCAGGATGAACCGCCTCTCAACTCGGCTCTATGAGAGGGTCGACAAGTGACACCTTTTGTCTCGAAATTTCAGAGTGGGACGATAAGTACCACCTTTTTAGTCAGCCCTGAAGGTTGTCGACCCAGCCTTGTAGAGTGAAGGGGAATGGGGTCGACTAGAATGGTGAGTCGAGTGAGGACGCGTTTCACCTCGGCCCTTGTTAGGAAGGGTCGAGTGCTGAAGCCGCTTGAATCGTTCTTCTTTAAAGGTGGTTGATTAGGCATTTAGTTAAGGTGGGACACGTGTCGGCTCCTTTTCGAGTATTAACACTTAGCTATTTGTAGGATATAACATTGCCCCCTTTCACTCGAACTCGAGTGGCCGAGTCCAAGTAAAACTGAACAATCGACTGTTTAATATTTGAGGTGCATTTATGGGAAGACTGACAGGCTGCTATAAATGTGACATCCTAACTTCATGAGAGTTCATGCGCTGGCATTACCTCATTTCACGAGCATAGATGGTGCGTCAGCCGAAGGGCAGCGCTTCGGTTCCTGAGCTGTCACTTTGACTTTCGAGGTCGATCTCTGCCATCCATCAATAATCGAGTCGACCACTCTGATCTAGCCATGTGCCTGCCTCCGAGTCTATATATACCCCTTCTTTTGAAGGTCTATGTTTACGAACTCTTTGAACCCTAGAACTCTTCATTCTCTAAGTGAGTTCCGATCATTCTCCGATGATCTCATCTTGCAATGGCTTCTTCTACTTCCGCTGTGGCCGCAATGAGGTTAGAATTGATCTCCTGAGGAAATTCCCCTCGAAGATGTGTGCAACAGAGCTTGAGGCTTATTATGATCGCTACGACATCCCCCACAAATTTACGTTGTCAGCACCAGAGAGTGCTCAAGTGGTGTACGATCACTGTGGCATAATTGCTCAGTGTATCTCTGACACTTAGAGTACGATCTACGTCTGCCACTCTACCCCTTCCTCCGTTGTGTTTTGAAGCTCTGGGAGGCTCGCTCTCCCAAATCAAGCCGAACTCCATTGCCACGCTGGCGGGGCTTATGGTGATTTGCCATCAGGTGGGAGTCGATCTGACCCTCCACATGCTTGGCCATCTCTTCAGCGTTAAGGTTAGGAAGAATGAGGGTCATTACTATTTTCAGAAGCTGGGTGGTTTCAAAATCATCTTGAAGGCTCCTGAGTCGAACAAAGACTGGAATGAGAAGTTATCTAGGTCTTTGGGGCCGACCCAGTCTTGTCTTGCTCGACTTGGCCCGAGATCAAGAAGGATGTTCTAAAGCCAGGTTTTCTCATGGCTAAGGAGAAGCAGGGGCTCGAGAAGATTCGAGCATAATATGGGTCTCGAAGGACCGAGAACATGTTCGATCTTATAGCTCTGTGGGTAGCTGGCATCTCCAGAGTCCTGCCGACTGAAGAGGACAAAATTCGAGTAGTTGTTTTAGCTCTGTTGCTGAAGGAGTCAAAAGCGACTCAGGCAGGGGCCCCAATCAGGCCGTAAAAATGTCTGAGATCCGAGTTGGCCCTAGAAGAGACCGAGGAGTTAGCAGAAAAGGCTACTAAAATTGCCGCTCAGTTGGCTAGGCCAAGTGGTTTCACTACTCAGGGTGAGAGGTCTGAGAAGAAGAGGAGACAGTTGTGGAAGGTAAGCGGCCAAGGTCCTTCCGGAGGTGCTGAACCATCACGGGCCAGAGAGGAGAGGGCAACAGAGGCGGCCACCCCCACTCCTGATCAAGAGGCTGAGGAAGGTGAAAACTTCACCGCTCCTCTCCCTGAGGTCACTCACATAGAGTCGGCCGATCTCGTCATTGTGATCGACGAGGAGTCCCCTGCTCAGGCTGAGGGGGGTGAGATGGTAGTGTTCGAGCCCACGGATATCTAGGTTTGGGCCGAGGAGGAGATGGCTCAGCCTCTGCTAGCTAAGTCAGCCAAGAGAGAGGGCAAAGAGCCGCTACTGAAGAGCCAGACGCCAAAGGGTCGATAGTGGTAGAGGCACCTTCTACTCAAGAGGGCCGCATTGGGTGGGCCTTCCCCCATTGCATCAATGAAATTCTAGAGGATGCGTGGGGGGAACTAAGGAAGCTCGTGATGGGGATGCCTGTAGTCAACCCTAGATACGAGAGGAAGCCGTCCGAGTGGAGCCGATTCATTCCTCAGCAGGGTCTCAATAAGAGGGCATCCATCCTGGAGTCCCGGATAGCCTAGGGTAGGGCTGTGGACCAGTTCTCTCTGCCCAAGAATGACAAGATCCTTGCGGCCATGCCCAACTGTAGTCTTTACTAGACCTTGAGGAGTTATTTTCTCTGAGGGGCCTTGGTAGAGCAGAGCTTTGTGGGCACTTTGAGCACGTTCGGGAGGTCTATTTCAACTCTAGGACAAACTGGAAGTGGATACGAAGACCACTGAGCTAAAGCTATCTGCCAAGGAGGATGAGCTGGTGGCTTGTAGAAGGGGCGAGGATAAATGGCGACGAGAGGTGGAGATGCAGGAGGATATGCTTAATGGCCTAAACGTCTAGCAACAAGAAGTCGACCACAATTGAAAAACTCAAGGAGGACATCAGTCATCTCAAGTATGAGCTCCATGAATGGGATGACATGGTGAAGTTCTTGAAGGATGAGGTCGAGGTCGAGAGGCGAGAAAGTGGTATCGCCTTCGAAGGAGGAGATAGATGCTCATGAGACTATGCAGAAGGAGGTGCCTAAGTAGCACTAGAGGTCGAGAGATAACGAGAGTCATCTCTTGCTGAAATACAGGCACTGCAGGGTCGCGTCAACCATCTAGATTCTGAGGCCTACCGAGTGGAGGTTGTGGAGAAGTACCGCAACAATGCTCTTGGAAAGGTCAAGGTGGCCTTAGCTTGCAAGGCCAGCTTCGACTACTTCAAGATGCAGCTCCGGCCCGACTTCAAGCTCGACCCAAACTGGTTTTTATTATCCTCCCCGAGTTGCCAATTACCTCAAGGCTCTTCATGAAATAGAGAGGAGAGGAGGTGGACTAGTCCTTGACGTCAACAATGGAGATGACGAGGGTAAGGAGTCGAGTGAGGGCTCTCCTCGTGACAGTTGGGCTAGCCAGCCTAGAGATGACAAGGACGAAGAGGCTGGGTCTGAGCATCAATCAAATCTTCTGCCAACCCCTACTACCACTGCTTCTCCGTGTTTGGCTTTTGCTCCTAGGTCCAGCGCTGTGCCCACTTCAAGCCCGACGCCTGCTTTGAGTCGGGCTCCTTGAGAGCTTCATGTATCTTCTCTTCATCTTCTTCTTCTTCTTCTTTTTCTTTTTTTATGCATCTTTCCAATGTCAATATTCTATTTTGTAACTATTTTGATATATGAATAAAAGCTATACTTTTGTCTATTTGATTTGTGTTCCTTTCTTGCTTGTGTTTTTATGTTTGTCTGTAGTTTACCTCGTTTTGAGACTTGTAATTGAGATGAGTCAGCTTCATGCCTTGGTTTTATTCTGAGAGGATATGAAGGTCTTATGGGTTGAAGTCGATTAAGTCAATAAATGTGCCTTGGCTTTATCCTGAATGGGTACTAAGGTCTTTTGAGTTGAAGCCAATCGAGTTGATAACATGCCTTGGTTTTATCCCGAATGGGTACCAAGGTCTTTTGAGTTGAGGTCAATCGAGTTAGTCACGTGTCTTAGTTTTATCCCGAATGGGTACCAAGGTCTTTTGAGTTGAGGCCAGTCAAGTCGATGACGTGCCTTGATTTTATCCCGAATGGGTACCAAGGTCTTTTTAGTAGAGGCCAATCGAGTCAATGACGTGCCTTAGTACCAAGATCTTTTGAGTTGAGGCTGATTGAGTTGATGACGTGCTTTGGTTTTATCCGGAATGGGTACCAAGACCTTTTGAGTTGAGGCCGATCGAGTCAATGACGTGCCTTAGTTTTATAAGCACTATAAAAACATAGTAACATAAGATTATCAAACGTATTTATATTATGTGAGAATCTTATAGTTATAATCGCTAGAAGTATTTCTTGAGATGTTCTATATTCCAGGGGTGCTGCAAAGATTTTTCCATTAAGGCTTCATAGTCTATAGGTGTTGGGATGTACTTCCTTCAGGATCGTGTACGGCCCTTCCAATTGGTAGCCAATTTGTTGCACTTGGTGTCCCTGTCAAAAATTGCTCTTCGAAGGATGAGATCATCAATGCCAAATCTTCAAGGTCGGACCTTGCTGTTGTAGTGTCGAGCGATGCGCTGCTGGTTGATGACTTGTGACTTGAGGGATTTTTCTCAAACTTCGTCAATAAGGTTGAGTCTGACTCGCAGTCTAGTCAAATTCAAATCTTTATAGAAGTGTTGTAGTCGAATGGTTAGCATGCCGACTTCTACCAGAATGACTGCTTTGGCTCCATATGCTAGCTTGAATGGGGCTTCTCCAGTGGAATTCTTGTGAGCGGTGCAGTATGACCATAAAATTCCAGGTACCTTCTTCTTCAAAGCTTGAAGTATGCATTTGTTGGCGGCTTCCGCAAGACCAAGTGTGCCACAAAAGTGAATTTGAGCTATATCTTCTACTCTTCACAAAAACTTTGGAAACCTCTGCTGTAGAATTGGGTGTCGTTGTCAGTGATGAATGAAATGGGAACTCTAAATTTGTAGACGATTAATTTTCACACAAAATTAGTAGTATTGCTCTCACCAAGTTTAGCCAATGGTTCAGCTTCTATCCATTTTATGAAGTAGTCAATTGCAACAATCAAAAATTTCTATTCATGAAGCTATTGCGAGAGGTCTCAACATGTCCGATCCCAATTGAGCGAAGGGAATTAGGCTCATGATGGGGGTGATTTCAGTTGCTGAAGCTCGTGGCACATTTGAGAAGAATTGGCAGGTCTTGCATCTAGAGACGAGTCTTCTGGACTCGGCTTGGATAGTAGGCCAATAGTATCCTTGGTGGATAACCTTCTGAGTGAGAGTTCTAGCTCCTAGATGATTCCTGCAAGTCCCCTCATGGATTTCTTTTAGAACATAACTAGCTTCTGCCGGCCAGAGACATCAGAGATAGGGCCCCACACTACTGCCAAAGTATGACATTCAACAAAGCTGATTATTGATCATAAGATATCTTCAAGCATTTCTTTGTAGACTCCTCATTTCAGTAGCATTCTCTAGTGAGGTCCCCCCTGTTAGGTACTAGATGAGTGGATCCATCCAACAAGGTTCCGTAGAGGTCTCGGTTTGCATGACTGAGTCTGTCGAAGCTTCCATGAGCTAGGGTGCTTGAGGGTGTTCGTGTACACAGGTCCTTGACAATTCCCTGAGTTAGATGACCCGAGCTTGGATAAGGCATCCGCCCGAGCGTTGAGGGTGAAGGGGACTTAGGCGATCTTGAAATCTTTAAAGTTGCTCAAGAGTTCTTTGACCGCCTTCAGGTACGAGATTATCCCCGAGTCTTTAGCCTCATAGTCTCCTCTTACTTGGTAGCCAATAAGTTGGGAATCAATCAGGATGTAGACGAGCTCAGCCTTGATTGCTAAGGTGAATCGGAGTCCTACCAAGAGTGCTTTGTACTTGCCCTTGTTGTTCAAGGCTGAAAATTCGAACGCGATGGAGTGTTTGTGAGGAGACCCCTTGGGCCATGTAGGACTACTCCAGCTCCACAGCCACCTTCTCCCGTGGATTTACCCACCTTTAATGACCACCATAAGGAGAACTCAGGCAGGTCATGCTCGAGAGTACTGTGCTTCCATGAAGTAGGAGCCTTGGTTATCTTGGGAGTAGAAGACTCAGTTGGGGGATCGACAAGAGCCTAGATGGCTTATCATCTGCTGTGGATGACTCTATTAAGAAGCTGACCAAGGCTTGGGCGTTTATGATCATTCAGGGCTCAAAATGTACATCATATTCACTGAGCTCGATTGACCAGTTGATTATTCTCCCCGAAGTCGTAGGACTATCAAGTGCTTTCTTTAAGGGAAAATTCGTCCGTACCACTATGGTGTGTGCTTGGACGTAGGGGCAAAGCCCCCTAGCTATAATTATGAGGATGAAGGAGGGCTTCTCAATGAGAGTGTAGTTGAGTTCAGTCGCCTTTAAGATCTGACTGACGTAATACATCAGCCTTTGCATATTATCTTCCTCTTAGATCAGGACAGAGCTAATTGCTTCTTGGAAGATGGCCGATTAGAGGTACAAGGTTTCTCCTTCTCTGGGTCGACTCAACAGTGACTTGGTGCTTAAATATCTCTTGAGGTCATTGAAGGCCTCACTGCATTCTACCTTCTAGCCAATACCTTCCTTCAACTACTTGCTTTCTCTTAAAGTTTTGAAGAATGGGAGACTTCTTTCAGCAGATTTTGAAAGGAAACGACCCAACGCCGCTATATTGCTATTGAGCTTCTAGACGTCCTTCAACATGTGAGGTTTAGTCAGCTACTCTATAGTGGTTATCTTCTCGGGTTTGACCTCAATGCCCCGTTGGGTAATCATAAACCCTAGGAATTTTCTTGCTTGCACACCGAAGGCACATTTAGCTGGGTTGACCTTTATGCGATAGTGTCAGAGGACAAAGAAAGTTTCTTCAAGATCCGATACGTGAGATGCTGCATGCTTTGACTTAACAAGGATGTCATCCATGTATGCTATCACATTGCGGCCGATCTGGTGCTTAAAAATCTTGTTGACCAACTTTTGGTAGGCGGTCCTTGTATTCTTAAGGCTTAAGGGCATCACCTTGTAGCAGTAGGTTCCTTGGTCCAATGAATGAGGTCTTCTCTTAGTTATACTCTGCCATTAAGATCTGGCTGTATCTAGAGAGGGCATCCATGAAACTAAGTAGTTCATGGCTTGAATTCTCGTATACCAATTAGTCGATCCTTGAAAGGGGGTAGCTATCCTTTAGGCAAGCTTTTTTCAGGTCTGTGAAGTCCACGCACATCCTCCATTTACCAAGGGACTTCTTAACTAGCACCACATTGGATAGTCATTCCGGGTACTATACTTCTCTCATGATTTCGACTCTAAGTAGTCGGTCGACTTCATCCGCGGCTGCCTTCTGCCTCTCATGGTCGAGATGTCATTTCTTTTATTGAACTGGCTTGCTATGTCAGTCAACCGAGAGCTCATGCCTCACTACTTTAGGGGGAATACCGGGCATGTCTTCAGGTCCCCATGCAAACACATCTGGATTCTCGCATAGGAACGCGGTTATAGCTCCCTGTTGAGGCTCAACAAGGCACAATCTAATCTTGACCTTCCTTGACCCATTAAGGCCAATCGGCACTTCTTGCAATTCTTCCATGGGAGTTGTCCACTCTTGCTCCAGCTCTCTCTCCCTCTAGAGACGCATCTTCTCAATCGGTGAGGTTTCCAACACTCCTTTCCCTTTCATTGAGAGCAGATAACATGATCTAGCTTCTCGCTGGTTGCTCCTCATGAATCTAACTTCTTCTGCGGTCGAGAACTTCACCATCTGACAGTAAGTGAATGGGACTGCCTGTAGGTTACTCAGGGAAGTTCTTCTAAGAATAACATTGTGAGCGGACTTTATGTTCATCACTAAGAACTATGTTTGAAAAATGGATTGGCAAGGGTATTGGCCAACCATTAGGGGAAGAGTGATCATCCCTTCTGATAGGAGAAAATGTCCAATAAATCCGATGAGGGGACCTCGACAAGATTGCAGCTTGGATTTGTCGATGCCCATCTAGTTGAAGGTGTTGATGACTAGGATATCAGTGGAGCTCCCTATGTTGACTAAGATCATTTTGACCCAAAAGCCATTAATCTCGGCCGATATGGTGAGATGGTCATCATGAGGCATCTCTATGCCCTTCAAATCAACATTGCTGAAAGAAATAGGCTTATCTATCCTCAGCTTTTTCTCACATAAATTGACATCCAACGCTTGTCTAGCATATTTCTTCCGAGCATAATTGGACATTCCTCCTACTGTTGGGCCACTGCTAATGGTGTTGATGATGCCCTGATTGCCTGTCTCTATAGGCTATTTGTCTTGCTGATATTGGGGACAGGGCGACCTAGATCGAGATCTCCTGTCAAACTTTTCTAGAGTGGGTTCTCTTTTGACCCGCTGAGAGATAAGTCTCTTCAAGAATCCCTTTTGTATCAAGTCCTCAATATCTCTCTGGAGGACTTGACAATCATCAATATTATTGCTGTGACCTTGATTGTACAGGCAGTACTACCTGTTGTCCCTGAATCAAGGGTCTAACTTCATGCGGGGAGGAGTGGAATTCAGATATCCTTCTTTCTAGATTATGTAGAGGGCTTGGGTTAGAGAGGTGTTGAGGGTAGTGAGGGCCGGCCTCTTGGCCCGCTTCTTTCCTCTGGTCTCTCTTGTCAGCCCTGCTCAGTCTAGACTTAGTTCTGGGGGGATCCCTCTTCGTCTGCTCCTTTGGAGGGGGATCGGTCTCTGCCACTAAGGCTACAGTTCTTGCTACTGTTATTGTTGCCTCTTCTGTTGCTACTTATGCTTCTCTGGCTACCTCTTATGAGCTAGGGGCGTCTTTCGCATCCATGTGCCCTCGTGCCCTGGCCATCAACTAAAGTTGGTGACTCGATCTATGATGAGTGAGTCAGCCAGTTGGTTGTTGTCTAGGCTTGTCGAGATTGCAGCCATTGCGACCATGTTGCGAGGATTGTCGACTTCTAGCCTCTTGGCCGGGAATCTCTTGAAGTAGTCCCTGAGGATTTTCCCATGTTCCTGTCTCATCTGCAGCAAGACGTGGGAGGGATTCTTCTGTTTGGAGTCAGCCAAAAAGTGGTGCACAAACGTTTGGTTGAGCTGCTCAAAACTGTTGATGGACTTCTTCTCTAATGAGCTCCACCACATCTTAGCACTTCCTGTTAAGATGATAGGGAAGGATTTACATATGATTAGTTTTGACACTTGCTGCATGTTCATTAGGTCATAGAAATTCTGTGCATGCTCCACTGGATATCTCTTGCCTTTGTACTTCTCAAATATGAGGCATCTAAAATTTGGTGCAAGGAGCATTCATGATCCTGTCAGCGAGGGGAGTGTTCCCCCAATGATCTCGACGACTGTGTTGAAGGTCCGGTTGTAACCAAACACATGATTGGTAGCAAAAGGACCCAGAGTAGCATAGGGGTATCTAGGTCCCTGTGAACCCACCCATGCGACTCACTTATGGCCATAGTTGGGGCTCTCTCCTATTGCCTCCACAAACTGCTGGGTATGTCTAGGCAAAATGGCAGAGTGAGCCTGTTGACACTTGAGGATAAACAGCCTCTCAACTCAGCTCTCTAAGAGGGTCGACAAGTGACTCCTTTTATCTTGATCTTTGTGAGTGGGCCGATAAGCACTGCCTTTTCAGTCTGCCCCGAAGGTTGTTGACCCAGCCTTGTAAAGTGAAGGGGAGTGGGGTCGATTAGAATGGTGAGTCCAGTGAGGACATCTTTCGACTCGGCCCTTGTTAGAAAGGATCGAGTGCTAAAGCCGCTCGAATCGTCCTTCTCAAAGTGTGGTTGGTTAGGCATTTAGTTAAGGTGGGACACATGTCAGCTCCTCATCAAGGATTAACACTTAGCTATTTGTTGGATATAACACTTGGTTAACTATGATTGTCAGGTCAAAAAAAAAAGAAAATACTGGCATAAGGATATGAACCTCTATCAACAAAGGCTTACATTTTTCTTTTTCTTATAAATTTTGAGTGTTGAGATAGAAAGAGTTAGTATTGAGTCCCACATTGGTTACCTAATTATTATGTGAAGACTCTCCTATTATAAATATAGTTCAATAGCAGAGAGAAAATTAACTCTTCTTTTTCCCTATTTCTCTTTGATTACTTTTATTACATTGTATCAGAGCCACACAAGAGGATCATCATCCACTAAATCTCAGCCCTCCATCCACACCCTAACCCTAATCCAAAATTGTTTGCCGACAAAAAAATAGATCTGATTCCTATTCATTGGCATTGTTCACAGACAAAAAAAATAAATCTAATCCTTTTTTATTATCAAGTTGTTTATGTTAGTTTACTGAGGTGCTTGTTTACTTTGATTGAGTAGTAGGGTATGTATTTTCTTTGAGGACGGTCTCTTGTTTAGATTCGTTATTGCATGATGGCCAATTCTAGCGAGACGAAGGCTGAGATAAAGATTGAGGTGAAGTTTTCTAAGGTGATTACTAGAAAGATCACAGATCAAAAGTTAAATGGCAACAACTACCTGTAATGGAAGTAGAGGATTGAGATTTATTTGTATAGTCGAGGAAAGATGAATCACCATTCAAAAGACCCACCTACGCCAGTGACCGATGCATGGCACAGGAGGATACTACCCTATCACATCAGATTTTGAATGCAATGGAGGAAAAGACTCTCGACTTGGTACTGCATTGTGTGATTGTGAAAGAACTTTATGTATTTTTAGAGGAGTTATATGGATGGAGTAGCAATACCAACAAAGCTTATGATGTTATACAGGAGCTGTTTCAAAAGAAGTCGAGTGGTCAGCTGTTAGAGGATTGTTATGGTGATTTCAATCACTTGTCAGAAGAGCTTCATTAGATATTCTTGATTACGTATAACGTGAAGAAGATGCAGGAGCAATGGAAGCAGTTGATAGTATTGACTTTTTTAGAAGGTCTTGATCTAGAGTATTCCACATCTAGGCCTCAGATTTCTGGTAGCACAACTGTTGGTTCTCTAGCAGAGACTTATCGTTTTCTCTAGAAGGTGGCTTTACCTCCTTCATCCACTTATCTAGTAGTATCATCAAATTTCTCTACCCTAGTTGTGGGGAAGGGAACAAGGCAGTCACTTTATTAGTTGCAGAGGAGGTCACAAAGGTAGCTGTGGAGGGCAGTTTGGTGCTCGTGGTGGATGCGGAGATAGCTAGACTATATAGTGTTATTACTGTAAGGAGCCAGGACAAACCAAGTAACAGTGCCCCCTCCTACAAGGCAAATCAAGCAAGAGTGCCCATGTAGTTGCATCTCAGGAGAGCCACCATATACTCCCCCATGTAGATGGTCAAAATGTATTCTCACCTAGGTCGATG
The DNA here is from genome assembly GCA_037177215.1 of Asparagus racemosus. Classification (NCBI taxonomy): domain Eukaryota; kingdom Viridiplantae; phylum Streptophyta; class Magnoliopsida; order Asparagales; family Asparagaceae; genus Asparagus; species Asparagus racemosus. The sequence continues at coordinate 31,834,098 of JBAKGM010000001.1, forward strand.
ATTAACTTGGACCTAAGAAGTAAACGCCCATGGGCTAAACTCTTCGAATGGTCCCAAAACCGAGCCCATAGCATATTATAGCGAAGGTCGCCTGACGGCTAATGCCAACCCCACCAAAGACCACATTCTGTGTTAAATTCGAGTTCGCTGTTCGCGGGAAAAATAGTTGCAGGAGACATTATCGTTGAATCTGTAAAACGAACCGTTACAAATTTATCTTTTGAT
>JBAKGM010000001.1:31834422-31844914 GCA_037177215.1 Asparagus racemosus
AGGAAAGAAGCAAAAAGAACAGTTCGTGAGAATAAATACAAGGCTTATGAAAATTTTTATAAGAAATTAGAATCTAAAGAGGAGGAGAAAAATATATATAAGCTTGCTAAGTTTAGAAAAAGAGTAGATATTTTGGTAATATTAGGTGTATTAAAAGTGAAGATCAAAGAGTTCTAGTGACTGACGGGGAAATAAAAGAGAGGTGGATGAGTTACTTTCATCAATTGTTTAATGATAACCAAATAAGTGAGCAAAATAAATATTTTAACCATATAGTGAACGATAGAAACTATAGATATTATCGAAAAATTAAGATTAGCGATGTTAAAGATGTTCTAAAGAAGATGAAAAGTGGAAGAGCCGTAGGACCGGACGGCATCGCTATTAAGGTGTGGAAATGTCTTGGAGATATCGGCTTAAGATGGTTAACTAAACTATTTAATAAGATTATCGAGACGAAAAGAATGCTACATGAGTGGAGGATTAGTACTTTAATACCTATATACAAGAATAAAGGAGATATATAAAGTTGTTCAAATTATCGAGGTATAAAACTCATGAGTCATACAATGAAATTTTGGGAGAGGGTCATTGAGCAAAGATTAAGAAAGGAGACGAGTGTATCAAAAAACCAATTTAGTTTTATGTCTGGGAGATCAACTACGGAACCTGTACATATTTTGAGACGGTTGATGGAGAGATATAGAGAGAAGAGAAAAGATTTACATATAGTTTTTATCGATCTAGAAAAGGCTTATGATAGAGTGCTTAGAGAGGTAATGTAGTGGGTTTTAGAAAAGAAACATGTATCTAGTATATATATTGATGTGATTAAAGATATGTATGATAGAGTAAAAACTAGAGTAAAAACTAATGAAGGAGAGACTAAATCGTTTCCTATTACTATAGGTTTACACCAAGTATCAGTTTTAAGTCCTTATCTTTTTACATTAGTTATGGACCAACTTACTAGGCATATTCAAGATGAAATCTCATATTGTATATTATTTACTGATGATATAATGTTAGTTGATGAAACTAGAAGAGGTATAATTTCTAAAGTAGAAAGATGGACACAAACTCTTGAATCTAAATATTTTAGAATTAGTAGAACACAAAAAGAATATATGGAGTGTATTTTTAGTAAAACTAAGAAAGAAAGATAGCCTATTATATATATTGATGGTCAAGAAATACCTAAAACTAATCATTTTCGTTATTTATGATCAATCATTAGGAATGATAGTGAGATAGTGGATGATGTTATACATCAAATTAAATCAGGATGGTTGAAATGGAGAAGTAATTCAGGAGTCTTATGTGATCGTAGAATACCTATGAAACTCAAGAAAAAATTCTATAGGGCGGTTATAAGACCAACAATGCTCTATGGGTCAGAGTGTTGGGCAATTAAAAAACAACACGTTCAAAAAATGACTGTAGCAGAAATGAGAATGTTGCGATGGTCTTGTGGGTATATACTAAAAGTTAGGATAAGAAACGAGCGCATCCGTACTAAATTAGAGGTTGCTCCTATTGAGAATAAAATGAGAGAGAATAGATTAAGATGGTTTGGTTATGTACAACGGAGACCATTTAGTGCATCGGTTAAGAGAAGTGATGAGATCATAGTTGATGGAGCTAGGAGATCTAGATGTAGACCTAAGATGACTTGATTAGAACTAATTAAGAAGGATATAATTATAACTAATTTAATGGAGGAGATGACCCACAACAGAGTGGAATGGAAGCATAGAATTCACGTAGCCGGCCCCAAACATTTGGGATAAAGACTTGGTTGTTGTTGTTGTTGTTGTTGAATATCCCCTATGGTTCTATTGATGAGGATAAACCTCTGATTGATAGTTTTTTTTTTATTTTTAAAAGCGTTGAAAAAGTTCACCGCCGGAGTGTACTTGCAGTTGGACCCATACTGCAGGGGTTTTATTCTTAGTTGGGTGGTACTAAGGGGGTTTATTTGCTATTAACCCAATCTAAAATCCAAACAACAAATCAGCATTGGTCCAAGGATCTATTCCGGGCCCGATCCAAATTGATGTGCCGGATCCAAATCGGGTAACCTGCTCAAGTCCATCTGTTCCCAAAACGCCTCGTGCCAAAATACGCCGGGTAAGTGCATCGCATCGAGTAAACTCCTCGCAAGCCTGATTCGTCTGAAGAGCAGCCATTTATTTCGCGATATAGAGCGAGACCGCTTCATCCCTTCTCTTTTGGATCGCCCCCTCTATCTCTCTTCAAAAGCGAAACCTAGCTAGGGTTAGGGTTTGTGATCCATTCCCTCCACCATCATGTATCGAGTTGCTGGCTCCCGCCTTCGGGCTCTCAAGGTCAGCTGTCCTCTCAAACCCTAACCCTAGATCTCGAAGTTCACACAATTTTTTTTGATATTCGTTAGAATCTTATGCGTTTGATATCTTGTTTTGGTAAAATTTTGATTGAGCAGTGTAGGTAATTGTTGGATCTGATCGTTTTCTAGTGGTCATTCCAGGATCGGCTTATTTTCATTTTGGAAAAAAAATTATTACCGAGCATTGATCTTAAGACATGGTAGAGATAAATCATTTGAACTCAATTTAATGATTGAAATTATTGTTAAAGCGATGATGTCGGTATTTACAAGTTATTGTGATAAAAATGGGTTATTTTTCATTATTTTTTCATATGAACCTTATAAAAGACGTCGATTTGACCCATTTGTGATCTCTCATAAGGTATCTTTCTTGTTGTTATATAACAAAATCTGAGTGTTTTGTAAATACAAGTTTACATCAGCATTTTGATGACGCAGAATAAGTATCTTTTTAGTGACCACTTACTCTAATCTGAGAATAACTTTGTGCTTTTTTGGTTTGAAAGAAGAGTATACCATAATGTTTATCTTTCTTGTTTCATTTGCCTTTAGTATAAGCTGTAGTCACATACATGAAAATCTCAAGCACTATTTTCAAAATGGAAGTAAGAGATGTGTTTCTTTTTCAGCGAAATGCGGGCGAGACTGGAGTTCTTGGCGCTGCAACAAGATTGGCTAGTACAGCTGTTGCAAAACCATCTTCTGGAGGCTCCGGATTCTTTGGCTGGCTTACTGGGGGTTCTCAGAAACTTCCCTCTCTGGAACTCCCTCTTGAGGGGGTCACACTGCCCCCACCCTTGCCTGATAAAGTAGAAGCGAGCGAGACAAAGGTTACAACTCTTCCAAACGGAGTGAAAATTGCCTCTGAAACATCACCAGTATGTACTTCGCAAATTTCATACTGTTATTATCATTTCTATCGTTGTCCTGGTGTTGTAACTATATTTGTTTGGCTTGCTTTTAGAACCCAGCTGCTTCTATTGGGCTCTATGTAGAATGTGGTTCCGTATACGAGACACCTGCTTCACTTGGAGTCACACATCTTTTGGAGAGGATGGCCTTCAAGAGTACCACGAACAGGAGCCACTTGCGCCTTGTGCGTGAAGTTGAAGCAATCGGAGGCAATGTTACAGCATCTGCGTCTCGTGAACAAATGGGTTACACTTATGATGCTCTTAAAACCTACGTGCCGGAAATGGTTGAGGTGCTAATTGATTCTGTGAGGAATCCTGCTTTTCTTGACTGGGAAGTAAATGAGCAGGTATTCTATTTTGTCAGATCTGTGTTCATTTCTTCATTGCTGAAGAATTGAATCTTAATTGGGTTTTAATGCAGCTGCAAAAAGTGAAGGCTGAGATTGGCGAAATTTCAAACAATCCACAAGGTTTGCTATTGGAGTCACTTCACTCTGCTGGGTACTCTGGTGCATTGGCAAATCCTCTGATGGCACCAGAATCTGCTATTAATAGACTGAATAGTGATATTTTGGAGGAGTTTGTTGCTGTAAGACCAACCTGTTCCGTGTTTTCATCCTGTTAAAGTATCTTATTGTTTAGATCCCAAGTCTGAAACTCTGATATGCCATTATTTGTTTGTTGATAACTTCAGCTAAACTATACTGCTCCCAGAATGGTTCTTGCTGCAACTGGTGTAGACCATGCAGAATTGGTTTCTATTGCTGAGCCACTTCTCTCTGACCTTCCCAAGGTGCCTCGTCCAGAGGAACCAAAATCTGTGTATGTTGGTGGAGACTATAGGTGTCAAGCAGATTCTAGTGTATGTATAAAGAAACCTGTTTCATTATTATATCCATCTCTTAGATTTGTGGATACTTGAGATATCCAATTTTGCATATACTCTTTTTGGAACAGAACACACATGTTGCTCTTGCTTTTGAGGTTCCTGGCGGCTGGCACCAAGATAAGGAAGCTATGACTGTCACAGTACTTCAGGTACTTGAAGTAAAATCATTTTGTATGCCTGATAGTTGGGTGATTAGAAGAATATTTCAGTTTGTTGTGTATTTATATGTGGCAATGACATATTAGTTCAATCTTGTCACTACAGATGCTTATGGGTGGGGGAGGCTCCTTTTCTGCAGGAGGCCCTGGAAAAGGAATGTACTCTCGATTATGTAAGTTGTACCCACTAATTTTGATTATTTTTCAGAAAATATTGTGAACTTAGATGTAAAAGATGCAGTTCTTACTGTCGTATCTAATTCTTTAATGTGCTCTGTTACATGTAAAGTTCTGTGTTTGTTTTGTCAATGATATATGCCCATGACTATCAAACTTTCGACATGTAGATCAACGTATATTGAATGAGCATCCACAGATTCAGTCATTCTCTGCTTTCAACAGCATCTACAACAACAGTGGGCTTTTTGGAATTCATGCGACAACTGTAAGATGTTCTACAACTACATATATATGGTTAATATATTATTAGCATGTTAGTTTTTTTAGTATGTATAATTGGTGTTTTCATAGTTGTGAAAGGCACTGTTTGTGTATAGTTCTGTATGTGTCCGAGTATTTCTTGCTTTTCATAATATTTCACGTATCTTTTTTTTTTCTACATGCCAATGGTGTTTGTAACATCAGTAAGGCACTGTTTTTATGTGTATATGTATGATTGGTAATTGGTATGCATATTTCTTTGCTTTTTATATCTCTTTCACACTCTTTCTTTCTTTTTATGTCCATCTTTGTTATGTTACTGTGTGATATATGTGAGAGCTGCCGGAGAGAACACTTTATACCTTTGTTGGATGCTGCTGGCGGCAGTGCTCTATGTTGCTGTCCATCTGTATCGATAAGCTGGAGTTTCTCGATTGTTTGTCTATATATATTAGCTGAAGTTTTCTTACTCTTGTTGTGAAGCTGCTTGTACCTTTCTGCCTTCATTATTTTATATTTATGTTACATTGAATAAAACCAGAGAATAAACAAACTACTATGAGGAAAGAGTACTTCTGTACTACATTGGCATGTTCATGGCTCAAAATAGGATTATTTGTGCATGTAAGCATTTGTCAGATTATGGATAAAACAGGAATATTCTTTGCTTTTACGTGGTCTGGTGCTGGTATGAGTTGCAACACCAAAAGAAATACATCTAGGATATTTTGCAGGCCACTACATATGGTGCTCTGATTCAACAGGGGATCAAGCAGGGGATCAAAGTAGTAAATAATATTCAATTATATATTTATTAGAGTAGTGAGAGGGACTTTTACCTTTGACAAGAAGATAATATTGTGCCTGATGAATCCTTCTGTGCAAACAATTGAATGAGGAACTTTACCCATCTGTTTGTTTTATCCAGGGGACTAGTGCTTATAGTATTAGTGTGCTTTTTTCCCTATATTCTGAACGAATACTACTTGGACACGTTGCGGTTTAGCTTGTAAGTTACTCTTGGACATTCTAAGGACACTTCCGGGTACTTTAAGGTTGCGTAAACAATATAGGAGTCATCGTATGAAGATGATATAACCTTGAGAAGTGTACTTTAAGGTTGCGTAGAACAACATAGGAGTCATCATATGAAGATGATATAACCTTGATCAGTGTCAACACCTTGTATAAAAGGTCCATGCCCCAACCATGTTTGTACAAAGATTTTGAAGTAGCATGGAACAGACACAGACAAGGATGTGACATGAGCACAAAGTCAGAAATGGGACAGAACAAGTCCTCAAAAATAGGGTATGAGGATATGGGTATACAGTGATAAGACATGACATTAAAATGTACAATAACACTAAAGGGAGTATACCAACTGGATGATTAAGAAGATTAGATTATTCCCGGTGCCCTGTGGTATGGTGTAATTACACGGATGACCCCTTGATCTGTGTATCTACACAGATAACCCTAAGATTACTGAGTAAGACTACATGAGTAACCCTGATGAAAGTAATCTTAAGGTTACTCAGGGTTGCTCGTGTAGTCTCAGTTAGTGATCTTAAGGGTTATCCGTGCAAATACAAAAACCTCAAGGTCACCCGTGTAATTACACCAAACCACAGAGTCTAGGATGTAAATAATCCTAGAAAGATAAGGTAGGTATGTCCACTTACTAACTGGATGCCCAGGTTTCAAAGAAAAGCTCTTCATGTTTTGTTTACTAATTTGGCACTGATTCATAATCTATTTGGTCAATCTGTTACAAAGAAAGTGGTCTTCTCCCCACTACTCTGTATTCCTCTTTTTTCTTTACTTTGCAAAGAACCAAATGTATACTCATGGAAAAATGCTTAAATGTTGATGACCACTGCATTCAGCTTTTGTCTAGATGAGGATTGTAGTGATTAGTAATTTAGAAGTTTGTGTACCTATGAAATTTGTAAAGATCAGACACTGCCTTCCAACGGACTCCTGTTGAATTCTTGCGGGTATTCCTATTCATTTTGGTGGATGTGCATAGTTCTTAACTACATCTCCTACTCTGTTTTATTGGTTCAACTATTTGTGCTACGTATACCTCTATAGCAGATAATGCTCAACGAATATTGAGTTTTATGCTGTTTTTTCATAGATCTCAAACATAGCTTTTACTCATGTTCAGGGTCCAGATTTCGTTTCGAAAGCTGTGGATTTAGCAGTGAGAGAACTTCTTGCTATTGCAACACCAGGACAAGGTTTGTTTTCACTTAATGCTTGCTGTCCTTGTCTGTGGAGTGGCTTTAGTTTACATTTTTCTTTCTATTGCAGTTGACCAGAAACAACTGGATCGTGCCAAGGCGTCAACTAAGTCTGCAATTCTGATGAATCTTGAATCAAGAGTATGTTATTTTCTCTTCAGTTTTGTATTTCTTTTTCATTGCTCAGCTGATCATTTATTTGGTATATCATTCTCCATCTTGCAGATGGTAGCATCCGAAGACATCGGAAGACAAATATTGACATATGGAGAGAGGTTTCTTTCTTTTTCTTTGGCTTTAATAATTCTTAGCAGTTCAATAAAATTGATTAGATCCTTGGTAACACCAGACCCCAGTTGGGACCTTCATTTATTTAACCTAATGCTGTTATGGTTGCTCTGTGTTCTTGACTCTTAACGGATTGTTTGGCTTTCAAAAATTACTTGATGACAGTTAACTTGGAATACTCGTAATATAACAGAAAGTAGTTGGAATGATGAGGAACATCATGGAATAAAACTGATGATACATGTTAGTGTCTGCTTCATATCTAAACTGATTTAGACAAAGGATACAACCGTTGATACATGTCATTTGGCTGTTTTTTGAGAGGGACTGAGAGTGGGAATTTCGATTTTCGCCTTTCTTTAGGGTATGTTTGGCAAATCTCTCAAATTTGGACCAGGACTGATCCTAGCGTAGTTTTGAGATAAGCCGGATTTTTTTAAAACCAAGTGAGGGGTGGTTCAAAAAAGAACTTGTTTAAGGCCTCATTTTTGGCCTAACAAAAAACTGGGCTAGATCTGGCCCAAAGTTTGTCAATCAGAAAAAGACCCAATACTGGGCCAGGACTGACCCGGCCCAGTTTAAGAGTTTGCCAAGCACACCCTTAGTTTTTTTTATTTAGCCATTGCTTTCTATTACATTTGCACTCATATGGGTGTACCTATTTTTGTCCGGGCATCTCTCTTTTAGCAGATAAAAATGTTACTCTTACATTGGGATGATAATTTTTGACCTGGCCCGACCCGTTATATATGGGTATGGGTCGAAGTATATGGGTTCGGGTCATATACACGTCGACCCGAACTACCTATTTATTAATTGGGTAAATTCGGGTCAACCCTAAATGACCAGTGTGACCCATTTAATGACCCGTTCAATAACATAGACGGGTAGCATGCGTAACCCTAGCTGCGATTAGTTCCACCCCCCATTTCTTCTTCGTTTCTTCTGCGCTAGATGAGAGAGCTCCTTCAGTAACCAAGTTGGGGAGGGAGCTGAGCTAGAGGACGAAGCACGAGAGTTGATCACTGTGTTGCTGATTCGTGGGCTTTTGATGTTAGTAGGATTTTTTGGTACTTTGTTAGAAATCAGGAAGCTAGAGAGAGGGGTTTTGACTTTTATCAAATTTTCTCATTTTTTATGATTCATGTTACAGATGGCATGTAAGAGGTGTATGAAATGGCTTCTTTGGTCATATTAAAACTAAAACATTGAAATTTCTCTTTAGGAAAAAATTATTGCGTTAATTGCGAATATATCTCTTGTATTCTTTTTTTTTTGTTGCAGATAGACCCCTGATTTATATTTTTTTTGGCTCTTTTACCATCAAAGAAAGAGTAAATTGTTTTTTTAACAAGTGGGCCTTCTGAGGGTCAATCAGGGGATCTATTTGCAGCAACAGGGGGTCTTTTGCAGCTACAGAGGGTCTTTGCAAACGGGTAATATTATATGGTTCTATCCGCAATCACAAAATTAAATTACAATTTACATGCAGTTATTAAGAAATTTAGTTCTTGTAGAAGGTAGTTAGGTTGACAAGCCCTATGTATTACTAGTCCTATATCATAATAGAGCAGGTGGCCATTATGAAATCTAGATGGAGAAAAAGAACCGCGAGCTGAAACTCAATTTAAATTACTAAATATAAACTTAGTTATTATGCTGGATGAAAGTCTTGCTGCCATATGCATCATAATATCACATTCAACTTTAGTTAAACAGTTCGCTTGCTTTCTTGAGCAATTAAATGTTGTTCCTACTGTTTTTATACTTTAGTTTTCATCTAGTACATATCAGGCATAAAATCACCGAGCATATTCTGATAAGCCTGCAAATTAACAGGTTAATGCTTATCCGGGTCACTTGGCTCGGGTCGGGTAACTGTTTAATAAATGGGTCGGGTCTAAATGGATCGGGTTCAGGTTAAGCTTATATGGGTTGCGTCAATAATGACCCGGCCTGACCTGTTTGCCTTCCCTACTCTTACATATACATATAGTCTTCCATGTGTGTCCAAGCAATCCAATAGAACTGTATTGTTTAAAATTTATTATTGTAAAGTTATGTGGTAAGAGGACATTTTGATCAATCTCATGCTAAATGATATGTTGGAATCTGCCTTAGAGGGGCCTTTCCCACTTCGCATTGTTGGTAATTTTAATTTTCATCATGCCCACACCTGGTAGTTTGAATGCTTTGTTGATCATTTTAGACATCTCAAGACAATTACTAACCCAATAGTAATTCTTTTCTATGTTAACAAGTGACGCCTAATCTGTTTCTGTCAAACTGTGAGCGAATCATTTTCTTATTTTTTAATGTATACTCACATGCATATTTGTGTAAACATTTGTAAATATAGGAGTGCCCCATTTCAGATTTTGGGAAGATTTGGTTGAGTAATATTGCTTTACAGGATAGGCCCTTGACATTCCCCATTATGTATAGTAAAAGAAAGCTAGTTTCACTATTCAGTAGTGAGTTATGTGGCAGTATGAATAGGTTAAATAAATGGCGTCTTAAAGTTCTCAAGTTAGTATCATCTGGCATGCAGTATCTACTCCTTCCTTCACTGGTTGCAACTCTTCTACTAACAAAACAAGTACTTCTTTTGTGGATTCCATGGGGTACTTTGACCATGGTATTTGGCTATTTGGATTAGAGATGTATAAATGCACCAAATAATTTATCTGGAGCTGGTTTGCTTGATGTAACATTGTAACTATATGTCATACTTCTATAGGTGGCTGGGTTACTGGAGTCTTGAGTGTGACATGATCAACCAGCAGAATTGGGGATGTTTATGTGATTGCGACTTTAACTCGTTTACCAAATGCAAATCTTACCATGATTTGGATCCGCAAGCTCTCATTCATAAATTATGAAAATGTTCCCCATCTTTTGCTAATTGTTCTAGTTCTGATTACTTGTGAAAAGTTCCTTCGACCCACCTGATCTCATATCACGACTATATGTAACTTGCTAGGTTGATCTCATCTAAGATGGCATTTTGATTCCGTAAATATAATGGAATTTATCCTTATTTCATAGGATTTGCATGCTTCTAGTTGCAAGGCATGTCACTGAAACATGAGCAATAAACATTAAGTGTGAACATCGCTGAAGTTCAAGCTTTTTCAGGCATTTAATAATAAAACTATAGATTCTCTTGTGCACACTTATAT
>JBAKGM010000001.1:31846048-31862906 GCA_037177215.1 Asparagus racemosus
AAACACCAAAATATTATTTAAAAAAAAAAAAAAGTGCTTGTACACCAAGGAAAACGAGGAAAACTTTGTCACATTACCCCTAACGGTGAGCACCCCTCTTAAACCTCTTCCAAAACCCTCTTTGACAAAAAGACATTTCTCGATGCTTTTTTCATGGAAACCCAGTGTTCGACCCTCGACTCCTAAACTCTTCTCCCTAACACACAACCTCGCTCTCCTCTCTCCCTCTTCAACATCCAATCTCTCCTCACCCAAAGCCAAAACTGACGATCAAATCAAACCCCATTTGAACTCTGGCAACATCAACGCAGTTATCTCTCTCCTCAAAACCCCGAGCTCCGATCCCCCTTCAACCCTCTTCTTCAATCGAGTCCTCTCATCTCTAACCAAATCCCGGCGCTTCGACTGCGCAATCTCTCTCTACAACTCAATGCCCTGCAGTGGTGTGGCCCCTGATATAGTAACCATGAACATTGTCCTAAACTGCCACTGCGAGTCCGGCCGCGTGCACATTGCACGCCAACTGTTTGATGAAATGCCGACGCGGGAGTTATCGCCCACTACTGTCTCCTGCAATACATTGATTAAAGGGTACTGTAGGAAAGGGTTGATAGAGGATGCATTTGGGGTTTTGAGTGCGATGAAGGAGATTGGGCCGAGCCCGGATAGCCGGACTTATTCGATTCTGATTGATTTTCTATGTGGGTCTTTGAGGTCGGAGATGGGTTTGTGTTTGATTACTGAAATGTTACGCGTTGGGTTGGTTCCGAGTGTTATTGCGTATAATTGTGTGTTGGCTGGGTTGTGTAATGAGGGCAGGATGAGACTGGCTCAAATTCTTTATGTTAGGATGGTGAAATCAGGGGTTTGGGCGAATTTGTTGACGTATACGGGGTTTATGACTGGGTTTGTTAAGGAGAAGAAGATGGATGATGCGAAAAAGATTTTTGATGAGATGTTAGAGAAGGAGTTGGCTCCCAATGTTGTTACGTATACAACTTTAGTTCACGGGTTTTGCTCTAATGGGCAGATTGAAGAAGCCGTGAAAATGGTCGAAGAAATGGTCGAACGTGGTCCAAGGCCGAATGAAGTTACTTATACGGCATTGATGGGTGGGCTTTGTGAGAAAGGGAGAGTGCGAGAAGCTATGGGCCTTTTAGATAGGATGAGAGTTGAGGGATTGAGCCCAAATGAGTTCACATATAGTAAGTTAATGGATGGTTTATGTAAGGAAGGGAGAATCAAGGAAGCTATTGATCTATTTGATAAAATGAAAGAAAAAGGACTGGGTACTAGTATTGTAGCATATAATGTACTTATTTCTGGGTTTTGCAGAATAGGGGAGATGGAGGAGGCCATGAAGGTTTTGCAGAATATAACAGAAGAAGGGTTTAAGCCGGATGTAATTACTTATAATACATTAATTAATGGATTTTGTGGAACTGAAAACTTTAAAGCTGCAAAAAAGTTACTGCTTGATATGGAAAGGAACGGACTAAAGCCAAATGCTGTAACCTATAACACGCTTATGTCTGCTTTTGTTAAAGTGGGAAAACTTGAGTATGCTATGAATCTGGTGGAAGAAATGGCTGATAGAGGAATAGAAGGTGATACATACAGTTACAATATACTTAACAGAGATAGAGGACAATGAGGTACCAATATGTCGTGGATTTTTCAGCTGTGACCTGATAGAAGGTCGGTCGAGGAGGACTCAGTTCGAATTTTGGTACTTATTGTTTCTATTCTCCAGAGATCTTACACAGCACACCAGTTTGAGGAACGGTTACCATTGAATGAATTTACTCTCATGGACCAAACCGATTAGCGGGTCATTCATTTATAGATGTGATTTCATGGTATTCTGTACTTGCTTCCTGATCTACAGCAAAGAGGGTTGAAATGCTTTTTTGACAGAAGCTATAATCGAGTCAATTATTCCATATGTTTTTTCGCAGATCTTCAGGAAAGACACCTCTTATCTGTGAAATGAGATGATAGTCACACCGCCGTCTGCAAGATGTGTATATAGTTTCAGCCATTTGGCAACTCTCCTGGTAATCATTCCACTGTTACATGTTAGACCAAAGTTGAAGTGAGGCTCATGAGCAATATCTAATTATCTGTTATGTTATTGTCTTCAGATCATTCTGAAGAGTTGAAGAACAGAACCTCCATGTCAGCGTGCAAAATCCAGGTTTTAATTGACAAAACACTGGTAAGTGCTCTATAATTGAATACAATCTTTATATCTGTTCTCTAATTGTCTACTCATTGCTTCATAAAAATTTGACTTATTTGATTGTCTAGTCAGTTCTGTATGGTCAATAGTTGTATCATGATTTACAAAGACAACTGTAGTACACCAGAGGTATAGGTGTTATGATTTACAAAGATGACCGCAGTTCACCAAAGGTATATGTTTCTGCATTTACCAATCCCATTTGCATGCGTATGTGAATACATGAATACATACTTTAGACGACTTGATATTCTCTAAGAATAACTGATGTTTACATAGTGGTATAATGAATGTAAGCCATGGGGGTACTGCATTTTGTTAACGAGTATCGATAGGGAGTCTAAAGTAATCAGATATAGGAATCTTTCACAAGCTTGATGTCAACTACATCTAGTAGATATGATGAAATTGATATAGATACAGGTTCCATGAATAACTCTGAGCGAATAGAATGGAACAGAGTTCCTGCTTTAGCATATATTATATAAATTATGATATAATAAAGCTTTTAAACAATCAGGTTTATAAAGCACAAAACCTCACTAAAGTAACCACCACATCAAAGAACTTCAAATATTTACAATAAAAGACCAGCAGAGTAAAAGAAATCACCCTCAATTACATGGGGAATAGCTGATTATGGAAAGCCGCATGAAGCAGCAAAAACCAGTATTGCTCTGAAGCTCCTGCGACTATTCAGTCCGTACTTTGCGGAGAATCACTAAATATGCCATGTGTTTCATAAATTTTTTATGGGTTTAATGCTCTTTCCATAATGCTCTTTCCAGTACAAAGTGCTAAAAATAAGTACTAAAATATCTGAGTAGAGTATCAACAAGTACCAATACTGATTGGTCATATCATATTGAATTTTAGGCATGCCGATCTGGTCCTATCGAGACCAATTAATACTAGCTAATAATGACTAATACAAAAGGATGTCTAAAGTTTGGAGATACTAAAAATAAAGTTTCTAGTTTTATGTTGGGGAATAGAAAAAGAAAAAGAAAAAAGAAAAAAAGAAGAAAGCCATGGCTATAAAGTTTGTGAGTAGAGTCTGATTGTAATGGTCAAAAGAATCATTTTTTAACAATCAAAATTTAAGTCACCTTAGCTACCATCGTTGAAAACGACTGCTTTTCAGATATATAATATGGAAACCCATATCAATAAGAAAAATAGTTAATAATACAATTGAGTGGTTGATTATTAATCTCTTTATGTTATATTGTCTAATCAAAATAATAAAACAGACAATAATACTTTAACCTTTTTATCCTAATAAATTTTGATTTTAACCCACAACTTTTGCTTCCAACCAAATTGTTATAAATCTACTATAGAACTTTTGACTCTGGTGGTTTTTAGCTCTTTACGAAAAAGTAAACAAGGAAGAAATTGTAGATTTGATTTTCTCAAAATTTTAGTTTTTGTGGTATTCATGTAGACTTATATCATAATAGAGTTCAGCATTGGATCGACTACTGAATTGTAGAAGGTTTGACATCTTGGTATCAGTCTCAAAACCTTTTCACTATTGGTATCACTATAAGGACTTCAGGAGCTTTTTAATCGAATGACTAGACTGGTGGCAACAACAGCTTAAAGTACACCATGCTTATGCTTCATTACAGAATTAGTGGTTTAAGTCACAACATTTATACCATCAAGCCATAGTGCCAGATGCATGCTCTCTTGTTATGGCATTCAGCTATTATGAAGAATCCAATATGGTAATCTTTGAAAAGCTATTATGTATGGGTTATTCACATTATGTTGTACATTTAAACATGTTACTTTGCTTTAATTTAGGTTTATGTGTGTTAAATACACAAGAGATAGAATGAGAGATGAGTGCATTTGTAAGAAAGTCTTGGTTACTACCGTTGAAAATAAATTGAAAGAGAATAACTCTTGATGGTTTGGGAATGTGCAGTGGAGGCGACAAGCGCACCAGTTAGGAGAAGAGATAATAAAGGAAGGAACACATGCAACATGTGATTGAGCAAGTCTAATTTTAATAAAAAAAACAGCCCTAATAAATGTTTTGTTGGTCCTGAATATATGATCATATTGTCTTGGAGAATGTGAATATAGTTACATAATTAACTTCATTTATTATCTTAGCTGTAAAAATTTAAAATTCTAATTTGGATCACATCCTTAACAAAAATCATATGAATAAAAAATTATTCTTTGAAATTGAAGAAGAAGTTTTCTTTACCCATGCAACACATGTTTACAAATCCAGTTGAATCTAAAGATGTTAGAATTTGTAAAACGAAACACATATGCAGGAGAAGAAGGAAGTGTATGGCTATTCTTAATGGCTCAGAATCGTTCAGTGGTGTTTTTGTTACATTTGGTCAAACAGTCATCACTGTTACTGAGTCTTTTGGGGAATAATTGAATACCCATGAACGTTTATAGGACATCCATATGACCAACAATGATAAATCAAAGTGTTAGCAATCAAGAAACATGTCAAGAAATTGACAAGCAAAAAAGACAATCTTGTGGATGAGTGGTAATATGTACATGAGATAAAGAGATTAGTGCATTCTGAAGAAGACTGGATGAGATGGCTAGTTAATAACACAATGAGAAGGAATTTGTTGACATGGTTTGAACACGCATATGATGGAGGACATGGTTTGAACATGCATATGATGGAGGGACCAATGAATGTGCTAATTAAGAGAAAGAGAAGTATTTTAGTTGAAGGGCCGCCTTTGATCTTGTTGCTAGCACTAAGGATTTGGGATAAAGGCTTTGATATTGTTGTCTGAGGCATGGTATAAGTCAATGATTCAAGGTTGCTGATCTGAGATGTTGTTTTATAACCTACAATGTGTAATCAACTTCCTCTTCAAAAATCTGGCTTTTAGATTTGCATGCCCTATATTTTTTTTCTCAACAATTAAATTATTTTACATAATGATGGAGAGCTCATGTACCCTCACCTTTGAAAATTGATGAGTATAAACTCGAAACATCCCTGGTTCACTTGCACACTAAAGACCCTGTCATGATCCCACCTCTCTATAGTTCTCATTTCAATGCTGTTAAGATCTTAGCAGTCTTGAGGAACCTTCAGGTCATCATCCAAAAATTTCTATCTTTCTATACATGTCTATGTTTGCTTTTGCACTTTGAATTATATGTTTTCATAGTAATCAGATCTTCCTTCCATCTGTTTATGTGCTCTTAGAGTAGTAAATCTTTCCCTTTATACTTACAAGATGGATGAGTTTTTGACAGACTGGGCCCTGTGGACAATACGGTGCAATATTACCTTTATTTGGTTTAATTTGAATTAGTTATTAATTTAGATGGCGCCTCGATTACATGTCATATAGTCAGGTGAATTCAGTTAGGAAGTTTTTTAGATTTAACGAGTCATAGTAATAATACTCAAGAGAGCTGACAGCTGCCCCCACACCCCACGGACTCACCCGCACTTTTTCTTCTATTCCTCAGGTTTTCTTTCCATTTTGTTCTTTTAAAAAAATTTTGTTTAATAAATATTTGGCACCCCTGCCCCATCCCTGGACACTGAAGATAAAACTAACTTCTTCCTCTTCTTATTATGGGAAAAGAAAAGAAGGGCAGGACAGATGTGCCAAATTCAGGTAAAGAGAATTTCACTAAAATAATTACAACTGCAAACTATATCCACCAATACATAAGAAAGAGCGGCATGTATAACCAATTAGATAGAGTCCAGCTAATCGAAAAAAACCTAAAGTTCATAGCCCAATGACGGGCATTCTGGAAAAAAAGTAGTAGGTGATCATCTGGCATCTTAGAAAGCAATGTCATAGGCATACTTATTTATTGTTGGCATTTGTATTATGTTTTCAAAAGTATTACTTTGTGATCTTGCATCATTACCAGACACATGTTGATCGCAAGAGTCTATGATTTCAAAACCACTCGCCTTATGTTGGATACATTGTGTGATTATTCCTTTATTTAATCATTGTAGGCGCACATGGTTACAACTTACAAGTGATTATCTGATTGTATTAATTCTATTATTTTAAAATTACTGGTTTTTCTTAGGTTTGAGTCTACTTGGATTCAAATCACTATCTCAATCATCTCCAGATTTTCCTTTGCTTCATGCAGGTATTTTCTCATTTTGGATTCCCTCAAAAGTAGCCAAGACAAGAAAAAGCAAGCCTCTGAGGATTCCGAAATTGGACAAACCCATATACATTGCTATTGTTTCCTTCACCACTACAAGCTCCTGAGAATTTGGGATTTGGACAAAAAGTCAATGAATCACTTGTTGTTTTCTTCCTTCAAAATTACACAAAAACTAGCCAACCTAGTGATCTCCTATGTTATAGGTTGCTTCAAATACTCAAATCCACATTGTTTTGGAAGTTTCTTTTTTGGCTCGGTTTTGTTTGATCAAGAGCATGAGTTGGTGATTAATTGATTGATGGCTCATAGGACTAATTGGTCATGGGCTCTTATTAGGTATGAGTTATAATTCTAATTGTTTTGGATATTAAAGTTCTACTTATATTAGAATTTGCATAGCCAATCATATTAGAGGCTTATTCCTATTAGGACTCTTATTGCGTGGGCAGCAAGCTTCGGTTCTATTTTTGCACATGGGTCATCAGAATTAATTCATCATCAGTCATCAAGGCACCAGAGGAAAATAACAGAGTACAATGTTCTCTTCAGATACCCTAAGTTATTTCGCTCTCTTTTTGTTCTTGTATTTTAAGAGAGATTGTGTTAGGCTTTTGGGGTGTTGTTAGGGATTGAGTGATTGAAAGATCTTCATATTGTATTCCTCATAATTTAGTAAAAGTATTCTTCACTCATGGACATAGGCTATAAGCCGAACCACGTATATCTATGTGTTCTTGTGTTCTCGATATATTTTGTGCTTTCGTGTGATTGATATCAGTTTATCCTGGAGATTTTGTGATAATAAATTGGTATTAGAGCCCTCAGCTATCGATCGAACGAGAAGATGACTACAACCACTATGAAGTGGAATATCGAGAAGTTTGATGACAATATCAATTTTAGCCTTTGGGAGTTAGGATGATCGCCGTGTTGACACAGAGTAGATTGAAGAAGACTTTGTTTGGGAAGTTAAAGAAACCGGCTACCATAGTGGAGGAAGATTGGAACGACTTGGATGATAAAGCTCTCACAATGATCCAGTTATGTTTGATAAATGAAAATTTTCAAGAAGTTTTTACGGAGAAGACAACTGCTGATTTATGGTTTAAGTTAGAGGATTTGTTTTTGACGAAGTAGCTCACTAATCGCCTCCTCTTGAAGCTGTGTTTGTGCACACTTCTGATGTCGGAAGGAACACCCATAAACTCTCATATTGGTGAATTTAATTCTATGATTACAGATTTGAGTAAGATTGATCTTAAGATCGATGATAAAGATCAAACCCTATTGTTATTGTGTTCTTTGCCGCCTTCCTACAAGTACTTTAGAGATACTATGATTTACGATCGAGATTCTATTAGCATCAAGAATGTCAAAAAGAACTTGTTGAATAAGGAGAAGATCGATAAAGAGTTAACCACAAGCGAAAGTGGCGCGATGGCTTGTTCGTTCGAGGAAGATTGAAAGAAAGGGGCTTTGGAGGTAGCAGGTTAAGTCGAAGCAAATGAATCTGACTGCGTATATTGCAAGAAAAAAGGGCACATTAAGGCCGATTGTTACATGTTGAAGAACAAGAAAACACAAGAAGAGTATGAAGAGATATCAAAGGAGGACTCCCCTGAAGTTAGTATTGCTAAATATGTGATTTTTTAGTTACCGATGATAAAAACATGAGCATGGATGATTGAATTTTAGATTCGGGTTATTCTTATCATATGTGTCCTAATTGGGACTGGTTCGCCACTTATGAAGCTATTGATGGTGGAGTTGTTTTCTTAGGAATAGCGCCTCATTTAAAACTGTTGGGATATGGACAATTCAGATTAAGATGCATGATGGAGTCATCAAGACATTGACTGATGTTAGTCATATTCTAGGTTTAAGGAAGAATCTCATCTCTTTGAGCACTATTGATAGTCTTGGGTGTAATTTTTTAGGTGAAGGTGGAGTTCTTAGGGTTGCAAAAGGTTCTCTTGTGGTTATGAAAGAAAAGAAAATCGGTAACTTTTATATTTTGTAGGATTCTACCGTTACCGATTTGCTTGTAGCTGTGTCATCAATGTCGGGAGTAGATACTACTAGATTATGGCATATGAGACTCGGTCATATGAGTGAACACGGATTGACCGAGTTGAGCAAGAAGGGTCTTTTCTGTAGACAGAGTATAGGAAAATTGAGAATCTGCGAGCATTGCATTTTTGAAAAATAGAAAAGAGTCAGCTTCAGTACGGCAGTGCATTAGACTAAAGGTAATTTGAATTATACCTATTCAGATTTTTGGGGACCTTCTCAAGTTGCCTCAAAGGGTAGTTATTCGAAATATTTGTTGACCTTTATTGATGACTACTCTAGAAATATTTGGGTCTACTTTTTGAGACATAAATATGAAGTGTTTGTGAATTTCAAGCAGTGAAAGTTTTTCATTGAGAATCAGACTAGGGGCTGATTAAGAGTCTTAGAACTGATAATAGCCTTCAGTTTTGTGGAGGAGAATTTAATAAGTTCTACAAGAAGGAGAGAATCGTTAGACATTTCACAATCCCTCACATACCGCCACAGAATGGAGTTGCAGAATGTATGAACAGAATCCTTTTAGAGAAAGCTTGTTAAATGTTATTTAATGTAGGTTTAGGCAAGGAATACTGGGCAAAAGTGGTGAATACAGCTTGTTACTTAGTGAATCGATCGCCATTTACTGCTATCGATTGTAAAACTCTAGAGGAGGTTTGGTCTGATAAACCTGCAGATTATTCTAATTTTATAATATTTGGTTGTCTAGCATATGTGCATGTCAGCCTCAAGTGAAGAAATGCATATTCCTAGGTTATACATCGGGTGTTAAAAGTTTTAAGTTGTGGTGTCCTGATCCGAAGTCTCCGAAGATTATTATTAACCATGATGTCGTTTTTAATGAGTCTGCTATGTTTCACCAAAAACATTCACCAGTTTCAGTTGATGATAAGGCACGCACTACATGACAGAATGTGGAGTTAGAAATTCGTGATTCGGCTTTTCAGCAGGATAAAATTACGAGAGTTTAGCAGCCAGCTCCCGTTCAAGTAGATGAAGCACCTTAGCATCTACAGGAAGAGAGGGAATACACTATTGCTAGAGATCAGTCTAGATGAGATATTCGACCACAGCGAAGATATAAAGATACAGTAGCTTATGCATTGTTGGTTGATAATTTTGTGCCCTACAGCTATTCAGAAGTTACTTCAAGTGATGACTTTTAAGAATTACGGTTGTCGTGTGGACAATTCAGTCGATTTATTGAGGAGGTCTCTTTCAGTTGGTAAGTTCAAGCTGGATTTGGACTTGATCGATATGTGCCGCACTTAGATTCCCTACGAGGCTATTGGAGAAGGTAGGGTAAGTTAAGCTTATTTTAGAGTGAGGAAATTTTCTACGTCTTTGACTCAAGGTGGAGATTTGTTATAGGTTACCTCAAATACTCAAATCCACATTGCTTTGGAAGTTCCTTTTTTGGCTCGGTTTATTTTAATCAAGAGCATGAGTTGATGATTAATTGATTGATGGCTCATAGGACCAATTGGTCATGGGCACTTATTGGGCCTGAGTTATAATTCTAATTATTTTGGATATCAAAGTCCTACTTACATTAGAATTTGCACAACCAATTTTCTTAGAGGTTTATTTCTACTACGACTCTTATTGTGTGGGCATCAAGCTTCTGTTCTTTTTATGCACAAGGGTCATCAGCATTAATTCATCATCAATCATCAAGGCACCAAAGAAAAATAACAGAGTACGGTGTTCTCTTTAGATACCCTAAGTTATTTGGATCTCTTTTTGTTCTTTTGTTTTAGGAGAGATTGTATTAGGCTTTTGGGGTGTTGTTAGGAATTGAGTGATTGAGAGATCTCTACATTGTATTCCTTATAATTTAGTAAAATTATTCTTCTCCTTCGTCCGTGGACGTACGCTATAAGCCGAACTACATATATCTGTGTGTTCTTGTGTTCTCAATATATTTTGTGCTTTCATGTGATTTATATTAATTTATCTTGGGGATTTTGTCATAATATCCTAACTATCAAGGATACCTGTTTGGCGACAGTTTTCAGAGATGAGGACAACCATTTGCATCAGAGATATCAAAGCATCATAATGGGTCCAAATCAGCTCCTGCAATCTTATGGCAGACTTAAGCATCGATCAGATTCATGACAAGGAGCAGACACACACTTTTAGTGTTTTCTTTGGATTATGTAGCATTTGCCTCAGGTGAGACGTGTCTCCCAAGGGATAGCTTTATATAAGCCACTAGCTATACTGCACAATTCATCTTGACTGCTGCAATTCCATGTCATCTTTGAAAAGTTTCTGCTCCTTAAACCAAAATACTAAAGAATGACAAATGGACTCAGCTGTTTATGATGCTTAGGCATTTGGATAATGCTCTACTTGAAGTCATAGATAGCTCAATATTCCTTCAAGGTGAGCAACAATATCTTGCATGTGCATTGTACATCACATTTTTCTTTCTTATGTTAGACTATTGTATAGAGCATTTCCTTTGAGCAAAGGTAATGGATATGACAATCTCAGTTCCACAATGATAAGGATTTTGGTTTCAAGGGTTTAGGTTGATGGAGTTGAAATATTCAGCGACAATAGAATACATTTTTTTTTGCCCCGATATATGACTACTTATGATTTAAAGTTCATGTTCTCATATGGAGTCATTCTTCCTCTAGTTGATTTAAATACTTAACTAACTTCATAATCATGTTTCTTGAAGTTGAAACTAATGGGTCAGAAAGTCACCTTACTTAAAAATCAAAAGTCAAAATTTTGATTTTAGCACAGTATATGAGAACCTTGGGGCCAGAGTGGCCTTTAAATAAAGAGAAAATTATTTGCTAAGACCGGAGATAAACAAGTTAGAGAGGTGAGTTTAAAAGCAAAGTGAGAAAAGTCACACTAATATGCATAGAGATTGCAAATTTACAGCTTCCTACAGTCACCCAACACTATAAATATTATTTAAAAAACAAGTCAAAGTCTCTGAATCATTAATTAAGCTCCTGGTCCTTCTCAACGAGCCTCACTTCCTTTGCTGATCTCAGAACAGCTGCCTGTAACAAAATGTTGAATCATATACAATCACATATTCAAGGCTTTTAAATTGAGATTAGTACAAGGCATTACCTGCTGTTGAGTTACTTCAACTGAGAATCCATCGACAATGGCTAATGAATTTTTCTTCTTGTAGGTGTTGGGCTGTAGAAGCCTCGCTAGCAGCTGGTCGTGTTTGTTGCTAAGATATGCATCGAGTTCATCTGCTCCTTTCTTTGATCTGCCATGGTATCAAGCGTCAACATACATTATTGAAAAAACATTGCGAAAAGAAAATGGATACTGGAAAGAAGAAGAGAGCTAACCGGTCTCTGAGTAAACGCTCATACTCCGGATCGTAGTTCATGAAGACAAAGAAAAGTTCGGTTGCTTGGTTTCCCATTGTAGGCGCTTCTCAAACAACTCAGCAAGAGTTTTGGCTGCTATTTATACTGATAGAGGGGAGAGCTTTCTGTGTATTTATTAACTTAGTAGTTCAGACACTTAAACAACTCTTATATGTAATGATTGTAATTTGGCTTGGACTGCAGGAGACCCATATATCATGTTCACACTGTATTGAGTCTCTTAAGTCAGCTTTTTCCAAGTCATACCTAGACTGTCTTCGTAAAATATTGAGTCTATTGAGTTAGTTTTGTAGTGAGATTGGTTAGGTTGAGATTACAATAAAGAAATTGATGACCTGAAGAGAATCTGGTTGGTTAGAGGGGTTGGTATTTTTTTGTGACAGAGGACTCAAAACGATCTTGTGCTTGCTTTGGTGTTTGTTACTGGTTCACATGTGTTACTGGTTCACGTGTAAAGAGAGAGGGCCAGAGGACTGATTTCTGCTTGCAGTTAGGGTTACATGCTTCTCTTCTAGAAATTGGTTGGGGAGATGCTTTGAAAACTTCAGAGGCAATGCAAACTATGGCTGCCAAATTTCATTTAGTACTAGTCCTTTTCTAGAACACTAGGTAGAGTAAAATTTGGTAGGCAGGTTATATTTGGTCCGTGGATTGTATTTTGATGCATGATATGGATCTAGAAGAATCCATGCTCTAAATCTTGTTTGTTTGCAATTGATATTAAAGTGTACTTTGGATAAGGAATAAAATTCAACCAAAATTTTTTGGCTGCACATGCATTTTGTTAAGGGTATGCGATTAAGATTACAAATTTGAATGAAATCAGCATAATTTTAAGGAAGCAGAGATTCTATCAAAATATCTCATTGGAATTAGTTGATCTATACCATTCATGGACGGTTAGAAGGTTAGCTTAGGAATTATAGTAACTCTATCTATGACATGAACCGCCCCACTCCTATAGCTATTCATTTTGGATAATCACATTTGAGGCATCTATTCAAAATGATATCCTCAAATTGATGGCAACAAAATAACAAACAAATAATGTAGTTGATAAAAATATGTGATTTTAAGCTTATTATTGTCATTTTTCAATACAAAACTCACCAAATGCATATAAACAAACAGTTCGTAAGGCACATGCATATGAATAAAACTGGTATATAGAGAAGTTATAAATTAACGCTTCATCATTGCTATACAATAAATTTTGAGACCTATCTATAAAACATTAATGGTGCGAAAAACATCATGAATGATGTAAAGTATAATAGGCAACACTTCACATATAGAAGTTAAAACCATAAGATTTGCACGGATCGTTGAATAAAATCAAACTATTTTGGGAGGGATTTAGAAACAAGTACATCTCATTCAAATTTAGTATTTCATAATTTATATTAAATTGATTCTACCTTAAACTTTTTTTTTGGTTTGACGAAGGAACTTCCCAATGATCCTTCGGATCATGGGTATCAAATGACCGGGCGGTATCAAATGACCGGGTGTTCAATCCCTGACGCATGGCTAAGGGAGACCCTCCAACGCACGGTCTTAGGTATTTCAAGAATTAAATTCTTATTGGTGCTCCCTAGAAGAGTCGAACTTGAGATCTTAGAGCATTACTCTCAGAAAGCTGACCTACTCACTACTCAGCTAGATCATCTTGATTATTCTACCTTAAAGTTTTTTTATTGTGCCTTTGGCCCATATGGGAATCTAACCCAGGAGAGCGATACGGTTTTGTCATGTGACCTACAAAAATTAAGTTTGGAAAGTTCTTTGTATATAAAAAAAGGGGATAAATAATGCAATATAAATGATCTAAATAGTAAAGTTGATTGTTTAATTGTAAGAATTTTGAAGAGCCGGTCAAACTTTGTTTGTAAGAGTTGTATGTGTTTAGATAAATATCAAAAATTTGGATCGAGAAATGTATACCCTAAAGTGTATACTACATATCATTTTTCGAGGAAGAGGCAAAAAATCAAATTCAGCTCTACATGTGTTCTCTCTCCTTGATCCGGAGCCAGAACTCATAGATCAGATGGGTCCATAACTAAAAGTGAGGGCAATATTAAAACTAGGTATAAAAAACAATTAATGGCGGCCTTTCGCCTCCTTATTTGTTTCCTATTTATTTTCTTTCATGTGACATAAATCGAATTTGAATCAATAACAAATAATCTACATTCCTTAGTTATTCCTTTCGATTCAACCCAGAACTTGACCAAGCTTTAGGTTTTTGTTCCGCTACGATTAGCTTTAGGTTTTCGTTCATAGCTTTTGTCTTTTGTGTATTGTTGGATTGTTTCGTTAAACTCTTATTAATGGAATGTGGGCTCCTGCCGCTTTTACTTTAAAAAAAATGGTCAAGCTATTTCTGCTTTCTTCCCTTGTGCAACTCTTCAATTCATTTTACTTAATATTAAGACTCAAAAGCTATAATTGAGTTTTTTTTTTTCCTCTCTCTCATAAAGAGAACTTGAACCTTTGTCAACCTTGGTCAGAAGCAAGGGTATAAGTAGTCAATAAAAATATTCTGTTAACCAAAAGCTTAGCATGTACTAGAGTACAGTGGATGCTCCTCCATCTTAGTTTGGCCGGTGGCAGATAATGTGCATGTGAGAGAAAGAATAAGGTCCCATCAAACTAAAGGTCCTATACCTTTTGCAATTAGGTTGGTAGAAACTAGATTTGGTCGGCAGTCTTCTCTGAGATTGATAAAATCATAATCTGATTCCTTTTGAATGTGTGTTTAGTTACTATAAAATGTGTTCGATCGACACAAATCTTTTCCCTTCCAGGTTTGGTGTAGGTTATTTGTTAGATATACAGTTATAACTCCCAACAGTCATCATAAACTTGAAATTTTGGTGAAGGTAAAAAGATCTTTGCTGCGATACCGGAGCAAATGATATCCAAATATTATATGCCACACGTTTAAAGGCAGATTACAGAAAATATATCGCTATATGAGTTCAAATTTTGATAGATAAAAAGACCCTAAATCTTGCAAGGGCATAATAATTTTAGATATTTGATAGATGAAAAGACTCTAAACTTGTAATATAATTATAACAAACCTTCATAATAATTTAGAGTTTTGATATGCAGTGCAAGAGGCCTCTCATTGAAACTTTAAGACGATATTAAAGTATATTCTCAAAATCTCGAGTACAATAAAAATTTAGCAAATTGTTAAAATGAATTCATCGGAAATAAATATGTTTATAAATGAATAGATTTTGATATTTTTCACTATAAAAAGTAGAATATAAACACTACTTCTGATCGCAATCATCCATTGCTTAATGGATGATTATAATGATTCTAAGTTTAGCATTTTACCATAAACCATGAATAACGTTCATTTCTATTTTGCATTCAAGAAGAAAAATCACAATCATTTGCAAAACAATAAATGATTAGATCAATGGTGTGATATATCCACTAGTTTTCGATAGCAAAGAAATCTGAATTCTAATTAAACCATCATGTTGTTTTAACCTTTTCTATTATTTTTAGAGAGCACGTGCATTGTGCAACCAAATCAAGACCAAGTCAAGAAGAGATACAGGAATGACCTGTAACATTGCTATGAACATATTTTTTAGCGCTCGGAATAATTGGTGCGATCACATGGAAACAGTCAGCGTCACAAGCGAAAACCTAAACAAAGAATCCCCAACCGATGGAGCAAATCAATCACATGTTAGCCAGGCGTGCAATGCATCAAATCTATGTCAAAGTGATACTACCTTAAATAGAGAATAATGTGGATAATGGAACTGTTGATACACACGTGTTCGTTCTTGATTAGATCATTTGATTTGTTGAAATAAGAAAGGTCACTTTATTTGTTGAATATTAATTGGTCACCAACTGAACCACCGTCCATATAGAAATTTTTTGGGCACAAATAAAACTGTACATGTAAATTAACAACGTATATAATATAAATTCTACCTGTAAAAATAAATATCTCAATTATATAACTTTGTACTATTATTTTCATATGAATACATGATCATTTTTATTTTCATCATAAAAAGAAACAAAATATTACTAGGTTGCAACAATATTTTCTTCACAATTGTTCTCTATTTGGTCTCACTTTTTATAGTTAGGACATCACCTACTAAAATTTTTATGGGGGTACCATGCAAATTTATATATCTTTTAGTAAAAAATTAAAAATTTTATGGGGGCAAGTGCCCCCACAAGTGCCTACATAAATTCGTCCTTGCACCATCCTACTGTTTGAGTATTTGACGACCGATGCAAAAAATGTATATAAAATAAGGACATGACTTAAGTTGTGGTACTGTATTTTGTTGATTAAAGATCCCTTCAACTAAGTCAACACTAAGACGTTGTTGTGAGAGTTTAAGATTATAATTATATTCTCTAAACGTTCTTCATAAGTTGAATGTCCTGCTTTCATAGTTCGAAATGTGATATCATGTAACAATATATATTTTTTAAATCCATTTTAATTTCGTCATTGGTGGAAATAAATTTTGGTCGCTCTAATATTGTATTAAAGGTTATTTTTTTAAAAGAAAAAGCGGGTGGGTGAACACTTACTCTCCATTATTCTATTAATATAAGAGTTTAATGAAACATCCCAAATGATACAAAAGTATGCCGAAACAAAAAGAAATAAGGGGGAAAAACAACAACAACAAAAGACTAGCTGAAAAATGATTAGAGAAAAAAGGGTCATAGAAGACTCCATGTAGGAGACAAATGACGAGTTAAACATAATATTCTTGAAAATCCTATAAAAAAGACAAAATGTGGGAGAAAAGAGTGGCCCCTCCATGATATTGAAGTAGAGGGAAAGAAGTCATTTTTGTTGCACCAAAACTTCAAAGTGTCTCTGAAGATTAAGAGGGTGTTTTGGGGAGACTAGATTTTAAGTTAGTTTTTGTTGTGCGCAGCGGAAATTTCGGCAGCACCTCTGGTGCACAACAAGAGAGTAAGATCACACTTAAATTCTCGTTTC
>JBAKGM010000001.1:31875632-31894551 GCA_037177215.1 Asparagus racemosus
TCATCACACCAACTGCAAATGCAATATCCAGTCTTGTCATCGTCCGATAGATCAAGCTTCCAACTAGTTGTCGATACATAGTTGGATCTTCCAAATATTTTCCTTCATGTGCACACAGTCTCAAATTTGTCTTTATCGTTGTTGAGATTGATTTGCAGTTGAACATCCCGTACTTGAGTAGCATGTCCTTCGCATATTTTTCTTAGCAAAGGAATAATCCATCCTTCCTTCAGTCGACCTCCAATTCGAGGAAATGC
This sequence comes from Asparagus racemosus, assembly GCA_037177215.1. NCBI lineage: Eukaryota > Viridiplantae > Streptophyta > Magnoliopsida > Asparagales > Asparagaceae > Asparagus > Asparagus racemosus. The sequence goes on from JBAKGM010000001.1 coordinate 31,875,890, forward strand.
TTGAGATCCCCAAGCTCCTTCATTTGAAACCTGACCGAGAGATTTGTCCTTTTTCTCTGGATTTCCGCTTCATCATCTCCAGTTAGGATTAAATCATCCACATAGACCAACACGATTGCTAGCCTATTCCCAGTCTGTTTGACAAATAAACTAGAATCTGCAAGAGCAAGAGAGTATCCATGTTGAATTAAGAACTAATCAATCTTGCCATACTAAGCTCTCGGAGCTTGCTTCAGTCCGTAGAGAGCTTTCTTTAGTTTGCAAATATATCTTTCCTTCTCCTTGCTCTCAAATCTGATGTTGCTTCATATAAATCTCTTGATCCACCTCACCATGTAGAAATGCATTCTTCACGTCCATCTGCCAAAGCCTCCAACTCTTGCTAGCTACTAGAGCAAGAAGAACTCGAACTGTTGTTATCTTGATAATTGGACTAAATGTCTCATCATAATCCAGTCCATACTGTTGAGAGAATCCTCGAGCCACCAACATGCTTTGTATCTCTCAATTGACCCGTCTGGTCGAGTCTTGACCTTGTAAACCTATTTGCAGGAGATAGGTTTGACATCCTTAAGATTTGGCACCAACTTCCAAGTTTAGTTCTGCTGCAGAGCTTGAATTTCTTCCTCCATTGCTCAGCTCCATTCAACAATTTCGTATGCTTCCTCGAAGCTAGATGGCTCCTTCACATCTTCCATAATGGCAGCATTAGCATACTTAAGATTTAGCTTCCTGGGTCTGGTTGATCTTCGAAGTTGTTCAATTGGTTCTTTTTCGATATCCTCTATCTGGCTCGATCACAATTTTTTTAGAGTTATCTGATAAATACCGGTCTTCCATGGATTATTCTCCTTTGAGGATGTTGAAGAGCTTGATTTTGTCTTCTCTGATTGACGTAATTCTTCTTCTTGACTTTGCTCCCCCAACTTCTCTTGTAGACGATCCTCCAGATCTTTAGAATCTGGTAGCGCAACTTCTTGTGAAGCCCACCAAGATGAGACTTCGCCAAACACAACATTCCTTGATGTGTAGCACCATTTGGTTGTGGGATTACAACATCTCCATCCTTCTCTTTTGTTGTCATACCCCACAAAAATACACCTTACAGCCTTTTTATCGAACTTGCTGCGTAAGTGATCAGGAACAAAAACATAACATACACAACTGAAAACTCTGAAATGGCTTACGGTTGGGTTGATATTCCACAACTTTTGAAATAGTGACATGAACTCTAATTTTGGTTGTGGTAACCGATTGATCACATGAGTCCCAGTCTTCATACACTCGCCCTAAAAACGTCATGGCACGTTCTTGGCATGAAGCATGCTTCGACATATCTCCGCAAGATGACGATTCTTTCTTTCGGCAACACCATTCTGCTGCGGAGTATTTGGACACGTTAGCTGTCGCCGAATCTTGTGCTGCTTTAGGTAGTCGTAAAACTCCTTTGATGTGTACTCTCCCCCGTTGTCAGTGCATAGGCAACGAATCTTTCTGCTGAGTTCTCCTTCGACTTCTTCTTGGAATTGCTTAAATTTGGAGAATGCATCGGATTTTTCCTTTAGAAAGTAAACCCAGACATATCTCGAGTAATCATCGATAAAAGTGATCATGTTCCCACCAATTGATTCTTGCTTTACTCGACCTAATACATCTGAGTGTACAAGCTCCAAAAGTTCTTTGGCTCTGAACTGCGACTCTTGGTATGGTAATTGATGCGCTTTACCGTACTGACAATCTCCGCATACGGTCCCTCCTCGAACCTCCAAGTGAGGAAGACTCTTCAACATTGTCTTCTCCATCATGATCTTGAGCTTGTGATAGCTCACATGACTAAGCTGAGCATACCACAAATCAGCCGTCTCATTCTTTCTAACTTTATCTATGTATGCCGATTCCACCGACATCACATAGACAGATTGTACCTTCCGTCCCTTCGTGACATGTTCTCCTGGTGGCTTCAAGTTTTGATAAACTTTTACATCTTGTGGCCCAAATACTACGTAGCTTCCAGAAGCTGTCAATTGGGAAACAGATAGAAGGTTCTTTTTCATACTCGGTACATGGTATACATCTTGTAGTTGTATTCGATTTGAGTTGTAGCGCGGCGTAAACATAGTCTTTCTGATGTGTGTGATGGGCAATCTTAAATTATTCACTATCACAACTTCTCGGCCGCCTTTATACTCCTTCATGTTGACGAGCTTCTCCTTGTCTCCCGTCATATGGTTGGAACAACCAGAATCGACGATCCAATCTTTATTATAGCTGATTTTTTGATCTGAAACCGCTGCAAACGCGGACTCAGATTCTTCTACGATCGAGGTTAGTGCCATACCAACAACCTTGTCTTCGTTGACTGGTACATCTTCAATGATGGCTACGGATGCTTGGGCATCCCATTCTTCTTCTTCATCTTGACATTTGCGCGATGTTGCAGCATTGCCCTCTGCAGGTCTTCTCTTATAGCAGCAGTCTCTAGCGAAGTGTCCTTTCTTCCCACAGTTGTAACAGCTACCGTCAGGTTGCCTTGCTCGATGATCATCTTGTTCTTGATGTTGTTGTGTTCTGTCGGTGTATGGCCGTCCTGGCTGCCTCCTTGAGCCAGTCTTTTCATACTCTTGTTTCCTCACACCTCTTGGTTTGCCTCTCTCTTTGCTGCTGAAGAGTGCTTCATCTTCACTTTTTATTGAAACGCTGACCATTTGTTTGGCTAGGGTTTCCTACGTAGCGAGCAAACTCTCCAACTCTAATAATGTTGGTTGAGTCGGCCAGCCGTGTGTAGCAGTAACGAGCCCGTGGTACTTTGGTCTCAAACTGTGGATGATTATTCTCCTCGTCCTTGCATCAGACACTTTAGAATCTGGATCTAGTTGAGCGATATCTTAGCAGAGTGATTTTACTTGCTTGAAGTACTGACTGATAGTCAGATCTTTCTTTTGCAAGGTCATCAGTTGATTCTCCAAGAGCTAAAGTCGAGCGTTGTTCTTCTTCGAGAAGAGTGTGGCGACGTATCCCATGCCTCCTTCAGAGTTCTAGCATCTTGCATGTAGTCTACGAGATCTTCTTCTACTGTCGTCTTCAGCACATACATAGCATTGCCGGCTTTGATGTTCCACTTCCTTAGTGCTTCACTTGCTTCCTGCGGTGCTGTAGTTTCGGCACCCCCGATGACCTCTCAGAGGTCTTGTCCTTACAAATAGGACTTCATACAAGTCTCCCAGTAGCTGTAGTTGTTGCCGTTAAGTTTCTTAAGTGTATTAGTAGTACTTGTCAGATCCACCATCGTGACATGATACTGCTTCAGTATCTCCACGCAAGTCTGGTCCTTGACCAACCAACTTCACAGTCCCAGACTGAGCATGAACTTCGGCTTTTAATAACGCCTATAGGATCACCGTAGGAGAGAGTCGGTCCCTGACCGTCTTGCTCTGATACCACTTGTTGAGTTGAGAAGGGTAGCGGATACTAAGAAATATTTTGTTATTATTTCTTTAGTGGTACAACACTTAATACTTTCTCAAATACAAATACTCTTCCTATTACAAACTACTACACTCTTTTACAAACACTCACTATTTTTATTTTTCTCTCACTCTTGTTTTTCTACTAATTTGGGATGATCTCAAACAAATACTTGGGGGTTAGTTATAACATTGGTGTAGGGGTAGGTAATTACTATTAGGGGTAGGTGATTACTATTAGGGGTAGGTGTTACTGTAGCTAGATTAGGTGGGTGGTAGATGGGCTGCTGATTTTTTTTAAAATCATCGTCTCTTTTTTTGTTTCTCTAGATCCTTCATTTTGTCTATGGACTTAATATTAATATGTGAACTGATAAGTTTCTTGCCTTCCTTTATCTTAGCTTAGACAAATAAAAAGAGAGACAACAAGAGGTTAAGAAAGATTAATCAAATCGCAATATAATTTGAGAAAAGATGGCTCCGATACAATGACATTGGAGAAAAGGACTCAGGATTGCAGAGTTGTTGATGGTAACTACAATCATTTTAATTTTCCAAACTTTCACTTACTCCTCTAACTCTAACTATTGACAGCCAGGAAAATTGAAGGAAAAAATAAAAATAAAAATGAGTGCTGCTAATAAGACCCAATATTTGGGACTTATACCACTTTTGTTCTCCAACAAATAAGAAAGTAGGGCTCATGATGACACACAATTTTTCTTGACAATTTCTAATAAACAACTCTACACATTCGTTAGTGGTAGTACAAAAGTAGTATGTAACTTGTCATATAATTATCACTTTCCCTTATTAATAATTGGGTCTGTTAGATATTAACCCTTTAAATCATAAGTAATTTGATATTAGCCCCTTAAATCTCCATGTTTTGATATTAGCCCCTCAAGTTACTATCATGTGTTAATATGAGGGGCTCATGTCAACCCATCATGGCTATTTTAGGGGCTAATATAAAAATATGAACCAATCATAGGGGCTCATATCAACATATCATAGCTATTCGAGGGGCTAATATCAAAATATGAAAATTTAAGGGGCTAATATCATATTACTTATGATTCAAGGGGCTAATACTTAGAAAACCCATAATATCTCATTCAACCAAAAGAAAGGGCATTTTTGTCAAACAAGTGTCCGTGTCATCTTCTCAAACTAAAAGCGAGTGAACCCTACCTTTTCACCCCTCCCAGCTTTTAGCTACTGCAAACCCATTACTGTTTTTTCACTGATGGGGTGCTCAGCTACGAGGTGGTTCGATCCCTTCAATTTGAAGGAGACAAGAGCAGGACGACAATGGCGTGGAGGAGAAACAGGAGAAACTCAGAACTCCCGTGATACATATTACTAATTAAAACTTTCCTACTTTTTTTCACAATTGATCTAGATAGAATTTTCAAAATCCTTCATTTTGAAAGTCCAACAAGCCAAATTTGCAAACTATTTTCATTGCAATTAATCTAGACAGAATTCTCAAATCACCATCACAATAGGTTACTGGAAATGGGTTTTGTTTAGACAGTGTTGAGGTTTTTATGAGAAAAGAAGAAGGTGAGCTATTGTGATGCAATGACAAGTTTTTTATTCCACAAATACCTGATGTTATTTAATTATCCAACTAGGAAATTTAATTGGCGTAAATTTGGTTTCACATCACCTGTCCGATTGAATGGTCCCCATTTTTTTGATCCAAAAAGAGTAATTCATTTAGATTTCTAAAAACTTTCGGTCTTCTCCCACCTCTATATACCCTTTTTGTTTGCTTTATTTCTTTAATCACAATCTCTTTCCCTAGTCTGCGAGCAAATGTGTTCTGCTCCTATTCTCGCCATCAAGCGTCTCGTGCTCTCACCGTCACTGACTCGGCCTGACGTCTCGTCTTCTCTCGCATGTTTTACTCACCTTCAAATTCATAAGAAAAAAAAAATTGATTTGTATGATAATAAAAATGAGATGTTGTATAACAGAAGGCCATCAACTAACTTAGCAACCAAATTTAATCGAAGACCCTCTTCCGTAGAAAAATAGAAGTTAACAACAAACAAATTCATAAAATACCGTCTCGGAGAGCCAAATTCACAACACCTTCACTCTCACAATAGCCATCGACTGATATGGAAAAAAAGGTCACAGCATGAGTCATCATTGATTTAAAAAAAGTTAGCTTGACGGTCGGCGACGGCGTCAAGCTTGAACTCACGATGGCGAAGATGACGGTGACGGTGAGATCGCAACATTGATGGCAAGTGATGGCTTGCCAGCGGAGCCGTGGGATTGGGGATATTTTGATTTGCTGGGGTTTATTTGGGAGAAATGACAAAGTTAGTTACTAAAATACGGTTACTCTATTTCAGTAGCTTCCACCTCGATAATGATTTATGGTTTACACCTTATTAATATTTTTCCAGGTAGACATTCCACATGATCTGTGCCATAGAGCTGTCCCATTTTTGGGTACTCCTAGCAGAGTCATTAGGGGAGAAAAATTGTATTTCCTTCAGTTGGGATGATTCATGACATTAAAAGTGCACCCAAATGGTGTCAATTCTTGAATATATGCATGAACTTTAAAATTCAATGATTCAAGAGCTGTGCACATTTAATATCATAGACCCAGTGCACTTGATACTTTTCCCTTTGGCCCCAATCGGTTCACATTTATTTTGTTACATGACTTTAAGATTACTCTGAATATTGCTTTCATAAAAAAGGAAAGTGATCTTTTGGATATCGGCTTCCATATAAAATAAATGAGCAATATTTGGAATAAAAGAAAAATACATTAATGTACAATTTGTATATCGTATGGGCTCATGGGAGGAAGAAAGGAACACTAGGAAAAAAATAGGGCATTGGTGACGGGGTAATCTGTCACCAATGCCCTGAATCTGTCACCAATGAACATTAGTAATGGGTAGGGACCCGTCACTAATAAATCCATCACAAATATTCATTGGTGACGGGTTGGTCCGTCGCCAATGATCATTAGCGACGGGGTAGGTTTGGCAATAGATAATGGTCGTTGCCGATGTCAATTGGCGTTGGAAGTTGTCCGTCGCCAATGCCAATTGGTGATGACTTTTACTCAGTTGCCAATGTTATTAACATTGGTGACAGGTACACCCATCACCCATATGCATTGGTGATAGGTTAACCCATCACCAATGAATATATACCCCTAAAATTTTTTTGTTTCTGGTGGCCCCCATACGGGAATACACATATAAGAACATGTATTTATACATCAATCCAATCATAATATTCAATAATACATATCCAACAATCAACCACAATTTATATTCACATTCAAAATATTCATCCACCGATCCAACCACATTATCCAACAAAACTCATCTAATAATCCAACCACAATACATCTCCATACTCAAACAGTATTCATCTACAAAGCAATAAAATCACAAATATAAGACATATAGATAAAATCCAAAGTCATAACATGTCTTAACACAATCCAAAAGTACATAAATATAAGAACAAGTCTAACTCACTCCTCACCGTTGTCATTGTCATCGTCCCTATTATTGGCGGTGGCTGCATTAAAACGTTGTATCGTATTACTGCTCCTTATGGGAGTACCTCCTCTAGCCTGAAAAGAATGTAAGTTAACAAAAAAATATATTTCAAAAAATTTGTAAGAAATACATATATGTTATGTCATATAGAACTCTCCACCACTAGTAACTTCATGCTCTACAAATGTCAACATAGTGATAGCCACGTATGTAGGCTGGGGAAGAATCTCCTTTAAAGGCTCAGAATCAATGACACGTTGCACAACATCCCAAGTCAATTGTGCACCTCCTAACTCATGTGTAATAATGGGAAGAAATTGAAAAGCTAAGGAGGGTTCAAGATTGTCCAACAAGTATTGTCAGATTTTACTCATAACGTACGATGTCTCACATGATCACTTCGAGGTCACATACAGTCACTAGCCTTAGTCTTGCTGGTGGAGAATGCCCTAACTCTATCACTTGATAAGGGCACCCTTCCTTTCTAGTTTGGTCTAGAACTGTAAGCTCCATCAATGAATTTCCTCGATTGCTCTCTAGTCATGTAGTTAGCATCCATAGGAGTGTCCTCTATACCTTGTGATTTGATGGCCTAGGACAAGACAAAGTCTTGCAAAACTTCCAGTGCCGCCTGAATATAGTATAGCAGTAAAATAATATAAATTAGCAAATCTAATAAGAAATCATTAAGTATGTACAAATATAAAATTAAGTTGTGCATATCACTACTTTTCTCCACCTTTTTATCCTGATCGTAGCCCTCAGGTGGTGTATAAGCTCTTCTAGCAAGAAGGGTTGGCGGCATAGTCAAAGACACCCTGTGATATATCAAATTCTAAATTAATTTGAGCAATGTATGAAACTAATCACATACGTTAAGTTTTAATAATTTGAACATACCGGATTCTCACTTAAATACTTATGCTTGATCCGCACGTAGGGTGTAGCACTCAGAAAGTGATCATATAGCTTTGAATTGCGATTCTCCAATGCCGTCAAACATTTTTCTTTCAAAATAAAGTACTTTTTTAGTATGTGCGATGGTAATATAATGAATTGAAAATAACTCACCTTCTTCTCACTCTTTCACTTGACAATGAGAGTCATCTAATTATATGGAAGAACTCTCTTATCAAGCTCATAGATCCTCTTCCGTAAAGTTTTTTTTTGAGTTTATTCCTCTACCCTCAAACCATCTTGCTCACTCTAGGCATTACATAATCCTAGGAGTTCAGGTTGTCTTACATGTGGAAAAAACATACACTATAAGAATAATCAAATAAGTAGTTATTGAAAGAAGTAATATAATAAATAATTACCATGAGCCTCTCCCATATTTTCTTTATGCCATTCCGTTCTTGTTCTTTAAAATTATGAGCAATGTTTATAGAGTGTGGGTCTCTGATTAAACAACCGATTAAATTATTAAATTTGACGGCATAATCCCCAATGAGAATGCTGTCCCTACACTCCAAAATGGCCCGGTGACCTTGGGAAGGTACTTTGGTATGCTACTCACTCTCATGCTTACCGAGCTTCTCATAGTCTTTATTCCATACAATGATAGAGAGAAATAAATTTCTTATAGACTTGAATTATCAAATAACTATGAAATCTCAATAGTTTACACGATATTATTACCCATTTCCCTCAACTGATCTGCCATCGCCTTTTCGAGCCTCTGCTTTCTTGGATGCTCCTTCTTTTTAATCTCGTCTCTCCTCTTTTTGTAGTTCCTCTCGCATTATTTTTTAGTTTTATAGAATCTATGTTACAGCAACTGGTTACTGTTAACTTTTAGTATTAGGTGACAATTTTATTAGACAATTGTTTCTAAATTGTTAAATTTCACTTTTTTGTTAACTATTTCCCAGGAAAAGGTACATTCTCCACCTGAAATCAGACGTACAACTAGTTTCATTGTCTATTATCATGAAAGATCTTGTTCTAAGGATGCATAAGAGGTTTGCACATAGTGGAAGAAAAAAGTTTCATTATCTATTATCATGAAAGATCTTGTTCTAAGGTTTGCACATAGTGGAAGAAAAACTTTAGGCCTTTATCTGTAATATTTATGTGATTTGGGTGATTATTGGTACATTAACAGTCACTCTGATAAACTAGATATGCAACTGATAAACTTAACAACCAAGCTTTAACAATTACAGACAATGATAATACTTAGTATCTACCTGATAAACTAAACAGCCAATCTTTAACATTAACATGCACTACATACACTTAGCAACTGTCTGATAAACTTACAGATAATGATTAAACTTAACAGCTTTCTGATAAACTAAACATGTAACATTTAACAGTAACATGTATTTCTTAAACTTAACAACTGTTTGATAAACTTAGCAACCAAGCTCTAACCTTAATGGGCAATTAGATAAACAACTTTTTGATAAACTAAACATCCAAGCTTTAACATTAACAACCAATGCATAAAGATAACGTTCAGCCTGCAGAATTATAAAGCAAAATGCTTAGAAGTCTTCCAAAAGTTTTATGCTGTCGAGCATTTCACATAAAAAGGCGATAGGTCCATTGCACATTACTCGGTTCACATAAAAAAGCGATAGGTTCAATGCACATTATTCAGTTTTCACATAAAAAAGCAATATGTTCGTTGCACATTGTTCGGTTGTGACCTTCAGTGTGGCAACTAGAGCATTTCTCAATCATCTCACACACACTAATCACTGTCACAAATAATTTCTGATTACAAAAAATTCTATCCTCCCTCATTTCTTAGTGAGGCCTCATTGCTTTCTCTCTCATCCTTAGATTCTATTCATCTACAAACAACGAGAAAAAAATTTAAAATAGTGCGAGAAAAAAATTGAAGACCATATCAGAACTTGAGGATCCTCTTTCTCTTCTCTCATTCAAGCTCCTCCATTGAATAGATCTTACTCTCTTTCCAAATTGGAAATTTCCAGTTTACCCTAAATCTCACGATCCCCTTAGATTATGATTCCTCTCAAGTTTTTTCTCAAAAATTAGAGTTACAACTTCCCAACTTTCTACATAATTGTCAATACCAAATACCTAAATTCTAGACCAATACTGGCACTAGCGTTGATGACCATGTTGTTGTCATGGACAACACCATCATAGGAGAGGGTGAGAGAAGAAGAAAGTTTAGTTAGGAGGGGGAGAGTTAAGCAAGGGTGAGAGGAGGGAGGAAGGGGAGAGTTGAGGGAGGGTGAGATAGAAGGGGAAGTGTTGAGCGACAGTGAGAGAGGGAGGGAGTTGAGTTGGGAGGGGGAAGAGAGATGAACTCCATTGGTGTGGGTTTCATGAGAGAGAGGTCTGGTTTGGGGGGGTGGGGGTTGGGGGTGGTGTAGGGGTGTGGAATGATTTCCATTATGAGGGGTATTTTAGGACTTTTTCAATTTTACTCTCTCACTTCTGAAGTGGCGTTGTACAAGGGTTTGAAACACAAAAAATTTATGAGTTTAGGGTTTTGCACAAAACAATAATATCAGGGGCTTGGTCACATGGGTCTTTTAATTTTCAGGCCTTAACACAAATTTTTCTTTTAAAAAAAATCCTAAGAATTTCTAATCTAACAGTACATTGAAGATATAGGAATTACAGATAAGCCCATAAATAATTTGTAATTTATAGAAAATACCCTGAAAGTATAAAAAATGTGAAAAAACCTTAAAAATTAAAATTTATAGAAAGAACATGAGAATTTCAAACCTAACCATATGCTGAAAATATAGGAATTATAAATAACCCCCTAAAATATTTTTAGTTTGTAGCAAATACTTTAAAAGTTTCAAAAATTACAAAAAAATCCTCAAAATTGAAGATTTACAAAAAACTATGAGAATTTCAAAACCTCAATTAGAGTAGACTGAATATATGAGAATAAAAAATAGACAATTGAGTGATGAGCAAAAAAAAAGTTGAGTGATGAGCAAAAGAAAGCTTAGATTCAGAGAAGTGTGGATAATATGATAAAGATGAACTTTTTAAATAGAATTTGATAAAGACGCGATCTTGTAAAACCTCAAAAATATCATTATTGTTTTTTTGGTCTATTTCCTTACTTAACTCAGTTGTGAAATATTTCTTTTATTTCCATGTGAAAAAGTATAATAATTTATTGTTTCTATACCTATATCCTTAATCAAAAGTATAAAAACTACCATGAACAAAATCAAAATTACATAGTCAATTCACATTAAGTAAAATTTACAATAAAAATAATTCGATGAAGGTCAAAATCCTTTTATAAAAATGTAATTTTTATGCAAATAATTTGAGTATCATCGCAATCCTATGTTGTCATCTTTAATTTGCACAAACTCATAGTATAATATCCTAATTTCTATACAATATATAATTTAATAATCTAATAATTTTCTCTTTAATGTGTTGCTCCATGAGGCTAATAGACTCTAAGAAAAGATCGTTTACTAATAACCATGGATCTTAGTAAATTGTTAGCTATTTAGTGTTTTTAACTTTTATAACACTATCCTTCTTCAGATCAATCACTCTTTGTAGAAATTTATTTATATCTATTTTTAAACACATCAAGAATAGATGTTATAATTTTTCTTCAAATTTAACCTTATATTTGTGACTAAGATAAATAGATCAGAGATCGATGATTTGATAAACAAATATGTTACACAAGTTTGATATGTACAAATTGATAAAAGTGATGTTGTATATGAAAGTATATAAAAGTATACAAATCCTAATTTAACACACAAATCCCTTTCATTAAAATTTTTTAATTGTTTAAATATAAATTATGGTAGATGCAGTAATCAAAGTTTGGAGATTTCAGCTCAAAATGAATTTCACTAAGTTATAGTAAAAATAATCAAAAAATAAAAGTAAAAATAATATTTAACCACGTGCATTGCATGTGCATAAAAACTAGTAGGTTAAAAAAAAGATGGATTTAGAAAACAAGTGCCTAAATTCTGATTAACACTAAATCTTGATTCATTTTAGTATTTTCTATTAAAATATAGACTAAATTTCTGAAAAAACCCCCTTAACTTTGGATAATCATCAGATCCACCCATAATTTTAAAAATATAAAAAAAACCCTTAACTTTTTGGGTTGTAAGAGAACCCTCTTTAAGTTTAAGATCTTTTCTAAAACCACCACTGAAAGTATGAATCACAATGAATCATAATTTTCACTGATAAAAATTCCAATGATGTAGTCTCTCTCTCTCTCTCTCTCTCTCTCTCTCTCTCTCTCTCTCTCTCTCTCTCTCTCGCGTGTTGGTTGTGGTGGGTGGTGTTGTGTGATGTCCAGTGGTGGTGGCCTGTGTGGCTGACAACAACGATATCAAAAGTGATCCGACAACGGCAACAACAAAAACTAAGGAGCGTAATTGTTAGTAAAATTAAACCTTGTTCTCTCCCTTTACCTCTCCCCTCCACTGCAAAATCTCATCGAATCGATGAAAATAACCACCCACAATTGTAAATAAATAAATAAACAATCCAAAGAAAAAAAACCCTCCTCCATTATCCCTCTCCTTCCTCAGTACCAAGTCCTAACAACGCCCTACCTCCCCCCCCCCCCCCCTCAAAATTCCTATCTTCACCCATACTAACTCCACCCACAATCTCACCCACCTTCCTCTTATATAAACCCATGTACCATCCTCATCTAGGGTTTTCGCTCTTAGGGTTTTGCACACCTCCCGCCATGGACGACCTCGAGAAAGCTATCCTCCTAATTTGATCCGTCTACTGCAATGAACTCATAAATTATGTTGAGATATTTTTGAGACAAAATCCTAGCTCCACCACTAGGTTCATCCAATCACACACTACACCTCTCTCTCACCATGAGAAAAAAAAATCATGCATGCAAGATAAGTTATGAAAACATAACAAGTTCTAAATATAACTTTATGTGTAAATTTCTATCTAGATAAATAGAACCACATCCATGATCGGCTCTCCGACAAGGGCCCCCGAACTATTGATGCCTTTCAAAGCTATGTTCGGAAGCCCTTGAGGGAGAGTCAGCCATGAATGCCATTGATGCCTTTCACAGCTATGTCCGGAAAGCCCTTGAGGGAGAGTCAGCCATGAATGCCATTGATGCAAACTCCCCTAAGATTTCCTAACACCTTCTAATTAATGTTTTCGAGTAATCCTCATCCCTTGAGTTCATGGCTATTTTATAGGTGGAAAAAGTTGAGAAGAATAGAGGGGGTTGGCTCTTTAGTGGGACCACTATATCTTAGATACACTTATTATTATTGGCAACACTTTGTACGATGGATTCTCAAATATTGTTAAATTCTACAAAGGTGGCCCTTGGAGAGCCAGCAATAGCCATGCATGACAAGAATAAATGGAATTGAGAATCTTAGCCATATCTCTAATAGCACACGCTAAACCCTCTGACATTCCTTTTCCTCTTACATTGTCTATTTCTTATCTTATAGCATAAGTTTGTCACATGTTGGATTTGACAGACCATTAACGAAGATGAACTAGGCTAATTTACTTGCGATTATTTGATTGTAAGTGAGTTTTATATTCGAGACATGAGTGGAAGCAAATTTAACCATTTATGCAAGTAAATTTAACCATTTATGCATCTATCTCCTTTTATAATGTGGGCCGAAAATTCAACCTTATTCCTCCTTGCAAACCAAACAAAACATGTATCTCCACCTTAGCTTGGATGTAGACAAGTCCAACTCTAGCGTAATACCCCAACTTAATAGCTAATAGAGAGAGTGTCTCAATTTTACACTTCACAGATGAATTACAACAGAGACAAATCAGATTACATATTCACCCAAGAGAGCCCTACCCACCCTACACCAAATTATACCACCGGCTTCACGTATGCTTCACCTTTGGTCTTGACCCAATGCAAAAAACGTCTCAAAACAAATAAACCATCTAATAGTCCATCAACCTCAAAGACTGTGATACCCATTTTTTTAGTTGGAAAGACCCATTTTTCAAAGGTGGTCTAGCCTAATTTACTTGGACCTAATTGACCTAGTTCAAAAGGCCACATACAAACTCTTTTTCATCATGATTTCAAGCATATTTAATTATGTAAGACAAAATCCTACTGTTAGGACCGTGTCCATGCAATCAACTTAATTTGATGAATAACAAACTTTCATATTGGTCTAATATATATTTGAGATATTTTATACAAGTTACACGAAGTTAGAATCAAGTTCGATATTGAAAAGAACAAGATGATAAGTTAATCACAGCTGATTCTGAAAAAATATTAAGTGAAAATTATTTTTTTAGCATATAGAAGTACTCATCTTGTTGTTATGAATCCAAAGGAATAAACAGAACTCAATCAATTCAGGGATGCATAGCTCGAGATATGAATGTTTTAGTTAAATAACGTTGAAACAGTCAACAGCAGGATTGAAACATACACCGAGGTTAAAACTAGCACGGGTCATAACTTTTGACTTCGTTATCCAAATCACTAATATAATAGCTTTTCAGAAAGCTCTAGATCTGATCTATCTACTCATATACAGTAGGTTGAGCTCATTCATGGTCTACACTGACTTATTAATGGTCTACAGTGACTCATCGATGATATACAGTTATACATTGATGTTTTCCCGAGACTAGAACGGTAACCATCTATGGTGAACACTCACATCGATGGCTGAATAGTGACTATCAATGGTTAAGTCCGACTATCAATTGTTGAGAGTAAGATTTGCAATTATTTTAATCTTTTCTGGACTCAATATTAGGCATTCATTGCCGAGGGTATATAGGCTTTTCCTCATGGTTTCCAGAGATTTTCTTGACCTAATGGAGAGAGAAAAAAAAGGAAGAGGAAGAGAGAGCTAGAGTTTCAAATTGGTGAATGGATTTTGTTCAGGCTTCTCAGAAAGCACCATCGACGCCGTTCTTCATCATCCGATCGTTAACCTTCGAGTAGTGTGGAGTGCTACACTTGGATATCATCATCATCGTCGTTCTTCTAGATCTCCACAATAAATCTTTAGGAGAACAATTTTAATAAAAAGTTTGTAAGATCTTTCTATATTGCTCTTAATTGTTATTTATTTTTGTTGGTTTGAGTTTATTTTTATGTCGTACTCAGGTCGGTGTGAATTGAGGCATTAGATCTAGCGAGGGCTAGGTGTTACTCATTGTGGAAAGTTAGTTAGACGATTGGTTTCGAGTAGATTTCAGAGTGTGGTATTTATAAGCGTACTAAATCGGGTTATCATGCAGGAGAACTCTTAGCATAGTGAGAAAGCACATTCGTGAGAAGGAAAAATGAATATAGAATTGTTATCCGAACCGCTGTAAAATCTTGCGCGCCCTTAGTTGGTTAGTATTTGTGGTTAATTATCATTGTTCGCTTTTATTTTATTTATTCCGATGCATATTATGTGTTTTTAGCCAAAAAAATATCAACCCTATTCATTCCCTCTCTATGATTGCATCTCAAATCCAACACCTACCTCATGACTTCTTGCAAACCGAATCCGACATTTAAACCTAAAGGACACGTGACACTTCTAACATTGTATTTGATTAATTGTAGGTGTCTCGGTTTTTTTTTTCCCTCTCGAAGTTCCACTACAACATCGAAGATGGCTATTGGAATTAGGAAGAGTTAAAAGGAGTTTGTATGTGGCATAAGAATCTCTAATTATGGTGAGAAAGATAACAAATGCGAAAACACGTATTACCGACGAGATATTTCCAAGAATGGAATTTAACAATCCACGTCAATAGGGGAAAAGAAGATGAAGAAGAAGAAGAAAGGAATCAGGACAAGATAAAGACATTATTTTCCCTTTTTTTTTTTTTTTGCCGGGAATATGGTGTTTTTAGTAAGAAGAATAATGGCATGATATGGGCGTCGATAAAATGAGCTTTCGTTTCCTTTCCTCTGGCATTTACTCTCTACAATATTGTAGATTACTGAAAAAACTAGGAAAAACTAAAAAATATCTGCATGTGAAGTCTAAAATTCATTTTCTTGTGACAAAGATATTAATAAAGGTTACAAGTTGAGGGCAAATCCAAACAAGATAATGAGAAAGCTCTTTCTCTTCTATATAATTTAGTAAGAGAGTGAACTTAAAATCCAACTTACGATTAAATGAAAGAAATTAATAGTATAAAGGAAAGACATTTTCTCGCGAAAAATGTCTTTCCTTTTAGGTGTGGGGTTCATCAATGGATTAAAAAACGCTAATTAGACTACAAAGTTTGTACTACGAGATATAAAATTATGGAGCTGTTTAAGAAACTTTTAGTTTTCTCATTTCAATTTTCGAAAATAATTCCACGTTTTGTGTGCTGTAATATCTGAGTACTATAACTCATATAGACTAGTTATCACTCCTCTTAGTGGAGAGACAATTTGCAATTCGAGGTACTTTAAATTCTAATCAACTTTTCTGGATTTTCCATATTCATTGCTTCTCTTTGAGGAGGAGGAACTTATTAAAGAGATTAGTTGATAAACGCACACAAACCCTAGCGATTAGAAGAAAGGCTTACGGTTAAGGCCCAGTAAGTTAGAGCCCGTTTATGTACTCTAAGGGCCCATTAACCTTTTTCAGTTGCCCGCCACATTTTTATGCCATCAGCACTAGTAGAACGCACCAGGGATTCACTGTGTTCGCTCATGGCTTCAGACTCCGACCCTCCCTCAAAGCGCCACAAGAAGAGCGGCGGCGACGACGCCTCTCCGAAGAACAGCAATGAATCGTCGGCGGCGCCTCTCGTTGTGTTCGCTCATGGCGCCGGGGCCCCGTCCACCTCAGAGTGGATGATCAGGTTCATGGGTTCTTGATTTTCTTTCTTTTTTTTTTCATTCATTTTGTAATTAATTATCAGGAAACTTCCATAACTTATGTAAAAATGAGAGATGTTTTAGATTCAGAGGTGGATTATCGCGTACCGAGATTAGTATGCCCGTTATCTGTTTGATGAAATGCTTTCATAGGAGGAAAAAAAACAATTATATGCTAATCGCCGAGCTGTTGTCTTTGCAGATGGAAGGAAATGCTCAAGGAAGCGCTGGCTGCTGTTGAAGTAATCACGTTTGATTACCCATGTGAGTTGAGCTGGTCTTTGTGTTTGTTTACTGTATATTCTTACAATGGAACGAAATTAGAAATTTTAATTTGTTGTATTTATTTATATTTGTTTTGTAATTTAATGGAGGTTGTCTTAAGAGTAAAGTTTTGATATTTAAAGTATATGTATATTTTCAGCTGATTCAACCGAATCAACCAATCAAATAAACAAAATAGTAAACAATATAATCTTGAAATCAACCTCTTTTTTTTTTTGAGAACAAATGTGAAATATAAACTATTTGTTAATCCAATTGACTCATTGGCAGATATTTCTGGCGGGAAACGTAAAGCTCCTCCTAAAGCTGAAAAATTAGTTGATCATCACTTGGATGTCGTGAGAAATGCCACAGCAAAGCATCCTGGGCATCCTCTTGTTCTAGCAGGAAAATCCATGGGTTCAAGGTACTCTTTAGTATTTGCGCTCCGTAGGTATATACATATAGTTATATAAAATAAATTGCTGTTTTTTCCTCTTTAACTTTTCTAATGTTGGTTAATTTTTTGGGTTGAATACAATAAACAAGTGAGGCCATCTTAATTTGAAAAAGATCCCATGAAAATTGACGGATTCATGCATCATTTTTTAAAGCTTAAATCAGCCACCGAAAGAAGATGGAATTGATTGTGATTGATTGTTGATTGTGACCCTTGGAGAAAAATGTCAACATTTTCGGCTTCTTTGTTTTTGAGCTAAACAAAAAAAGGGTGGAAGTATGGGTCGTCGGTGAGATAAGCACTCACTCTCCGATCAACTCTCATTCTTACACTCTCAAATTTTCACTCTCTTCCTTCTCGGCCGAGGGTGTATGAAATAGTAGGTTTTGAGCTTCTAAAATTAGGGAGCTCATTCTGTGTATTGTATCGAGAGTTTGAATATAGTGAAACTCCTCTCTTACCATGGACGTAGATCAATTTAATCAAACCACATAAATCTAGTGTGTTTGTGTTTGTTCTCTATTTTTTGGTTTTGTGTTTCAATATTTTGGTATACTTGATCAGACCGCTTGGGACTTATCCCAACAAACTGGTATCAGAGCATCTCGGTTCTAGGGCGGCTTTCAATCTTCCATATTGGCTTCTGTGAAGTTCTTGGTGTCGATATTCGATGGTCAGAACAATTTCGGTCCATGGAGGATAAAGATGAAAGCTTTGTTATGACGTGAAGGTACGGTTAAAGTGATCAATGGGAAATACTCGGATGATATGACTACTGCTGAGATCGTAGAGATGGACAAAAAGGCTCACAGCGCCTTGCAATTGTCACTATCCGACAATGTGCTTCGTGAATTTGCCGATAAGGAAATGGCAGCGGGATTGTGGTCAAAGCTCGAAAGTCTCTATTTGAAGAAATCTCTTACAACGAGATTGTACCTAAAGCAGCGGCTATATACACTGAAGATGAAAGAAGGTACACCCATTCAGGAACACCTTGATGAATTTAATAAAATTGTCATGGATATGAAGAACCTGGATCTTAAACTTGATGATGAAGACCAGGCTCTCATTGTGTTGTGTTCCTTGCCTGACTCTTA
>JBAKGM010000001.1:31951794-31963942 GCA_037177215.1 Asparagus racemosus
ACGGTTATTAGCAGGGTATTTATTCATATAAAATGGGTAATGAGGGTATTAAATTGTAATTAAAATGTGATAATCACTGACAATTATCCATCAACATGGACTCCAAGATCAAAACTACAACAAAGTTTCACTAACTAATCATCTTTGCATATATTCAATAAAATCTCGAGCATCAAAGGGGATAGTGTGAAAAAAAATGCCACGTAAACCTGCATTTTAATCCTGTTCACCATCAACTGCACCTCACTACAACCCCTGTCATGCAATCTCAGATTCTTTTTATTAAGGAATATGAGATTCAGTTTTAATTGTATTAGTTGGCAAAATACTCTTGTTGTAACAAACTAGGTAGTTCCTTGATTTGTGCTCAGAATATGTGATTCGGTTTTAATTGTATTAGTTGGCAAGATATTCTTGTTGTAACAAACTAGGTAGTTCCTTGATTTGTGCTGGAAAAATTAGGATAGCCTTGATTAGCTTTGATTGTATTCTTCTATTTGAATCATACTTGTACATGGAGAAAACATAGCAAGAAAAGATTATTCCAAACTATAGAACTCTTCTTGGTATCAGAGCCAAGTCAAAATCCCGAACCCTAACCCTAGCAACCATGGCTGGAAACCAGCAACTCACCATCGTGCCACCTGCTTCCTCTCCGTACCACACCAACACATCCGATCACTCCGGGACCCCACTGGTCTCATGCGAAATGAATAGAAACAATTATCCGACATGGTACAGGCTGATGAGACGAGCACTGAGGGCAAAGAACAAATTAGGGTTTGTGGATGGCTCGATCGCGAAGCCGGACAAGATGAGTCCGGATCGCCAAAGGTGGGACATGTGCAATGACCTAGTTGCATCATGGATCATCAGTTCACTAGAGAAGACATTGCAGAAGAGCGTTGTGTCCATTGAGGATGCGAAGACGATGTGGGATGAGTTGAAACATCGTTTTTTGCAAGGCAACGCGCCATGCGTCTATCAGATCAAGGTGGAGATATTATTGTTCCGACAAGAAGGGAAAAGCGTCGCTGAGTATTACACACATCTGAAGGGACTTTGGGATGAATTGGATGACTACTCCGAGTTGCCGGAGTGCATCTGCACGTCTGCCACAGCATACCTCAAGGTGAAAGAGGTTGAGAAACTCTTTCAATTTCTCATGGGTCTTAATAATGAGACATACGAGATCGTGCGCTCACAGATTTTGAGCACTGTTCCTCTCCCAAACCTACAGAGGGCCTATTCACTGGTGGTCCAAGAGAAGATGTAGGGAATTATTGCGCGAGGAAGGGATTTGAGAGACGGGACGAATATGGTGGCATTTCACACAGGAAGCGGCAACAAGGGACGCAGTTAGACCGAGTCGTATTCCAAGCCACAGTGTGACTACTGCGGGAAGACCGGGCATGACAAAGCTCATTGCTAGGAGCTCATCGGGTACCCAGCGAATTGGGAGCCAAAAAGGAAGGCTTAGAACCACAAGGCAGGTGCAGGATGAGGTAGCAGCAGTGGCAGTGCACCGCGCCAGCAGACTGAGGCACATAGACCAGCTGCGGTTCATGCCTCCAGGCTGCCGACTGAGGGGCATATTCATCAGCTCGTGGACGCCGGACCATCTCCGAGGCTGAGTACGAACAACTAATGAATATTGTTGGTTCATTGAAGTTATCTGAGCCAACTGAACAATTGGCTGGTAAGAACAAAAACTTTTGCGATTTGTGGATTCTTGATTCTAGGGCGACGGAACACATGACGGGGTATATAGATCACCTTGTTGATCGAAAGAAAATTTCTGGTCCATGCCCAATCACGACTCCTGATGAGCGAGTTACACAAGCCA
The DNA here is from genome assembly GCA_037177215.1 of Asparagus racemosus. NCBI lineage: Eukaryota > Viridiplantae > Streptophyta > Magnoliopsida > Asparagales > Asparagaceae > Asparagus > Asparagus racemosus. The sequence continues at coordinate 31,953,641 of JBAKGM010000001.1, forward strand.
CTAAGATGGGAAGGGGTATCTTAGGATGAGATTTTCAATTATCAAACGTGTTATATATCCTGAATTTTAATTGTAATCTCATTTCAATTGGTCGATTAACGATTGATTTAAATTGCTCCGTGACATTTCTTTCTTCTCAATGTGTGATACAAGACCTAACCTCGAGGAGATCGATTGGGAGGGGTGAGCTGTGAGATGGGGTCTATTGCATCAATCGAATGGGTGTGGTTGCTTATGCTACGTGTCGGTCAGTCGATACAGACATGGAAACTTGGCACTTGTGGCTTGGACATTCCTCCACTAGGGCTTTGCGTATGATTTCATGTTTAAATCTGAATAATGTTAGTCATGATGTTTGTGATGTTTGCCATCGAGCAAAGCAAACATGATCCCATTTTCCTTTGAATAATGATAGGGCCGATTACATTTTTGAGATGTTACATTGTGATGTATGGGGCCCTTATCGTACGTCATCTCTTTCGGGTGCTCATTATTTTTTAACTGTTGTGGATGACCATAGTAGAGGAACATGGGTTTTCCTAATGCGAGAAAAATTAGAAACGAAACTAATCTTGATTGATTTTTGTAAGATCGTCAAAACACAATTTGGGAAGGTCATTAAGTGTGCTTGAAGTGACAATGGCAAGAATTCATGTCGACCATCTTGGCGGAATTTTGGCAGGATCATGGCATCATTCACCAAATGACGTGCGTTTACACTCCGCAAGAAAATGGCCTTGTGGAACGCAAACATTGACATCTCCTCAATGTAGTGTGGGCTTTACATTTTCAGGCCGACCTTCCGATCTGTTTATGGGGGAATGTGTTTTGACGGTGGCCCATTTGGTTAACCACACACCCACGCCTTTACTATTAGGAAAAAGTCCTCTCGAATTACTCTATGGCAAACCACCCTCATATACCCACCTGAAAGTTTTCGGGTCCTTGTGTTATGCCCAACAATTACCCAAAAGCCTCAATAAATTCGACCACCTAGCCCGACGTTGCATTTTTTGGGATACTCGTTTGCCAAAAATGGGTGGAAAGTTTTTGATCTCGAAACCGACGAAATTTTTGTGTCCCGCGATGTTGTTTTCCACGAAAAGATTTTTTTCTTTCCATCAAATTTCTGAACCACGACATTCAGTTACCGAGCCCACATTACAGTCCAATACATTTCATTTCAACTTGGGCCCAGTCCTACCAAGCCCATTTCATCTAGACTTATCTCAGCCCACAGATTTCAGCCCAGCCCCACCACCTGCCCGACCCATTTCAGACCTGACAGAAGCTAACCCGTCTGCACTGGATCCATGTCCTGACCCAGCCCAACAAACGAGCCCTACTGGGCTTTCGCCAGACGCGGGCCCATCGACATCTCCACTCTGCCCAACAACGACTTCAACTCCCGCTAGTGATCAGACTGCCCTGGCTCAGCTCTTCACACTGCCAGTTTCTACTTCTCTCTCGACCCGACTGACCCGTGAGCATAGATCCCCGTCTCACCTGACAGACTATGTATGCTATACGGCCGCATCCCCCTCTCATCCAACCCAATCGAAATCCTTAGGTATAGTCTATCCTCTTGAGAATTACTTGTCATATGAGCATTTTTCTCAATCTCACAGGGCGTTCCTAGTCTCCCTTGATTTTGACACTGAGCCTAGGACTTACTCGGCGGCTATTCGGAGTGCACATTGGCGAGAGGCCATGATCGCAGAAATCCGAGCCCTTGAAGAAAATGGGACATGGACACTCGAACCCTTGCCGCCCGAGAAGAAACCCATAGGCTGCAAATGGGTTTATAAAATCAAACGCCGGGTTGACGACAGCATTGAGCGCTACAAAGCGCGTCTAGTAGCAAAGGGTTTCACACAGATTGAATGCCTAGACTTCCACGAGACCTTCGCTCCGGTCGCCAAGATGACCATTGTCCGCTGTCTTCTAACCGTTGCACTCCATCATGGCTGGGAACTCCACCAAATGGACGTCGCCAATGCGTTCCTACATGGCGACCTCGATGAAGAAGTTTACATGAAGCTTCCGCCTGGTTACAAGGCCAACAGGACTGACAAAGTAAGCCGACTTCGCAAGTCACTGTAGCCTTCGGCAAGCTTCTCGCAATTGGTTCGCTAAGTTTGCCGGAGCTCTTCGCTCGTATGGTTTTGTTCAATCCCTTGCCGATTACTCCTTATTTACTTATACAGAGTCCGATACTTTTATGGTTGTTCTTGTATATGTGGATGACCTCATTGTGACAGAGAACAACCTGGCTAAGTGTTCTACTTTTAAGCGGTACCTCAATAATTGTTTCCGTATTAAGGATCTTGTCCCACTCAAGTTCTTTTTGGGTATCGAGATAACCCGTACACATCCGAGTCTCTTCCTGTCCCAGCAGAAGTACGTCCTAGACATTCTCTCCGAGTGTGGCCTTACTGCGGCTAAACCGGCTGCTTTCCCGATGGAACAACGGCACCGTCTCGCCGAACCTGTCTCGCCCTTTATGGCCGACTCGAGCCAATTTCGCCACCTCATTGGATGGCTTCTCTACCTCACTATCACGAGGCTCGAATTGTGTTATTCGGTCCACACCCTGGCCCAGTTCATGACGGAACCGTGGGAACACCACTGGGACGCTGCAATCCGAGTTCTTCGCTACCTGAAGCATAGGCCGGGCCAGGGCATTTACCTACACACGCCTCAGACACTTCTTTTGGATGGTTTTTGTGATGGGTGAGTTGTTCGATCTCACGACGATCCACCACAGGCTATTTCATCACACTTGGTGGCTGCCCAGTTTCATGGAAGACCAAGAAACAGACTACAGTTTCTCATTCTTCTGCAGAGGCCGAATACCGATCAATGGTCGTAACCACCAGTGAGCTAATCTGGCTCCGCAAACTTCTTGATTCTCTCGGCGTCTCTCATCCAGCACCCATCCGACTACACTGCGACAACAAGTCCGCAATTCATATCTCCGCCAATCCCGTGTTCCATGAGCGCACCAAACATATCGAAATTGATTGTTATTTTGTTTGCGAACGCATCCAAGCTGGTGAGCTAGTGGTGACTCACGTTCCAACGAACCTTCAGTTAGCTGACATCTTCACGAAGGCCTTGGGAAGTGACCGATTTCATTTTCTACTACGCAAGTTGGGCATTCGTGACCTCCATGCTCCAACTCGAGGGGGAGTATTAAGGAATATGGGATTCGGTTTTAATTGTATAAGTTGGCAAGATATTCTTGTTGTAACAAACTAGGTAGTTCCTTGATTTATGCCCGGAATATGGGATTCGGTTTTAATTGTATTAGTTGGCAATATATTCTTGTTGTAACAAACTACTTAGTTCCTTGATTTGTACCGAGAAAATTAGGATAGCCTTGATTAGCTTTGATTGTATTCTTCTATTTAAATCATACTTGTACATGGAGAAAATATAGGAAGAAAAGATTATTCCAAACTATAGAATTCTTCTAACTTATCAATCTTAATATTTGGTGACATCTTTTTTATCTTGATAAAATGAAACTAGAGTTTGTTGTGAATATTGCAGAAACATGATCTGAAATCAAGAACACAAAGCAAGAAAACTGTACAATTACAAAAAAAAATTTAAAATTTTAAAAAATAAGATCACAAACACGATGATTGTAGGTGACTCGGAGCAAGTCCAATGTTCATATGCAGCAAGGCATAAATCTTCACCATTTAGATGAGAGATTACAAGTTGTACATATGACATCAATGATTTTCAAACTACCTCTCACGAATGGTAGAATAAACCCTCTCTTAATTAGATGCTCTACGGTTTCTTCCCTAGATTCTATATTTTTCCTTTCCAATATCTATAGAATAGCTCCTTTTATATAAAGACACTCTTCTCAATTCTAATTAAATTTGGGTTCTAAGGTAGGAAACTGAACATGCAACTATCGACGCTACAATCTACAGTAAAACTGATATGGTACAATGGCGATAAGAACATATGCGCAAAAGTCTCCTCTGTGTCATTCGTGATTCTATTGACAAAACAAGAGAGTGATATAGCAATGGCGCTAGCATAGACGCTAGAACTATGAATCTTATCAAAACCGACCATGTACGAGCAGTCAGTTTAAGCCGCATGATGAGATCGTGCGGCTCATCAGAATGGACGGCTCGCATGGGGTCCGCTCGGATAGGAAGCACGTACTCAGACGCAACCCGCTGCAAATAGCCAAAGCCGGGTTGATTTCCCCAGAGGACTCCGGACACGTTTCAAAAATTAGGTACGGGACATCATTCTTGACTCGTGTGGTGGAAGAATCTAAAATATTTTTCTTCGGAAATTTATGGACGACACTGCAGTAGGGACTAGACAGGCCTGGAAATGGATCGAGAAGGCCTCCAACACCTCCCCTTCGCTTCACTGGCGGGCTCAACAAAATGGGGCCATGATTGATGAGGACAATTTATTCAATATGGACTTAAATGAGTGATGGGCCACGCCTTCCACCTTAAAACGTGCGCACTAACTTAAGCCCATGACTAAAGCATGACGTTTTGCAAACGACATTTTTTTCATCTCACGAGGATTTTCTTTCTCCTCTTTTTCCTGTAGCAAGTTTCTGGAATGATTTGTTAATCATATGATCATATCCCTATCCTCTTATAGTTTATTATTGACACATTATTGTACTTCATGAGTTATTGTGCTTCATGAGTCCTGTGGACCCATTCCCACTTCAACCTTATTTTATTCAAGTGTTACCTTTTAGTTAATATAACCTGTCACCATGATGATAGCCATTTGCAATGCTTATACTTAATCAAAGTTGGAAAATGAGCGAGTATAACAAGTTAACAATGACAATAACAATATCAAACGACTTATAGATGTGAAATATAAAGCAAACAGCTTTAATTTAATTCTTAAAAAATAATAAGAAGGTTGTTTTATCTTGTCCCCTGACCGAAGAGGGAGTCATACTCCGCCAGAACCACAAATAATAATATTTTTAAAAAATCAATCTTTTGATTGGTACAAGTCATTGACAACTTGGGACGTCTACTTCATATTTTTGCGACTTTCCTCTGGGATGGATTAACCTTTATAGCGTGGACGTCATCCATTTATTTGATAAAAATAACTAACTGGCATCGTGCTGGAATTTGTTTTTTATGTATCTCATACTAGCATTTCTGCATGTGTAATAAATTTAAATTATATTTATCGTAAATTATTATTAGATCTTGTTATGATAATTTAACTATTGGAATATGTAGACTGTCCCTATATTATATATTACTTTTAATAAGTACTACAATTGTTTATTTATTAAGGAAGAAAATCTTTTATTATTTTATTTATTAACATTAGTTTTCTTTCTATGTCCTACTAATGTACTATTTTTCAAAAAAGGAAAAACATTTGTTTCGCCGGTATGTTGAAATTTTGTTGAGAAATTGACGGTAGTTATATACCAAATGAAGTAATGGACTAATGGGTAATATAGACACACATGATTTTCACATAAAATCAGTGACATAAACTTATTACAAAGCACCTTTAAGTTCGAGCTTGATTATTTTTTATGCAAGAAACAAACATGTTAAACAAATTTTCTGGGAAATGTTCTTTTAACTAAAACAATAAATAAAATGGATAAACGTAGAAACAAATTTCTTGTTTTCATTTGGAGCAATTTCACCAAAACTAGTACACGTTTATCTTTAATAAATTGAATAAAGAATATTCCTGCGATCAACTCTACTCGCTCTCTAAGGCAAAAACGAAGCTGTGGCTGTTACGTTTAAGAGACCAAAAGGCTAAGGACAATGTGAACTGTGTTAATTTATCATTAAATCAAGAAAATCAATTGTAGATTCTTCTTCCCGAACATAATAAAAGCAAAGTGATTGTCAACAATGATGTCTACATTATTGGAGGATTGAAGTTGATGGCCTACTCTACTCGCTTCAATAACATAGTGGTTCCCCTCAAATCACATCACATCACACTAAAACTGAAGCGCTTATATCGCCAGAAAAACACCTAGGAAAGATTTCGGTGAAACATGTAATCAACAGATAGAGCAAGCAGAGATCACAAGGCATCCACCAATTGCAAACAAGCATTTTATTATGTGTACAGCACCACTTCTATTCACATTATTCATTTGACCGATTGTAGAAGAAACAAAGCGAAGCACACATTAAAACATAAGCATTACCTTTACCCCCCCAAAAAAAAAAAGGAAAATAAATTGAAAAATGCAGCTAGCTACACCTCCTTCCATTTCTTAGCAACCTCAGCAAGAGCCTTGTATGATGTCCCCTCCACCTCTAGAGATTTGGCTCCTGCCTCCTGCAGCTCCCTTACCTTATGTCTCACCCTCTTCCCTTTCTCGCCCTCCATCAACTCTCTCACTACCTCCGATATCTCCTCCCTCCCCGCGATCCCATCATCTCCAAACTTGACCTTCAACGCAACCTTGGCATCTTCAACCAACATAACGGCGTTCTGTCTCTGCTCAGCGAATAACGGCCAAGCAATCATCGGAACACCGTTAACCACGCTCTCCAGCGTGGAATTCCATCCACAGTGCATCACAAAGCCTCCGGTGGACCCGTGTCCTAAGATCTCAATCTGGGGAGCCCAGGATGACACGACAAGTCCAACGTCTTTAGTCCTCTCAATGAACCCTTGGGGCAAGAACTCGAACGGGTCCTTGACGCTCTCCGAATTGAAATAATTGGCATTTGACTCGTGATCGCTTGGGCTCCGAACCACCCACAAAAATCTCTGCCCACTCATTTCGAGACCCAGAGCCAGCTCCTTGGTTTGCTCAGTGGAGAGGGTCCCACCACTCCCGAACGACACAAACAGCACGGAGCCACGTGGCTGCTCGTCCAGCCACTGCACGCATGGACCGGCTGACTCGTTGCATCCGGTCCTGATCAGCGGCCCAACCGAGTAAACCGGCGGTCTACCTGCTTCAACCGCTTTCAAAACTTTCGCTGCCTCCGGTTCAAGCTCGTCAAAAGTGTTCACCAAAATCCCCTGAGCACCTCTATACTTGTTTGCATGATGCAGTAACCATGAATAGGCCTCCTTCTTCTTGTCCTGGAGTGGGTGGAGGATGTCCTTACCGGGTATCGGAACGCAACCCGGTAGCTTAACGGGTTCGGGTAAATCCCTGAACTCGCACGGATACTTCCGATCAAGCTCAGGCAAGTGAAGGACCAGGGAAAGGGTTAAAAAGTTGCTAGGGAAAAATATGTAGCCAGGGATGTCGACTTCATTGGCGGCGTCGAGGGTGTCGCCTCCGAAGAGGTCGGCGACGAAGGCGACGAGTTTATGAGACTTCTTGAGGCCGCGAAGGAGGGACGTGATGGCGGGGACGGAGCGGACCGAGGAGACGGACATGATGGTTTCGATGGCGGCGTCGGAAGGGAGGTCGGAGAGGTCGACGGGAGGGAGGGAGAGGGAGGTTAGGGAATTGGGCCCAAGGGAGTCGAGCACGGCCCTTTGGGCCTTGGAATTGGACTCGGCGAAGGTGATGAAGGTGACGGTGAAGCCGTGGTGGTTGACGAGGCGCTTGGCTAGCTCAACCAGAGGGATGAGGTGGCCCATCCCCAGCGTTGGGAGCATGGCCACATGAGGAGAATGTGGGGATTCCATTATTTTTTTGGTAGGAGGTGTTGATGTTTTGGACGGCGAAGAAGGTGATGAGGGTATTGTATTTATAGTAAGTGGAGGAGATTGTGAGGCAAACGGGGTGGAAAAGTTCTTAGGCGCTAACGAGCGCTAAGTTGACATACATCACATCTATAAAAATAAGACATAAAAATAAAGACACGTAGCATAATAAATATTATTTAATATTATAATTTTTTTATATAATTTATACTAAATAACTTATTTTTATTGATATGATGCGTGATACGTTAATTAATGCTCACTAAGCATATTGGAATTTTTCCAAACGAGAGGAGAGGTGTATCTAATTTTAAAGGTGCGGAATGTGGAGTAGCTGGGCGATGTGGCCCATGTGGGATTAAATTAGAGACGGACAAGAGTCAGGCTAAAGGGAACGACAGGGCGGCGAGTCTAAGGGTGAGGTCAGGATTAACGTCAGGCTTATGTCATAGGAGATGGGGGCTTATGGTGCTTCTAGAACTTCTAATTTCTTTTGTGGTTGGGATTTTGATAATTTTCGCATTTCTTTTTAAAATTTTGATATCATTTTCCTTTTGAGGTTAACATCATACCGAAATAATTGGTTTTATGGGGTTGGATTATCTTGGGTTGATGACGGAGTTAGGTGGCTGGATTTGAGTTGGAATATTTTGTATTTTCTTGGGGGCTGGATACAACAATGATACAACTAATTAAGATTTGACGAACATTTAGGGAGCTTCTCGGAAGTTCTTATAAAAAGATTAAAAATATTCTGTAAATGCTAACGAGCATAGAATTAAGAAAGATATCTTAACAGATATCTTCCTTCTGCATAAAAGCTAACGTGCATGGAATTAAGAAAGATATACCAAAAGGAATAGATACATATTACTAATTAAATCTTAAATATTCTTAATGTTTGATTGTCAATTTCCTTTTCTTTCAGTGCATATGAGTGTATTTGTTTATTATTTTTGTAAAATGTTTTCAGAAATAATTACTTAACTAATAAATGCCGTCTCATTTATATAAAAAAATAATGATTATTCACACATAATAGGAATACGCCCGGATGTAAGGTACTAAAATTCAGCGTGTTTTTTATTTATGAGCTAAGGCTTATATAAGAAAAACTTTGAGATGGTTAAAGTTTGGTGCAAAATATCATACAAGGGCATTTAAGCATAAAACATATACTTATAATCAATTAACACATATATAATGAATTCGAATCTTTTCCGCTACCGAAACTATAGTAGACAAATCACCTATATTATACATCACAATTGTTGATTTTTATAGTGGATCATTGTAATTTTTCTTTACAACCATGATATAAAGACACCAGTTTTACGTCTATAGTGGATTATTCCAAATTTAGTCCGAGTATAGGCCAGGACATTGCGTATGACGCGTAGGTCGTCGAGAATTCTCGTATAATCCTGCTCATTTAAACCATTCTAGGACAATTTTGAAAACCAAAGAAATTTGATAATATAATTATCTATTTCGTTTGACATTATAGCTGAAAAATATTCTAACTATAGGTTTGCTAAAAGTTATTTAAAGGGTAAATTCACAAAGCCCTTGTTAAGTTTGGTCATATCTCAAAACCCCCTTAACTTTTAAAATATCACAAGTTCATCGTTTAATTTCAGGTTTCTCAAAAGAACCACTTCAACTTTTAATTTTTCCAAACAACTCCCCTAAAAGTATAGAAATGAGGTCTCGCTCTACTTCTTCACCTTTCTCTCCTCTATCAACCCATCCTGACTTTGTAGAAGAATTGTCTTTCCATTTCGCCTGATGTTTTTTGACTTCTGGATTTTCAAAAGCCCTCTCGGAGATGGGTCTACCAATCATTTGAATTACTATGTAACCCTCCATCAGACTACAGTCGATAGGAGATAGCTGGTGAAAACGAATATGCGTTGGAATGTCCTCTCTTTTCCATATAGCAGCTTCAGCATACAGAAGAAGAAACTCCATCCCTCATCTCATTCACAATGATAATCTTATCTCATCTGAAAAAGATAAGCAGGATGTTTTCTTAAGCTTCTTTTCATCTTTGTTCCAAGCTAAAGAACCATCATCTTGGCATCATCTTTACCCATCTCCTTCTCCAAATCTATGATCACTTGATTGTCCTTCCTCCAGAGAAGAAATCAAAAAAGCATTTTTTTGGCCTACATATAGATTACTGAAATTTTTGCTCCTGATGTCAAATTCACTACTGTTAGAATTATGCTTACTTTAGTTGCTCATTTTAATTGGGAATTAAAACAAATGGATGTATCTACTACTTTATTGCATGGTGATCTTGATAAAAATATTTATATGCACCAACCTGAGGGCTTTATGGACCCTAAATTGCCTAATCATGTGTGTTTGTTAAAAAAGGCTTTGTATGGTTTAAAACAATCACCTAGGCAATGGAATATTAGATTTGATAAATGCATGCAATCTTTAAAGTTTAAAAGAAGTTCTGCTGATCATTGCCTGTATTTTAAGAATATAGACTCTGTGCCTGTATTTCTTTTAATCTATGTGGATGATATGTTAATTGTTAGTCCTTGTTTGAAGTCTATTAAACATGTTCAAAAATGTCTGTGTGAAAATTTTGACATGAAAGACTTA
>JBAKGM010000001.1:31983575-31997305 GCA_037177215.1 Asparagus racemosus
CCTTGCCGTATCCCCGTATCCTATTTTTTTGGATTTTGCCGTATCCCGTATCCGTGTCCGTGTCGTATCCGTGTCCCTTATCCGTATCCGTGCTTCATAGCTGCATATTCTTAATTTTTTAGGGTTTGTGCTCCATCCAGTGTCAATAGGAAAGCATCATATTTCGTAACAAAGGTTAACAAAGGTGAGAAAGTGTTAGGAGTACCACTAAAATAGGTATGATTACTGTACAAACACTGTTGGAAATGAAATGCTACAGTAAAACTGATGATGTTTGAGAACCACATTCATCTCCTCTGCTGGTAGTATATGCTAAAGTTACTTTTCATTTCAATAGTTACTGATAAACAAATAAAAGGACATGCAGAGGTGTATGATGATACATTATGAATAAGCATCAGTCATATTGACCGTAAAGTTCCTGAAAATGGCAGCATTCCAATTAAAGTTTGAAAATCAGAATTGCTGCTTCAAAACATTTACATTATAACTTGCCTCAGAACCAATCAGAACTAAGAGAAAGAAACCCACTGAACATACTCTCATTTTGGACAAAACGATAGCTACAGAGCTTTTTTTTGCAATAAATTCCATTTCTCCCATTAAATTAGTTCTGGGTGTTGCTAATGTGAGGAACCAAGAAAAAGCTCCAGCGGGAACGCGGAAGGACTTTGGACTACTAATTCATGACTCCTCTTGCAAGCATGGAACTAAATAAACTTATCACTGTAGAAACCAAACTGATTGAGAACTATGTTTTCCCATGAAATTAGCTCATGCTTCCTAATTGGACTAGTCCACTGGATGCTGCTAATGCGATAGATAGACAAAGAAAAATACTCCAATGGTGTTTTAGACTACTTGTAAATGAATATCGCAGCAAGCATGGAAACAAACAAGCTAATTACTGTAGCATCGAACCCAATTGAAAATTAAGGTTCAAAGACTACTCGAAAAGCTGAGTGCTCTACTTATTCATTCTTAAGATAACATTCTAGCAATATAAAGGACAGGAAAATCACAAAACATAATTCATCAGGGATGAAGGATGATGTGAAGACCCTACTTCACATAAAATTATGGTGAACACCTTCTGGAGAAGGGACAAGACCCAACTGTAGAAAAAGCTGTGTAGTCCTTTCGCATCGTTTTCAAGGAAAGCATGTATGTTTCCATCCCGGGTGCAAATCCTATTGAAGCATGATAACCAATATTAGAATAGGATGATATGACCTTCCAATGGGATGCTAGACAAGGGTACTTGGGTTATGCAAAAGGGATAAAATAAGGTTTAGGGTATGTTCCTTAAGAGGGAAAGAATAGAGAAATATGGAGGCATTAGGAAAATATCAGCAGGTGCCACTTCCCAACTAACAGCACCATTACTTTAGCTTGAAATCAACCAATAAGTCCCTTCTTAATCAAGGTTTTTAATGTCGGATGTCGGATTTATGTTGGATAGCTAAAATTCCTGTCGGATAGCTGAAATCAGGGATATATCGGAGGACATGAAAAAAATATCGGATCGCCATATCGGATGGTGTGCATATGTGTAATATAATATCATAAATAAAATCTAAAAATAATAAACTCTATTGTCTAAACATATTAAAAAGTAAATAACTTATGATGCTTAGGGTTAATGTTGGAGGAAAGAGATGAGAAAAGAGGAGCGCGATGTTGGCGGTTAGGGAGAGAAGATTGCCCGATATTGATGTTGAAGGAACAAATCGGTGAAGAGACTGATGAGATGTCGAAGGAGAGAGAGAAGAGGAGTGACGGAAATGACTCCGGTCCTTTTTTCCCCTCAATGATCAGGTTTGGTATTTTGAAGCAATATTAAGTCAATCAGGAATTTAAACCCAAACCTGATTAGATAAACATAACAAGAAAAAATCAGCCAATTTTTCAGACTGAAAAATCAGTCGACATAGCCGACATGTCCCCCGATATATCCGATCAACATATCCGACATGTCCCCTTGAGATATCCGACATAAACCCTGAAAACGCAATACGCATTGAAAAGCTCCATATCGTGTCGGTTGGCCCCTAAGTCCACCATGTCGGCCACCGACATAGCGGCCGACATTTAAAACATTATTCTTAATACAGTGCGAAATGTTTAAATTAAACAGTCTATCATCATCATGCTTTCTAACCTATATTCTATCTTTGGTGGTCACTATAGGTAAGGTAGAGAGATGAAGAGCAAGGGATGAGGGTGTGATGATCAAAAATAAATAACCAAATAAACCAATATACAAAACCTCAATTAATGAGGCACAATAAAAGTCGCTTTGATATACTTCCTAAACAAAATATATTATCTCACATAAACAGAATCATTTTAAAAATATGAGCTTACACACATATACCCCAAATTTTGGTATTTAAAAAAATGGGTTTTTGTCATAGTAGGCCCTAAATTTAATGTTATTTTTATATTAGGCCCCAAAATCCTCGTACTTATTCAAAGAATCAAAATCGACATGTAAATAACTTAATGAATTTGGGGTGTAAAGTTACAAATATGAAGACTTTAGGGACCTAAAATAATAAATAGTATACAATTAGGGTCTAATATGAGAAAACCCCTTCAAAAATTATCCCACAGATCTTGTTATTTGTCATCTCAAATCATATCCAAGCCCATTAATCCAAACCCTTGTAGTAAATGATTAAGTTTTTTAAAAAATAAGCATTTGCTAAACTACTGGTTCTTCAGGTAAGCAAACTCAACCCATGTATCCAAATCACCCCACCCCCCCACCCCACGCCCCCACCCCCTCTTCCTCGTGCGTCTATTGCCCCCTATTGTACCTATCCAAATCTAGCTCATAGTTGATCCTCTTTGTCCCAAAACTGATAAATGGTACACTGTCTTTGCACAAATCCAATCCACACACATCCTCTTTTCTTACTCCCAACCTAGGCAGAAACACGCTAACCTCCCTACTTAAACACCATTGATGCAGTGGCAGCAGTGCTCATAAGCTACTTCCTGTCCTGCCTCAAAACCCTCCAAGAACTCAATCCCCTTGGAGATGGATTTAGAGATGAGGTTCATGTTAGACTTTTAAAGATTTCCTTTTCAATTTTACAGGATTCACTGCTCCTATTGAAATGGAAATGGGCTAAGAGATGTTGCATCTACGAAAGTTTTTGTAGGAGGTGAGCGTTTCTGAAACCAAATGGAGACAGTTTGGAGCTAGGTTACCCTGGTACTTCTATCATGGATACCCGTACCCAAGCTTCATTGACACTCCTTGGATACATGCATACATTTATTCATACATGTACTCAATTATATGATATATGCTTTAATTTAAAACACTTGACATACACTGATTGGATGTATATCCTACAGTTCATATCCATTTCTCGAAACTAGTTAGACATGGGGTCAGATTTGTTTCAGCCCATACCCAAGTTTAAAGCTATGACTTAAAAGGGTCATTTGGGTGTCTAGTTCAGAAACAAGCAGCTTTCAATTTAATAATTAACATAGTAAAAAACTTTAAAATGTGATATGAATTTCAATTCAAATAACACTTTAAAAATAACAACGATCTCATGTAAATTATTATTTATTATCAACATATACATGTAGTTGTTTCCCCATACCCTACATTTTACAAATTTGTCGTGTCCCATGCTCGTATCAATATTTGTACCCGTGTCCATGCAATTTAGATTTGAAGTTCTGGGTGATTTAAACCATGATGAAGGCAAAGTATGAAAATGAAGAAAGTGTTCCTAACTAATTCTTCTTCCTACGTCTTTTTCATCTAGGATTCTTTATAATTTTTTGGAGTTTAAAACCATGTATCTGGGGAATTGTTTTGGATCTTTTTATGGGTTTTAAGAGGAAAGAGTAGCGGTTAATGGACAGTTTACCCTTGATGAGTTAGAAGTCTAGTAGAAATTAACTAATAGTTTGAAGGAAAAATTGGCAAATACAATATTTTTTATGCTATTTCAATATTTGGAAATTTTGTAGCGTAAAAATATCTAAAACCCCTCAAATATTATACAACTCCCATTAAATAGATACTACTTAATAGGAATATATTATCAACCATTAGCTTTATTTTGTTTTAAAAACTTTTTAGAAATCATATGAGATTACAAATGAAAACTTAAAAGGAACCTTTCAGAGAAAGAAGGTGGCCCTTTGTTCTATGTAAGTGCTAGCAAGTTAATGGTGAAGACAAGGCGCTCATAAAACATTAAACATTCAGTTACGCTAATGAAGCATACAGGGTATGGGAAATTTATGAAGTTATAAAATTGCTACCACAAACCAATATAGATTTATTGCAACCAACAAGATTAAAAATCCAGGACATCCACCTGAGAGATAAGGCACACCAATGACTGGCCATGGTTACGAAGAATTGAATCACCAATAAATGCCCATGATTTGTCCCGCATGGCTCTTAGAAATCTCTTGGCATCAAATGGTTGTATGTCGCAGCCATGTGGTTTCCATCTCCAATATTGGTACTCTGTATCAAGCCGCCCATTCTTCATACAATTCTGTTGACCTTCAATAAATGGACAGCTTGTATTGGTGTAAGCAGGTCCTCTAGGATCTTGGATCCACTTACCAGAAAACAAATCACAAGTCTCTGCAGTGGAGGTACTGAAGGCAATGAATTCACAGAAATACTGTACAAGAATGCTCTAAGAAACTCACATAGTATCAAATTTAAAGAAGACTAGGTAGGATTAAGTTATATTTTAGGAATTGTGTTAATTACAGAAAACCCCATAAATTTTTGGGGAGTTGCGATAAACCCCCTTCAACTTTATTTATTACACTAAACTCCCGTGAACTTTAGGAGTTGTTGCACATAACCCCCATAAACTATTTGTTTCACTAAATTTCACATGAAATTTTCTCCTTTAATCTTCAAATCAGCACCATCGATTCTAATGTGACAAGCATTTGCCAAAAAACCGATGAAAATAATTCCTTAGTCCTAAAAAATTACTTATTTTTCCTTTTAATAAAAGGGTACTTTTGGGACTAAGAAAGAATTTTTCGCCTTCTTTTTCAAGTCTTGTGCTTGCCATGGACAGGTTAGATTTGATGTTGCTACTATGGGGATCAAACAATAAATTTTTTGGTAACATTTAGTGAAATAAAACAGTTCACGGGGGTTATGTGCAATAACTCCTAAAGTTCAGGGGGTTTAGTCTAATAAAAAAAAGTTAATTGGGGTTTATTGCAACTTACCAAAACTTCATGGGGGTTTTCTATAATTAACCTGTTAGGAATTTCATAAAAAATTGGCATAAATAACAGCTTTACTTTACTATTGGCGCTGACTTAATTATGAACTCATATAGTTCTCTACGCCTCACAAACAAAGTATGCTTCCAAATGAAGAAGTCTCAAAGCATAAAAACTTCTATCAAACTAAGGAACATTTATCTTGAAGCATATGCAGAATGCCTATGTTACATGGGTACTTCTATCATGAAGCCGTACCCGTACCCGACACTTATCCGTACCTAAACTTCACGGACACTCCTTGGATATATGCATACAGTTATTCAGACATGTGCTCAATTATATGGTATATGTTTCAATTTAAAACACTTTTCAAACACTTCTTAATTGTATATCTTGCACTACAAAATGCTCACATCCATTTCTTGAAACTCGTTAGACATAGTCTGGGTTCTTTTCAACCCATACCCAAGTTCAAAACTGTGATTTTAAAGGGTTGTTTTGAGTCTCTAGCTCAAATCCGAGTAGCTTCCAAATTTATAACAATCAACATATGAATTGAAAAACAATAATAGTCTCATGTAAATTATTAATCTCAATATACATATTTAGATGTGTCCCCGCACCCTACATTTTTCAATTTCGCTGTGTCCCGGACCCACACCCGCACCCATACCGGTACCCGTACCCGTTTTCATGCAACTTAGCAAAATGCACAAAGAAAAGAAGAACTTATAACTGAGGGCCCATCAAAGTCAGCCAAATAGGGCATTTGCCAAATTATGGATGATGAACGACCCAACTAACCTATTAAGAAGATCATGAAATTAGCTGCTATCATGAACTTTCTTTATCAAGACATCTTAAAACCCAGACAAGAAGTAAAAAATTATTTACCTTCCCCTGTATCCCGCCCATTGATATCTAATGGTATTTGAGGAATCACAGCATCTGAGGCATTTGACTTCTCTGCCCGTGGGTTACCTGAAACAAGCAAAGACAGAAAGAAACTAAAAGTTAAATATTTAAACAAATAATGATGTCTCCTATTTGTAAAGTTCTTTCACTTTACAGCACTTAAGCATTTTCTTTCCCCAAATCATAATTAAATCCACATCAAAAATTGTATATGCATTAGCTCATAGGCACATGCATATGAAAGTAGTTGATCTAAGGTGCAAGCTCAAATCCAAGAATCACAATGACATTCAATCAAGGAATAATTAACACTCAAAACCTCTTTTCCATGGTCCGAACATTCTATAAATGTCAAGGGTTTTCTTATTTTTCTAAGAAGGATACATAATGAGAAATTTCCAAACTTTTCATGAAAACTCCTAAAAGCTCAACAATCTTAATAGCAAAAATAAAAATAAAAATAAAATAAAAAATTTATCCTAAAATAATTCATAGATCTAAATATTCTCAAAATTACCCAGTAACTTTAATGCAACGCCCACATATTCACTGAAAACTTATTGATTTATTTCATTTCCTTAGATCTCCCAATAAAAGTTAAACATTATGCTTACAATAGAATTTATATAACCTCAACTATTGGAATATGGATAAAAATATTGTACCATGAAAAACCCTGAAAACAATTTTATCTAGAAATAGTGACCTCTTAACTCCTACCAACACCATCCCAAATGCATAACCTGATTTCCAGCAACAAAATCTTAAATCTTAAATGTTTAACACCGAAAGAAATTCATAATTTCTCTCTCCCAATCAAATTACCAATTTATAATCTAAAATCCGTTTTCAAGTCAGGAAGAGGAGAAACAAAAAAATTTTCCCATCAAATATTAAATAAATCTAAAATATATCTAAGCCCCAAAATAACTAGATATCTGCACATTAAAATTACACATTGAATGTAATGCATCACCTACATATTCACTGAAAAAAAGAACTCATTGGTTTTACATCATTTTCTCAGATCTTCCAGTAAAAGTTAAAGATTATGTTTTCGATAGAATTTACATAACCTTAAGATATTGCAATGTGGCTAGAAAATATTGTACCACAAAAATAAAAATAACACACTTTTCACAGGTACGCTAATTTCTAGTAACAAAATCTTTAGCCTCAAAATAATTCACACCAAAAGAAATTAAACTGATTCCTCAAACACATTGCAATTTCCCCTTGCCCCTTCCCAACAAAAATACCCATTTCCAATCTGAAAACTACTTTCAATGTAAACCTAAACTCTAGCTAATCCTTAGCAAGAAATTTCCAAAAATCTCACAGTTTCAGCCAAACCCCAACACCAAAAAATCACCCAAATTCGCCATTTGTCCAATCTCCAACAACTAACTGCAATCTTCTGACAAGAACCCAACTTTGCAAAATCGAATCTTTTGAAGTACCTTTGTGAGAATCGAAGATTGTGGCGACGGTTGGGGGCTCTGAAAATTCCGGGTAAGGGGAAGAACGAGCGAAGAAGAGGCGAAACAAGAGACCCACTAAGAGAACAGAGATGAAGAGCTTCACCAAGATGTGATTGCTCTTCTTGTTCACAGATTGCCATGGCTCCCAATATGAGCTCATCTCCGTCACCATCAACAGGGAGAGAGAGAGAGAGAGAGAAAGAGAGACTTGAGTGAAGTTAATTATTAGAGGAGAATCAAATCGAAATAGAATAGTGGAGAGCAAAAAATAGTAGAGAGGAGAGAGGTCACTGGTTGGAAAAAGCAGCGGTCTTTTCTTTTTGCTTTTCTTGTTTTTCTAGATATGTACTTGGAAATTTTAAGAATTTATATGATAATTATTATTTTTTAAGGAATCTAGTAAAGAAATTCTCTTATATTATTAATTTAAATGTTACAATTTAGATTATTTTAAAATTTAATCAACTTTTATGGTATTTTTTTAAAAAGAAGATAATTATGAATTTTTGCTTACAGTCTTGATCCAATTGATGATTCGTGTTCAGACCTTTTAGAGTTTTGTAGTAACTCCCAAAACTTTCAAAATTGCAGTAAATTCTTAATAACTTTTGCAAAAGTTTCCAATATCTTTTCCGTAAATTCTACTAAATTCCCAATAGTTTTCAAAATGCCTTTTTAAATCGTTTTGTGGTTCTAATTTATAGGGGTTATCTGTAAAATACAGAAATCTATTGAGGGTTTTCTGCAAAATATAAGTCACCGCGTTTAGTATGATTTGAAAGTTATTGGACTTTTACTGCAAATTGTTGATAGCTATTGCGGGTTTAGTATAATCTACCCTTTACTCTTTATTCTTTACCAAGAATAATTATTTTAGTATGTACTTTAACCATATTTTTAGTATTCACTCTCGATGAACACATGGAGTAAGATTATTATTTATTTTCTATTACTTGATTTTTCTAATTAATTTATAATGGTGCACCATTGATACTTGTTGTAGGGGTGGGCATGGGCCGAGTCAGTTCAAGCCCGTGACCCGGCCCGTCGGGTTTAAGGCCGGATCGAGCCTGATCCGGGCCCGGTAGAGTCAGAGTGGGTTGGGCCTACTTCTCTGATCCCGGGTCTGGAACTGGGCTCGACCTGCCCCACGATCCGCCTAGGTACGGGTCGGGTGTGACCCAGCCCACGACCCGTGGGTCATGGGCGGGCCCATGAATTTTTCATCTAACTTTTTTCTTTTTGTTTATCTTTTTAATTATATTAAACTTGTATTCACAATTATAAGATTATTTTTAATTTATCTTTTAGTAATTTAAACTTGTATTAAAGTATTTTTAAACTTGTATTAAACTTTTTAATCCTTCCAAGTATACAGCAGCGAGCTTAAAGATTGCTGTTTTGTTTCTCAATGGGTCAGAAAGCCCACGAGCCAAAAAACATATGGCATTTTGGCTTTGTTGGCAGCTAGCGACAAACCCAAATGGCTAAGAAACAGCTAGTCTAACTAAAATATATATCATTAGCCGGGGGCAGGTCGGCCCGGGTGGGGAGTGGGCGGGGCCAGCGTGGGCCGGACCTACTTCTCTGACACCCAGTCTGGGGTTGGACCCAGTCCAGCCCGTAAGCCGGATATATCATGGATCGGATCAAGCCCGACACTCTATGGACTGAGCCGGATAGTGACCCATGGCGGGCTGGGCCGAGTCAGCCCACTAGTTGACCTGGCCCACGCCCAACCCTAACTTGTTGCTATCCATTTTCTTAAGAAAATATATTATTAATCTAAATAAGTGGGATCTTGAAGAAGATTGCTATAAAAGGGCTCGAAAGGAAATTATTTTTGCTTCCAAGAAATATAATGAAGGTTTCTACTTACACATTTAGAAAAGGTGATGATTGAGGCAATGAGATTTCAGCACACAAACGATGAGCTATAATTCGTCGCTTTATGAAATTGACTTCAAGATTTACACACTTTTATAAATCATCAAATAGCTAGAACACAGAATTAAAAATCAAAAGAATAAAAATATTGAAAATTGTGAATCTCTGAAGCGAAAATCCCTTGTTAGGTACAAAATAAGTACAAATATCTGGCGGTTTCATTTAAGAATAAATCATATATAGGGTCGATAGAGATGATTGCTATGTTCGTGGCAAAATTATTTAAAACAGTTAGAAATTTGCTTAAGCGTTAGAAAAAGAAGAATTCAAAATAGAAGCAAATGAATATGAGTTATAGCGACTAAACAGAATATTAATATTTATTAGTAGAATTACCAACAAAACCAAACATGGCAAAAAGATCCGTGTACTCCTCTCGAAAAAATAGACAAACACTGTTTTGATGTTAATTCTTTCTAAATATTTATGGGATTCAAATATATTTAAAATAACCAGATAATTAAAAGGACAAGATCTCTTATCCACTTAAGTTTATATTGATTGTACTTTGTATTACCAACATTACAAGCGTTTAAAATTTTATCATACTGTTATGATTTATGATTAAGAAAGTAAATTTTATACTGTTAAACCAAAAGTAAAAAAAGAGAATACAAATACATATATATTGAGCTTGTTTGTGTAAACTATAATCTTGGTAATCGAAAGGGAGAATTTCAAGTGCATCCGTATTCATAGCAGTTCGTGAACCAAATAAATGTTAATACTTAGATTATTATATTTCATGATTCACGCGTAAATTTAATAATTGACATTATTTAGATGTATATTTAATATCTATTAAATATTTTCTACTTGGCAGAAGTTTGTAATAACTTCGGATTCCACCTTGGGACATGAGATAGAACTGGGTAAGCAACCTTTTAATATTATCATGGCTACAAGTTCGGTGCGGTTGAGCTTTTTATTTTCTTTTATTCACCGCTTTTATGAAATAATTAAATCGCTGGATCATTAATTTATTCAGAAAAATGTATTAAACCAAAAAAAAATGTCTTAAACCATAACTATCTCCTAACTACCGCTTAGTCTCGTAGATTTTGATAAAGCATTTGAAGTGGCAGCATTAGAGGACGCGTATTTTGTTTCATTTTACAGAATTTAATACAACCCGATCTAGTTTTTCTTCCATTTCTTCACGTGCTGAGCTCATAGATAGCAAAAAAATAAGTAAAACTTTGAGTTTCTATCATATTAGATCCTAAACTTTTCTTAATTTTATATCGGGCCCTCAATCTTCACATTTCTAAATTAGACACCCTGACTCTATTAACTTGTTTTGACCGTTAACAAATTGAATACTTAGGTACGAAACCTCTATCGCAAATGCGGTGGCTGACTCGCCAAATTACAAAATAGCACAGATATATGTTCTCTTGTAGTAATTTAGATAGATTTGGAAATTTATAAAGAAAAGGACAAATATTGCTTTGTTTGGCTTCAATTTAAAGCTCGAAACTCTAGTTACTAGCACCGAGTTTTAAGCCGCTCTTATTGCCTCTTAATGCCATGCACCAAGTTTTGTTCGCTCTAGGTAGATGATAAAATATCACTATGCATCGTACTACTGACATGATTGCATTAAACTAGTAAGTTTTTCGTGGCTAAAATGTCGCAGGAGTTAGGAAAAAACACCAAAGAAATAAGAGAAGTATACAAAAAATACCAATCTGACAATTTAGCCAAGTTTTTTTTTTTTTTTAAAGTTTTTCCTTTATAAGAAAGAGCCATGAGTTAACACTTTAATAATGGCATCCACATTACAATAAGAACAAACAACACTTCAAAAAACTACATAGTGCATTCATCTTTCAAACTCTATTTTAAGTTGATTTACTGGATTGCACACTCCCCTAGTCCATAAATAGATAATAGTCAAAATACAGTTGAATGCTCAGACAGTGAAGAAACTGAAATCAAAGTTGAGGCTTAAGCTTGACAAGAGAGCAGAAATTAATCTTGCATTATTTTGGTAAACGGGGTTGATGAGGTAACCAATTTTTGAAAATTGCTTGAATTTGTTCCGATGAAATCAGCAGCATATTTCTTCAAAGCAATCACACAACAATTAGCTGTGCAAGCAGAGAGGGTGAAGAAATCGGATTAGCTAATTGGTCATTTTACAACTCTTTTAAGTACTCTAAGCAACATAAAACTTGCGGAGCAATTGATTTGTCAGCTCATTCTGCAATATTAAAATTATAAAACATTTAAAGGCTGATTGCGAACAGACACGCTGTAGTATCACTCAATTACAAATAAACCTCATGCAGTTCTATTTGTGACGAAGGGACCCCCTATAATATTGGCTCAGATGCGAATACACCCTCTCAGTGATTTCAACTCTTTTTTAAATCAAAATAAGTTGGCAATTGAGGATCTATCTTCACCAATAAAACCATAAGGTCTACCCGCCTCAAACCTTTTTAACGGATTTAGGAATCAAAAAATTCACTAAGGAGGGCTTTTCACAAAACTACAACTACAGAAGGTCTTACTCACAATTGTGGCTGATACTACTAATGGGGATCTGTTCCCAAATAACCCAACATTTAAAATCACTGATGACCCCATGAAATGGCATGACTCATGTGAGATTCAGAAATCAGAAATCCTCAACACTGCAGCAGCAGTAGTCAGTAAGCTGCAAAATTTGACTGCATGAACTCATCGCATGAAGCTCGCAGTGATGATGACTTAGGGCTGCTGAACTTGCAGTGGGACCATTTGAGCAGGTGGAGTGGGTGGCAACACTGAAGACATGAAAGCTACATCAATCTGACCATAAACAATTGGTCTTTGTCAGGCAAGCGACAGAGACATGTGCAGTGATACTAAATGAGGTCCTGTCCTAAAATATTCCTCTACACTCTTTCACATTGCTTCACTTATACTTACTATTCTCCTGTCAATAGACAAGCTTTTTTTCTCATCAGATGCCTACAAGAGACACCAACCCTTGCAAGAATTGGTATGGACAGTGGATTTTCCCTTTGAAAGCTTTAGATTGCGGGTAGAGAGATCAAATTTAGCATTCATGCACTCACACATTGAATTGATATCTATGTACCTCTGGCTCTCACAACATTACGAGGCTTTTTGACATTTTCAGTAAAAACTCTTGAGTACTACATTCTTGATTGTTATAAAGAGGTGCACTGACATATAAAGAGGTGTCATGACATTAAATTTCACAGGTGTTAATCGCGTAATGTAACAACAATCATTAGTTGAAGTCTTCAAGCAACACAATCTTGTATCACAGATCTTAATCCATATTCCATTGACAATTTACAGTAAATAAAAGGTTTTAGTCTTGATCAAGCTTGCCTACATGAACATGGACAATATATAGAACAAAAACAATTGGAGGTAAAGCACAAAGAAAACACATGACATGTATTTGAACCTATCATAACAAACTATCTAATCTCGATGCAATATAAAGAAAACATTTCCAAACAAACATAAAATCACACAAAAGGAAACAACTTTAAAATATCAAGCTTGTTAGAGATGAGATTGATGTGTTCGCATCTACTGAGTTACAATGAAAAGCCTCCTGTGACAATTGGCTCTTTCTATGAAGATGGTATCAGTTCATTTCCTCTTCCAGTCTCCAGCAACTAGACATCCTCACCAAACATCAGAAACTTCACAGACGAATATAACATTCATGCCGCCTAAGCAGAAACTCTTGGAACCCGCATGCCAAAGCCATGCTTTACTTTCTCAATTCTGTTTACAAGGAAATTTGGAATGAGTTCTTCGCAAATGCAATAAAAGTTTATGAATTAACATGACTATACACATAAAACAACGTACTTCACTATTCAATTGAAGATAATACTATTTATAATCACTTGCAAACGTGCCCTAGTTAGCAAAAGCTCATCTATTTAATCAAAACTTGTTTCAATGCCTCAAAAGGCTAGAACTTCATTACAAAGAAAGAAGAGCAAAAAGTTTGTACCATTGACATTGACAGTATATATTCTAAAGCTTTATTAAATAGAATTAAACACATATAACGTTTGGTTTGTTTTTATTTTTATTTTTATTTTTTGTTCGGGTTTTTTTTTCCGGGGGGGGGGGGGGGGGGGGGGGGGGGGGGGGGGGTTT
>JBAKGM010000001.1:32006389-32017631 GCA_037177215.1 Asparagus racemosus
TCTCTCTCTCTCTCTCTCTCTCTCTCTCTCTCTCTCTCTCTCTCTCTCTCTCTCTCCCCCCCTCCCTCCCTCCCTCCTGCGAGAGGGGTCGAATATCTCAATCAACAAAAAGAACAAGTCTCAGCAATTTGAAATTTGGGGAAATTGTGTAAAAGTTCTCTTAAATAAGTTCTCCACATTAAAAATTGTTTTAAACATGCTAAATATAAATTTTTAAAAAAAAACTTTGTATGATTATCAGAAAACCTCTTTTAGTTTTCAAAATATTAAAATACCACTTTAAGTTTAGGGGTTATCCAAAAAACCCTTGTAATTTTAAGATATTTAAGAAAAACCCCTACTATGTTTTCTTATGCTTGAGTAAACTTATACAGCAAAGTATTTTCTCCAGCGAAAATTATGGTTTATGCTCTTAAGAGGTTTTTCTGAAAAAATCTTAAAGATAAAGGTGGTTCTTTGATGGCGCTTAAGGAGATTTCTGATATTTCTAAAGTTATAAGGAGCCATCCGATAATCGTGCAAATGCAAGCAGTTTTTTCATTTTGATGTTTAGCTTTTAAAAAAACATATGAGGTTTGAGGAACTTATTTTAAAAGTCTTAAATTTAGTCCCTCTAACCGTTAGATCAAAACTCCGAAGTTATAGTGATGAACCTGGACTCACGTAGCGCTAACAATTTTTTACGGAGTTAGCTTACTCTGATATCATCTTAAATTTAGTTCCTACCACCATTATACAAAAACTCAAAGTTAAAGTTAAGATAGTCATATATTAATTCTAACAAACAGATATTATGTTTATGGGACTAAAAATCTTAAAATTTTATCCCACAAATTATCCAGAGTTTTAGTTATCAGTAATACCGTGTAAATTCAAATCTGATTATTTTTTTTTTCTCGTGGGATAGATTCAAATCTGAATCCTGGCTCTTACACCAACAGAGACATAAACTTTAAATCGGAATCCCACTTACGAACCAATATTATCTTCGGCTGAATCAAACAGTCCCAATGCTAATTAATATCTTATTAACATCCGGCCGAGCCTAGCCCGTAAAGTTTTCATCTATTCGAGACGACGAGATCCCTCCCTCTCTCTCTCTCTCTCTCTCTAAAAAAAAAATCCCCCTTTCGATCCCCCTAAAACCCTAACCCTAACCATGGCGAGGGAAGCGGACCCCAACCTAGGGTTTCTAACAAAGCGCGACACGGAGGTGAAGCTGCCCCGCCCGACCCGCGTCAAGAACAAAACCCCCGCCCCGATCCAGATCACCGCCGAGCAGATCCTGCGCGAGGCCCGCGAGCGCCAGGAGCCCGAAATCCGACCCCCGAAGCAGAAGATCACCGACCAGTCCGAGCTCGGCGACTACCGCCTCCGCAAGCGCAAGGAGTTCGAGGACCAAATCCGCCGCGTCCGCTTCAACGCCTCCGTATGGGTCAAGTACGCCAACTGGGAGGAATCCCAGAAGGACTTCGCCCGCGCCCGCTCCGTCTGGGAGCGCGCCCTCGAGGTCAATTACAGGAGCCACACCCTCTGGCTCAAGTACGCGGAGTTCGAGATGAAGAATAAGTTCGTCAATCATGCGAGGAACGTGTGGGACCGAGCGGTGACCCTGCTGCCGAGGGTGGACCAGTTGTGGTACAAGTACATACACATGGAGGAGATGCTCGGCAACGTGGCCGGTGCCAGGCAGGTTTTCGAGAGGTGGATGGATTGGCAGCCCGATATGCAGGGCTGGTTGTCGTACATTAAGTTTGAGCTTAGGTACGGGGAGAGCGAGCGGGCGAGGGCGATATACGAGAGGTTTGTGGCGTGCCATCCTAGGGTCTCGGCTTGGATTAAGTACGCCAAGTTTGAGATGAAGATGGGGGAGGTTGCCAGGGCGAGGGCGGTTTATGAGAGAGCGGTGGACTTGTTGTCGGACGATGAGGAGGCCGAGGTGCTCTTTGTGGCGTTTGCGGAGTTTGAGGAGAGGAATAAGGAGACGGAGAGGGCGAGGTGCATTTATAAGTACGCGCTGGATCATATACCGAAGGGGAGGGCGGAGGATTTGTATAGGAAGTTTGTGGCTTTTGAGAAGCAGTTTGGGGATAGGGAGGGGATAGAGGATGCAATTGTGGGGAAGAGGAGGTTTCAGTATGAGGAAGAGGTGAGGAAGAACCCCTTGAGTTATGATACGTGGTTCGATTATATAAGGTTGGAGGAGAGCGTCGGGAACAGAGAGATGATCAGGGAGGTTTATGAGAGGGCTATATCGCATGTGCCGCCAGCTGAGGAGAAGAGATATTGGCAGCGGTATATTTATTTGTGGTAAGTGGTGATTTCCCTGAAAGCTTTTACTCCTCTAGCACTTGTGTATTATGAATACTCATTTGTTCAGTTATTGCTTACTTTAGGATCAATTATGCACTTTATGAGGAACTTGATTCAAAAGATATGGAGCATACAAGAGATGTTTACATGTAAGTATTCTTATCTTGATAATATAACTTCATTTCGAATTTTAAGAAGAAATGCTTATTGTATGTCATATGTTTTCTTCATGTAATACTGCTGAGAACTGAGTCACAATACTGTCATATAGAAAACATTGTTTTCTTATTCAAATATTGTCAAGCAAACAACTTTTATCTTGTTCCTTAACCTTCAGCGGACTTATACTTCTTGTATGAAATGAAAATCCAATTTCACCCCATGACATCATCATTACAAGAATTACATCTTGGCCATATCTTAGTGGAAATTAAGAATGTTTTGCTGAACCTTACTGATTAGAAAGGTTGAAAAGAAGTAATATGTGCGTGATTTTGCATTTAGTTACTTTGCGGGTCATGGGGATTTGTTGACAAGTATATGTAACTTGTTATTCTTCCTGTGATGCCTTAGTTGGTTTCCATTGGCTAAAGAAATTATAAAAAAAACTGGTATTAGTGACAATTAATAGACAGAAAAACAGAAAATTGGCTTAGGAATAAAAATTGATAGGTGATTTGAATATTCCTCATGATTCATGACACGTGGTGAATATTCATCATGATTCATGACACGTGGTGAATATTCATCATGATTCATGACACGTGGCGTATAAGAGAAGTTTTATACTGATACATGGGATTAAATTCCGATTAAAAAAATTGTTAGCATGTTGTAGTCAGAAAGTGAATAAGGAGGCTTGAAAATTGATCTTTTTTTTATTAAAGCTAAAAGGTGTAATTTAGATTTTGAAAATCCAAAGAAGGTGTGAAAGAATTGTTTAGGATCGTTGAGAAAGTGAATCGATTTCAATTTTCATCTAGATGATGTATCAAGCTTGATGTGAGTGTATAAAGTGACCTGATGGCTAAATTCAAGGTGATAGGTGGTTGTTTGTAGCCTTTTTGTAACACCTGAAGTTAGTCCATATTTGTCCTGGTAGTCCTGGAAGGATATTTCACTGTTCTGTACCCTTTTTGAAGATGTCGTCGCTATTTTATGGAGAAGAGGGCGTGGTTGCCTAATTTAAAACTTCTTATTTTATCACTTTTCTTGTCCTCTCTTTTCTCACTTGCTTCTATAGCTAGATCAAACAACATAAATCCTAGGTATATGACTAAAATAAAGTATATGCATGAGAGCTGCTCAAGCCAAATTTATTCTCCACAACTAGAAACTAGGATTGAAAAAGCAGAGCATCAAACCCAGTTTTTCCATTCTCCTTTTGTGCCTGTGTATCCTGGAATTGTCAAAATACTAGAATTATTTTTTAAAATTAATATTAATGTGCAGTATTTGTCCTCAATTAGTATATGCCTATGATATTTAATGCTTAATTAAGATGAAGGGGAAGGCGACAGAGAGTGGATAGTACTTTAGATGAATCCCCTGAGTTTTCCTTAATACGTAGTTCCAATCTCTCAGTGAAGAAAATATTCAACTCATAGGAAGCAGAAAATCAACAATTACTTTGTCCATACCTGTTGATGCTACTGAAGGTCTAGTAACTGTAGAAAATATTCCACTTTCCAAGACTTGAATTTGAGGTGCAGGGCTTAATAGCAGTAAACTACTAGTTTTAAGTTACTGCCAATGGGTTTGAAAAGGCTTAGGCACATATCTGTTTGTCTAGCTGCAAGGTAGGGATAAGGATATCAGATACAATACAAAATGATATATATGGACATGTAAAGTGTCCATATGATGATTAAATAATATATTGTTATGCATATTGTGAAAAATTATAATTTAATTATGAACTAACTATGAAATATGTTGTAGATCTATAAAATTAATTCATAAAAATATGCAAAACTAATTTGTGAACATAATATTATTATATCCTTCTAGTGATCAAGCAACACCCCAAATGGATACAATGTGAAAAGCACCATTTGAAGACTTGATATGGACTGAATCAATACGGCAATATCCTACGAGATTCATATTTTTTGAGGATCATATCAGATGCACATCCAATATAGTTACAAGTAGTGAATAAGTGGTGCATTATATTGTTGACAACATGTTATAAAAATGAGGACCAAGATCTAGTTGTTGTAATTTCCTGTAAACACAATTTGGAAAGAGTCATGTCAATTGCTGATTTGTTTTTCATTTCAACTTGATTGATTTATCCAAGTAATCCAGAATGTTTCAAAGTTATAAGATGAGAGTAAAGAGGAAAAGCACAACTTAATCCTTTCAGGTAACTAGATCTATGATACCAAAATGATCCAATCACAAAAGCTAAGATGCAACAAAAAGCATCTTCATTGCAAATATACAGGCTGTCATGTTTTATGATTTTTAGGGGGCTTTAAATACGGATTTAGGCATTTAGCCAAAATCAGGTAAACGTTGACAGTTTACGATTTCTAGAAGCTAGTCGTGGTTGGGTTAAGCACTTAAGTGAATGTAGGATTTGGGTGGTTTCAAAAGAAGGTGTTAGTCAAAGAGAGAATAGTCTCACAAGCAACAGAGAGGAGGATGTTTATTTGAAGATGTAGCTGGGAAAGACTAATTGAACTACGTGGTTTACTAAGAAGCAGACTATTTGTTACTTGAGATTCCTGTAACATTTTAGGAATTATTAAAATGAAATTTAAGTAGACTCAACTCAAGATGAGTAAGAACTATTCTTTTTTAAAGAAAAGTTTCTAGTGATGTTGGCTTCCAGTAAGTATGGACAATGAGCATAGACATCAAGCCCGGACACTTGGGACATTTTCGGTCCTCAAAAGAATGTTGTTTGATAACACGTTTATGAAAACATGTATTTTCTGACATCTTTGAGCACCATGAGTAGTATGATTTTTTATAATTTTGGGGGCTTCTTGTTTCGTTGCATCTCTGTAGGATTTAGCCAGGATTAACTGACAATTGCAGGCCTCACTGCAATTTCTGTCAGATCTCAAATCTGGCAACACATTTTTTTATTTGTTTATTCAATTTGAGAGCGGGAGGATCGAGAGAGATTGAGACTACACGCCAGAAAAGTTGGTTGTCAGAAATCGTCTGTAGAAGGACGGGATCTTGAGGGAAAAGTGTGAAATGTGGGCCCCACTTGATGTTAAAAAATTGAAAATGTTTTACAAAACCCCCAAACAAATCAAAAAATATAAAACAGCTATAGTTTTTTTTCAAAAAAGTCCTAAAATTTTACCAAAAACTGTTATTATATCATATTTTAAGTACAATACTAATTATTAGTGGGATCCACATCTCTTTGCAATTTTAACACTTTCTTCACAAACGAACAATAATTCTCATTATCTTTTTTTCAAAATCAACTTTCTATCCCGTTATCCTATAAACCAAACGAAAACTTTAAATTTTGAAGAAGCGTGGATTTCTTGGATTTTTGACATTGTCATAAATCCAAAAGGCTAATCTTCAAGCCAAGCAGCCCCTTATTTAGTATGCTTAAAGATGACATATTTTACTGTTCATACTTATATATGACTATTTACGGACACGTCTGCACTTCATCCTCTTTGTGTAACTGTATTCTGACATCTTTGAGCACCATGAATAGTATGATTTTTTTATAATATTACTCTGTTACTCAGTATGCTTAATGATGACTTGTTTTAATGTTCATACTTCTATATAACTATTTACAGACTTGTCTGCAGTTCATCCTCTTTGTGCAACTGTAAAACAAGCTTAGATAATTTATTTATGTATTGAAACATATTCCATTTTTTAAATAAATGTTTATTCAAGTAACTATTATGATATTTATACTTTCAAATATACAATGAAATGTAAATTATATCTAATTGTGTTAATTACTTATCATACTGGATTCTGTGAAATGTTGAAATTTTATGTGTGGATTGTCAAGACATATCTCAGGGAAAACACATACCGTAAATTTCTTTTGAGAATTGACCTTAGCATGCTTCTTTGAGTACCTTCCTATTCTTTTAAGGGAACTTTCTTTCAGTTAGAATTTTCGTAGATAAACTTAACTTTAGACTATGGATCTACTAGCTCATATTCAGGCAATATGAGGTGCCAAATCAAAGCAATAAGGTCTCTTAGTGATTGACTATCTGCTGTTCTTATTGCACTGCCAGTTATATATTGTTGGAAAAGCAACACATTTTCAAAGTGCAATTCCAATTATTGTCAATATTATTTGGGTAGTTTGCTTTTCTAAATACGTTAAATAATCTATTAGTTAGATGCCAACTTTCTTCAAAATCTTAAATGTGATCCTAGCGAAACAGATACCATTAATTGAAAGAAACTATGAAAAGGTAGTATTGAGATTCATGTTTAATGGCGTGGATGTTTATAGCTCAATTTTGCAAGGTGAAGTTGGAGCTGAGCTCATTGCACAATTCCAGTTACACAATTGAATCCCAAAATGTTGATTCAATAACACACAATTAAACACACTTTAAACCTCAGTAGAAAGGAGAAAATGCTTTAAGCGGATATTTTAGAAATTAGCAAATTCAGAGTGTGAAGAGATTGTTCCACAAATTTTGAGATCGTACAGGCTTAGGCATATGATTTTGCAAAATGTGAAACTGAAGGTGGACGCTGTAAATGGAGAGACAGCTAAATTCCGGGAAGCAGAGAGCATGATTGTGTGTAGCGTCCTTTTCGAAGAGGTTCATTTGTTTCTTGCGCGACTTCAATTAGAAATTGAGGTGGAGACCTTTTTGAAAATTTGAATATGAGGGAAATGATTTGGAAGTTGCTCTGACTCTTAGAACAAGCACATTCAAGACACTGGAGAAACCAATTTAACAACCCTGCACATGAAACTCGGGGAAATTTTTGGAACATATAAGTTACTGTTTGGAACTCATTTGCTTTCCAGTTGTTAGCCAATGCATAAGTATATATTTTTTAATTTTAAATTCTTCTTCTTTGTTCAATTTCCTTATGGAAGGTTTTCATTCTTTGTTCAATTTTATGGAAGGTTTTCATTCCTAGTGCTTTTTAATGATTCTCATTTACTTTTTAATTAGGTCTCCTATGAGGTTCTTTTATCCCTATGGTTTCTTTGTGATGTTTGCATTTGCACATGCCTTAAATTTTGCAGTACTTTTCCAGCTTTTACTTCCCTTTACCACTTCCTGCTTCCACTTTCCAAAGTGGTATACATGGTGAAGAAATTACAAGTTACCCATGTATGGTAAAGTTTGGAAATTGTTTACATGTATGCTCTGTGTTACAAGACCACAAGGGGAAATCCATCTTGAGGGTGATTGATTTACCTGTGAAATTCAAGAAATATAGGGTATACAGTTTGAAAAAGTGGAATGAGTGTTCAAAACATTATAATGATACACTTGCATGGAGATGTAGCTGGCATTAACGTATGGTAATTAGTGTAGTTAAAGATGGCCCTGTTAAATGATAGACTTCTTCTTTGTGTTGATTTTCAGTTCCCCTATTGCTCGGGTCGATTTCTCCTAGTCGTGTGATTGATATGATCTAAAAAAATTTAATTTATCTTGTGTGTTCAATTATTTTCTTTTCTCAGTCTGTCCCTTCTATAAGAATTTGGTGCTTTTCATTTGTATTGTGTTATATTTGTGTATTTAAAGATGGGCCTTAAATGATAGACTTCTTCTTCATGTTGATTTTAAGTTGTTCTGATATAGCTCAGGTCGACTTCTCCTAATCGTGTTATTGATGTGAGGGAAAACAATTTAATTATTTTGTGTGTTCAGTTATTTTCTTTTCTCTGTCTGTCTCTTTTATTTCAATATGGTTCTCCTCATTTGTATTATGTTATATTTGTTTATTGCATATCACATATTATCTGCCTATTAATCTGGATGGATGATAAAAGGAGTATTCATTATTTCCTCTATTAATAAGTATCTGATCTACTCATGCAGCCGAATAATTGTTTCCTGATTTTGTTGTGTTCTTTGCCAGGGCATGCCTTAACTTGATTCCTCACAATAAATTCTCTTTTGCGAAGATATGGCTCTTGGCGGCTCAATTCGAGTTAAGGCAAAAAAATCTGAAGGATGCACGTGTAATCTTGGGCAATGCAATTGGAAAGGCTCCAAAAGATAAGGTGTCCAACAGTTTTTTCCTTTTCACTTTAATGTTATTTGAAATAACTGGTTCCATGTCTATGATCACACTACTAGGTTTCTTACATGACTTCAATAAATTACAGATATTTAAGAAATACATAGAAATTGAACTCCAGATGGGTCAAATCGATCGTTGCAGAACCCTATATGAGAAGTATCTCGAGTGGGCTCCAGCAAATTGCTATGCTTGGAGCAAGTATGCTGAGCTGGAGAGATCATTAAATGAAACTGATCGGGCTCGAGCAATATTTGAGCTTGCTATTGCTCAGCCTGCACTTGACATGCCAGAGTTGTTGTGGAAGGTATGCAGTATTCTCGATATATCCCATATCTTGTGTTCTTAACAAATTTGATGGTATCATGAATTGGTTTCAAGTTCAGTCTTAATTCACAACAAACACTACCAGTTCAAACCCTTCTGTGTTAGTTTCCCCAAATGCTAAGATACTTCGAGTAACTACTTATTGTGAAAGTTTTCAAATTTCTTCGTAGTCTACATATTCAAAGTAAAATATGGTCTTCCGTGGTTTATAGGAGAGGCACAGGGAAGAACCTAATGTACAACATGAAAGAAAGGGAGCCATTCCTTCAAATAGTTTTGATGAATTCATTTATGCAACTGCTATATTTCGCTTAGCCAAGAAGTCCACTGATCCCGCAATAGATCATTGGTTTGGATGATGGGTTGTAGATTTTGGAACATGTTAGTATTCGGTAACTAGTGAAGTTTGTGTGCATCTGTTGAGCTTCCCTTGAGCTTTCTATTATTATTTAGTTTGGGTTGTGTTTCTACACATACTTTTTATAATGCCAATTTTTGATAAATTTTAACTGCTCTGCATATGTTTAACATTTGTGTGTAACCTCACTTATGAACAACATTCGCTTACAAAAATCTAGCATTTAATATATTACCCCTGCATTTCAGGCATACATTGATTTTGAGATATATGAGAGCGAGTATGAGAGCACAAGACAACTGTACGATCGGCTACTTGACCGGACAAAGCACTTGAAGGTGTGGTTAAGTTATGCCAAGTTTGAGGCTTCTCTTGCAATGGAAGAGGAAGACGAAGATAAAGGGAAACAGGCAACGAATGATGCTGAGCACAAAACGGAGTGCATCCAACGATGTCGAGGTACTTCTCCAATACAAGTCTTTCCTCTTTGTTATAGATGAACTTTCAGCTAAACCCTTGCATGTTTCTTTTTCCACAGGTGTGTTTGAGAGAGCGTTTGATTACTTCAGAACGACAGCACCTGAACTAAAAGAGGAGAGAGCAATGCTCCTGGAGGAGTGGCTCAATATGGAAAGCAGCTTTGGAAGCCTTGGGGACGTTGGTATTGTACAAAAGAAGTTGCCAAGGAAAGTAAAGAGGAAGAGAGCTATTCGATCTGAAGATGGAACTCCTGCTGGGTATGTTCTTCGTTTTCTTCACTCTTGACATGACTCTATGTTTCAAAATTTCTTTAATTTATAATTTAGGGCGTCTTATTTTCATTTTTCCCTGGGAGAAAACAAACTGAAGTTGGGTTATTTTGTGTAGGTACGAGGAGTATATTGACTACGTATTCCCTGATGAAGTGGCAATGGCTCCCAATTTGAAGATATTAGAAGCCGCTTACAAATGGAAGAAGCATAAATCAGGTTCAGATGAGGAGTAATTGCGCCATTATTTTTTATGCTCACACCGCAAGCCGGGTGCTTCTTTTGGAGACTTTCTTATGTTACATTCTAATAGGAAGCAATCCGAAACCGATCTCGCAATTTGTTGCCGACATGGTTTTTTGTTCATCCTCCCGGGTGCCTTATAGTTTGTGAGATGTTAGCAGTCAGATTGGCAGAGTTGGGGTTGTATCATGCTGTGCCTTGTAGTAATTTCAGTCCAATTTTAACTGGAGGGGTGCGTGATGCATGGATCTTTGGATGTTAGAAGTAGAAGATGACGGTCAAAAGTATTATCGTTGTTGATGTACTCAATGTCAATTATCATGCAAGTTTGTAGAAATTTAACTTGTTACGCAATCTGCTTATTCCATTTGCTATTGTGTTTACTGCAATATGCTTAAGTCTTTACACAATTTCGCATCATTTTGTCACGGTTACGTGGTTTTTTGGCTAAAAATAATATAAAAAAGGAAGAAAAATGAGAGAAAAATTCGGGGTTAATTTTAGAAAAACCCTTGAGGCTCGTCTTAGAAAAACTCCCTCGATTATTTTTGAGGGTCGTCTTAGAAAATCCTCAATTATGTGGTTTGTTGTATACAACATTCCTTAAGTTTCAAAATATTATTTATCTCCCCTCAACTATTCTTACTTAACCACCAAGACTAATATAATTAAACTCTAAAGGAACAAATGATTTAGAATGATCATACCATACATAAAACGTAAAAATTTTACCATAGTAATCGTTTTTAACTTTTTTGGTTAAAAAAATTCTTTCAGTTTATTTTCCCCTCTTCTTCCTCCATCTCCATTGCTAGATTCACGTGTGAATCTAAATTTTTCTTTCTTTTTTGAATCACTAAAATTTCTTTTATTTTCTACTTATCTATGCTTGTAATGTTAGAAATAAGGGGTTTTTCTCTTTTAACCCAAATCTTTACCACTACTTATTAAAAAACCCACTCACTTTTCCACACTTCAAAACACCCATAATACCCATCTAACTTATTTTTAAACCCAATAT
>JBAKGM010000001.1:32022468-32041429 GCA_037177215.1 Asparagus racemosus
GTATATGGGACTTCATAAGTCAACTTCGCTGGTCTTGAACACAAAGCAATTCTACTTTCTACCTCAGCCATTAAATCACTGAAAGTCCCCTTGATGCTCATTGGAATCAAATGATTGTTTCCTCTGAAGTCCATTATTGCACAATACAGCTCTTCATCCATTTCTAAAGTTCATAATAAAAATAAAATAAGCATTTAACTAACAATAGCCATTTCTATATTTCCTCTGAAGTCCATTATTCGAAGACCAGATTTTATAGCACTTTTTAAAGAAAGTATAACACTTTTCTGATGCTCACTACATAGGATATATTCAACAAAATCAAAGGTTTTCCATGAGAAAATAGCCTTCTCAACAAAATAAAGGTTTTCTCATCAAAAAATTTAGTCTTCTCAGCAATTCAAGATATGAAGATGTGTTCTCAGACAATTTATAGTTACCTTCAAGATATGAAGATGCATTCTTAGACTTCTTTTACTAGAAGAAACCAAAAAAGGAGATCCCAACCACTGATCTGATATGGAATTAATATCTTCTATGAGGAGAAATATTAATAGAAAAGAGAGATTTCTCAAGAAGAGAGGAGAAATTAATTGAGGAGAGAGAGAAAGAGAAAGAAATTGAAGATGGGTACCAAATTGGGGGTTTGTTGGAGTGGGAGAGCAGCGTGCTAATTCTCTCCCCATCATCGCCATCAATGCTTGCTACTGTTCGTGTTCAGGAGAAGAAGAGAGAAAGGGGAGTGTCAGGATTTTAATTTTTGAGAAAGATACCGTATAGAGGTAGAGAGGTATTTTGGGTATTGGGTTTAAAAATAAGTTGGATGGGTATTATGGGTGTTTTGAAGTGTGGAAAAGTGAGTGGGTTTTTTAATAAGTGGTGGTAAAGATTTGGGTTAAAAGAGAAAAACCCCTAGAAATAATTGAAACTTTTGAAATTTTAAAAAAAATTTAGTTTCCCCACCAAAATCCATCAAATTAAAGTCTAATATTTGATTGGGTTGGGTATTTAAATTCACATGAATTTTTTTTTCAAGCAAGGATATTTTAGTCATTGCATTTTTTAAATTAATGATAATAGGGGATATTTGGGAAAAAAAACTATAAAGATAAATTGAGTTTTGTGAGACACCTCATAGTAAAGGGGGGCTTAGCCATATTTTGAAAGTCGAAAGGGATTTTCTACAACACCCTCAAAATTGAGTGGGGCTCTCCAATGTTAAAACAATTGACTGGAGTTTTCTGAGATTACCCCACAGTTAAGAGAGGTTTCTAAAATTAATTCAAGCACACATTTTAAAGTTGATGATTGCACTCATATAATATGTTGATTGCTATGTTACTAGTTTGGCTGTTTTGTTGATTGCACTGGTACAATTTTAGATTGCAATGATTGAACAATCTTGTTTGCACTAAAATTGTTTTTTTGGGAAAAGTTTGCACTAATATTTTTACTGCTCGTACTGGTTTAAGATAGATAGCATACATATATAGGTCATGTTCTATTTGCTGGGTGACACTGAAGTCATACAAAAACGATAAGTGTATTACATTTATTTTACTCCTTTGGCACTTTCACTCACAAAATAACGGGATAAGTATAGTACACTTCCAGTGCTCAAAATCACATCATAAGACTCCAGAAGAGTTTATGACTGCGACGCTAATGCGACAAAAAAACGGCCGAAAGCCGAGTCCTTCTTATCTTGGTCCGTTACGATCTATTCACCTGCCTGCCTCCATTTTAACTTTCCCATCTCTCCTCTCTCAATATCCACGCGCTCTCCTGCTCATTTGAAACCCTAACCCTAATGACACCATGAACGAACCAAATTTCCCCATCCACGATCTCAACAACTCCGCTCCCCAAATCGACATGGAAACCCTAGAAATCCCTCAACTCATCTCCCGCTTGAAACCCTTTCTCCAGAGATCCCACTTTGACGCTGTCGAATCCATCCTCGTACAGAGAGAGAAAAGTTTCTCGGAAGCCCTAACCCTAAGAGAAGCCGAAAGAATCGAGCTCCAATCCAAGTGCGACGGCCTCTCGAGGAGATGCTCCGAGCTCGAGGAGCAATTAGGGCGGAAGCGGAGGGAGGTTGATGAATTCAAGATGGCCGTCAAGAATCTTCAAGTCGAGCTTGTGGGTCGGGAGATGGAGTGTAAGGAGTTGAGGGCTAGGGTTTCACATTTGGAGAAAGGGAGAGGGGTGATTGAGATCAGTGATAGTGAGGATGTCGATGTGGATTCTTGTAAAGATTTGAAGAAAGAGGAGGGAATCGTTGAGAAAGATGAGCACTTTTTGTTGACTCCAACTCCCAAGAGGAAGCGGGCTTCGAGAATGGTTGCCAGTGAGAGCGAGGACGATGAAGATGATGTTCCTATTTGTAAGCTCAAGAAAGAGAGGCTCGGTGAGGAGAAAGGAGAGGAAGAAGAATCGAATGCATTGTCCGCTAATAGCAATGATCAAAGGGATGAGAACGATGATGATGACGATGATGATGTTCCCATTGGCAAGCTTATTGAGAGGAGGCTTGGGCATAACAGTGGCGAACAGGGTGATACAACTCCTGCTTGGACCCGGAAGCGCCTGGTGAAATTAGGAGAACACAGCACAAGAACAGACAGGGGAAGAAGATCATTTCCTAGAGATTCGGAGAACACAGCAAGGTGCCGAAAGCTTGTATTTTCAGATGTTGGAGACGCTGAACATGAAGAGGTGGATGTTGATGATTCAAACAGTGAGGATGAGAGTTTAAATGGGTTCATTGTAGATGAGTCTGATGATAAGGAGGGAAGTGAATCTAGTTCTTGTTATATATCTCAAGAAGATTCAGACAGTGATGTTGAACTTGATGATGTTTTGGCTACTCTACGTCGTAAGAAGGATACCAAGATATGGAATTATGAGGCGGATATGCTTGCTTCATTTGCAGAGAACCCTGAGATTTGTATGAAGGCTGTTTGTGCTCTTTATCGACAGCAAACACTTGAAGAGCAGTCAGTAAAGGGGACAATAGTTGTCAATAATCGAGGGTTTAATCAATGTGATGCACATAGGTACACAACAGTAAAAACTCACTATAACCATTTATTCTTCTTTTTCTTTATATTGACTCTTTACCGGCCATTTATGATAAAGTAAAGAATAGGAAGCTGTATCATGGATATTTTGCTAATAATATTAGATGTACATGTTTGATCCTTCCTTGCAAATGTCTTAAAGTTGTGATTCTAATGAAACTCAACATTAGAGACCAAGCAATCACTACACATAATATGATTCCAAAGTAGTGATAAACTATGAAAAATAAACTATTTGTCAAATACCTTACTTTCCCATTTGCATGCTTTCTGTTGTAATTAACGCATCTTCACTTTGAAAATATCATATCCTTTTCATTTTTATCTTCACTAATTGAATCATGAGGACAGAATTACATTGTAGTGCTCACTTGAGAAATATGGCCCCCAAAATATAATTGTATGTTTTACTGCAAACTTTCCTGGTGAATTCCATCATGCTCATTTCTTTCTTTAACTAAATACCAATACTTTGTAAATTTCCAATAATTGTATGTGACCAAATACTTGGCATATCTGCTTAGACAAAATATTTAAAAGACAAATAATGCGATATTGGAAATAAAGTAATGTGAAAGTCCTAAATAATAAAGAAAAAAAAGATAGAAACACAAATTTTGTTTAACAAGTAATAACACTTACCATTTGGCGTTGTACCTTATATAATGTCTAAAGGTGGTGTGTGTGATTCTCATAGAATACTTCTCAAATCTTTGTTTCTCAATAGTTATTTAAGAGACACTTGCTCCTTGTTTTACATGGTTTAGACTGTATGATAACAAAAAGTAGGGCTAAAGTTGTTAAATTAGAATATCTGTCATGAATTGTTTTCCATATATATTCAATCATGTACCGTGTTGTGTATCATAAGGTAAATTAGCCAATATATCTTATTTAGGTAAATACATTTACAGTTAGATATATATTTCAAGAATGTGACTAATTCAAAACTTATTAGGCATATGAATATTGCTTCTTCTATAAAGTGGATTTCGATGTTCATCATGATGAAGATATCGGATATTTTTAGCCAATGATGTAGATGTTATTGATTGAAAAATGAGTGGCGTACTCTTCAAATATACTCGTGTTGGGTAATGGTTGGAGCAAATGGTGGATAGTCCTTTACTTATTATGATGCTAGAAAGTTCTTTTAGTTTAAGATATGAGAGATCTGTGTTCCTCCTTGAATGCTCCATTTACTCAATGCTATTCATATATGCCCCATGTCCATTTCTCTCATATCTATCTGTTCAATAAAGAGTTAAACTCAAGAAGCATTTTTATGTCTAAGATTCCCCTTTTATTTTCAGTAGTTTCTTTACTGCAGCTCCCCTAGTTTCCCCCCAAAAATTTTTTTTTCCTCTTATATAGTTTTAGTTAAGTTATAATAGTTTTTTCAGCAACAAACAACATGTAATGCTTAACCACATGGATCATCCTGTTTAGGTTAGGATTATCTCTTATGTTTTTAAACATCAACAATTATTGGTAGTTTTAGCGAGATACTTCATTTACCATATTATGGTAAAAAATGCGAGCTTTTTGTTCCATACTTAACTAGTTAGTGAAAGGTCATCCTTTCGCCCATTCGAGCTCTGCAAGTTCTGTACAAACTACAAAATAAGCATCAAGTTAGTGGTGGGCTACTAGGGGATCATTTACTTGTTGTTCTTTATTTGATGCTTAGGTAAATTCTTATTGTCCCTCTGCATTTTAAATCAGACTAAACTTTTCAATGCAATGTCAACTAACATCTTGCTTTTCTGACTTTTAGTCACCTTTTTTACTTACTAAACCTTTTAGTTTATCTGATGTATCCTTTCTTCCGTGTGCTTTACATAATTTGATTGGAGAAAGAGCATGTATTCTCTGTCTATGCACTCACTCTATACAATTTGGTCAAAATTTTAAAACAATGATGAGTAGTTGTGGTGTTTTTCGCCTCTTGATCATGGTTTTTTACTTTCATGTGGATGCTTGTTAGGAAGCTCAGCAATAAACACAATTTTTAAACATCTCAGCAGATTATAGCAAATATGAATTTTCCTTTCCTGATGCAACTATACAGGGAAACATAACATAGTTACTTCAGAAAAAATAAAGCAGTAACTTATTTTTGTTTGCCATCTAGAATTTCATGTTAAATCTGGTGGAGTGGATTTAATTATCTTTTTTTCTTGAGATTTGATGATATAGTATGTTTCTCATATTTGACGTGACATTTCAGGGCATCTATGATTGCTGAGTTTCTTCTCGATGGAGATCCCCACGGTCCCTTGAAAAAGTCTGTTGAAGAATTTGAGAGGCGATACCCTGGTGGGATCGAGTACTGTCGGAAAATAGCTGATCGTTACTCCAAACAGTTGTTTACTATTTATCAACAACAAGAGGACCCCTTCTTCCTTCCATCATAGTGCAGCAGTTCTCTTGCCTTTTTTCGAACCCTGCTAACCCGTTTTGTTTTCTACTGAAAATGTCCTAGGAAAAGCTGGACGATTCGTCTCTTATTTTGCCCCCTTTAATCTATCAACTTGTGGTCATATATGACCAGGATTGTCTTGCTTTGTATATAGAAGTCTTGAGAGAGTCTGTAAAATGTGCTGATGATTAAAACAGTTGCTTGGGATTTGCAGGGTTTGTTCTTCAGTTAATTTCTGATGTCATTTATAGAAAAATATCAATGCAGGGACTCTAATTTAAATGTTTTGTTTGTGAATTTACTATGACGGTATTTGTGTTATTTTGTGATATTATATCAGTTACTTTATGGAGTCGTAATTAGACAAGTTTGACCAATAAGCCAACACCAAAAGAAGATTATATTGGTGTACGTATAAGCAAACACCTCCCTTAATCTAGGAGGCTTATACTATTTATGTTCGTAGTCGTGCTAACATGTTCTTTGTGAAGGCTGGCTTTGATCAAATTACGTCTTCTCTTCTTTGCCTTTTTATTATCATGTATTTTGTCGAACTTTCATCATACCTATAAGAGAGATTGACGAAGTTTGGAGAGATTTCTTTTGGGGCAGAAATTTACGAGAAATCGTACAAGGACCTCAGAGGTGTTTGTGGATAGGCTTTTTTAGAAATGGTCGCCCTAGCATTCCTACTCTTTGTTTCGGAATACTGTTTTTTCCATCAAGGACCCTTGTTTAAATTTTATGACACGCATATGAACACTATCAAGTTTCTGATATTTTGGGAAAATAAATGGACGAGCGATAATCCTCTGGAAAGTGTATTTCCTTTGGTTTATGATTTAGCTTGATTCTTCCATTGATAAAGACTCCCATCTCCACAGGTTTGGTAACGACACGGTGAGTTCCTTATAAAGATTGTCTGCACACAAGAGGTACCTGCTATAAGCAGTTCAAGTTTGTTTGGAAGTCTGTACTCCCAAGCAAAGTAAAAGTAAGAGTTTGTTTTAAGCATAGAAATGGACAATAGAATGTAGTACAATACCACACGAAATGAACCAAAGACCATACCATTGGCTCTTTCTTTAAGCAAAAAAAAGCATGATATTGGGAATTTGTTCCGTTTGCATTTCAATAACAGCAAAGAAAATCTCTCTTCTGTGCCTATAAATAC
Source organism: Asparagus racemosus (assembly GCA_037177215.1). NCBI lineage: Eukaryota > Viridiplantae > Streptophyta > Magnoliopsida > Asparagales > Asparagaceae > Asparagus > Asparagus racemosus. The sequence continues at coordinate 32,029,148 of JBAKGM010000001.1, forward strand.
GATCTAGAAACTCTCCTGCTCCTCAAAGAATGCAACTCAGAAACTCTCCTGCTCAACCAAAGGCGATTACGTGCATATACTTTATTTGCGTATTCATTATTTGTTATGTTGATTGTGATTTATAGCAGATGGCACAGACATGGAAGATTGTGTCAAAAAGGGTAGCGATGTTGCGCAAAATCACTCAAGTAAACTCTTGAGTATGAGTCTAAATGCGTGATTTTGGGCAAGTGTCACCGCACCATTTGACACAACCTTCAATACGTAAGTCATCTGTCATAAATCACAACCAGCATAAAAAATAAGCAAAGTTAACCAAATAAAGTATATGCATGCACGCGTACACGCACACACCAGTTTTGAGATGAAGGTTCGAGAAATTCTCATATATTCATAGAGAAAAACTGCACATCGGATGCTTGACCCTTTCGATTACTCTTGCCACCTGACAATCTCCTACCCACATAATCACTAGGCAGGATAAAAGTGATTTCTATACTTTTAGACATGAGTAACCCTTCTTCATTTGGGGTCAGTTTATGTATTTTGTTTTCTTTAGGATTTTTGGGATTTTCTTTGGCATGAATTTCTTATGTTGTATTAGGATAGTTCTATGATATCCTCTTTTTCTCATGCATCCAAAGACCAATCCTACAATGCCACTCGTTTTTTTATATCTTTTGATAGCTATTTAACCATCACCATCAATAAAATTTACAGGTCTGCCAGAGGACCTTCCAGATAAAATTTTTTTTATTCTCACTTCAAGAATAAACAACTGGTTTGTGTTCAGCTAATCCTCAATTGTGCCAAATTGATTTCTAAATTGAATACCAAGTATAAAGGTTTCCTTGGTTAAAACAAAAGATTTTTGCAGCTCCATCACAAATGCATTTTGAGAAAACAACAAATAAATAACTGAAGTGCTTGATTTCTCCGACAATGAAAACTAGTCATCTAAGGGACATATTGCCCTTATTTATATCACGATTCATGTTAACATTGTACAGGGCGTCCTACTGTGAAGTTCCATGATGACAATTTACAAAAGAAATCATCCGAAATATCAGTGTACCTAGCATGCAGTGAATTTAACTCTAGATTAAAGAAGTACAGGAATTACGTGGAATGCAAATCAAAATACAAGAAACGCGGACGATACTTCATCATGCCGTTCCTGCACATTCCAACACTGCAGTCTTTGGTTGAGATTAAAGAGATTATAGTCTTCAATTGATTGCTGCAACGCCTTTCACTAGTAATCGAGTCGATACAGAAAACAAATTAGCATGTGCCAAAGCGAACAAAGTTGAATCTTTCTCACTACTGCCACTGCCTTCATCAAGTCCTCACATTATACACTCAATTACAACAGATTGAGTGCAGGCTTACCGTGCCGTAGGAAATGTATCTGCACCATCCTCACTCCGTCCTGAAAAGAAAGATACCTTTCATTGGGGATCTATGCAAGTATTTCCTTCGATCTAGAAAATCTTTTTTTTCTGGGATAATAACTGAAAACGCCTCCCAATTTAACACCTCAAAGAACGGAGATGCACAATCGTAGAAAATGTACTCAACAACTCATGGGCTATTAACTTCTCTCGGGCAAATGCAGTACTTGCTGTTCTTCATGTGCTGACTATAGATCATCTTTCTTGTGATTCCTCGAGGCATGGGCCGTAAATTTTCATATCACGGTCTCTGTAAATACATTTCTGAGCTGATAAATTCCTTCACTTCATTTTGCATAGAGTCTAACACCAAATAAAGTATTACATGACTAGTCCCTTAGATAACTTGGTATTTGGTGAAAATTTAGTTCTCACGTATCAACATTAGCTTTCAGTTTTTATGTAAGTGATACATGCTAAGGCAACATAAGCTTTGAATAACAGTGAAGCATACCTAGTTATGACAAGCAGCAAGAAAATAGTCCGATCCGCCTGTTCAATTCCAGAGGAGATATTTTGAGGTTATTTTATCGACATAGTCAATCGAGTATCATTCTAAGTTTCTTCAATTGCAAAAATACATATCTAACAAATACCACTACCAAGCGCACAATTTCTTCAGAGCGAGACCAGGGCAACTTCACAGCACAATTTCTTCGAACTTGAACTCCAGATAATTAGATCAACAAGTTACGGAGGATAATCCTTTAGAAATAAATCATTCTGGAGGCGGTAAGTCATACTCTCACAACTACTGTGACCATATGAACAAGTTCAGCTTCATACAATCACACCACAGAATATTTGCATGCGCGCAAGTCTTAGATTAATTCATGCCTACATATTGAGGGTTTACCCTTAACAAATAATCAGCAAACAACCCTCAAATTGTTACAAGATAGCAGCCCAAATTAAAATTAGTCGACCAACCAAACACAGAACATGCACAGCTATCAAATCTTACACATAGAAAAACAAATGCTAATCGAATGCACAAAATACACTAGTAGTGAAAACTGAAATGAAAGAGGAACATGAAGCACAAACTTAACTAGGATAAAGTACACGACACATAACAAGGATCGCAACTTACAATATATAGTACAGTAGTAACTCGACGAAGAACTCCAAACTCAAACTCTAAGGAACATAGTACAACACTCCGTCAACATGAAATTTGTCATGAGAGGGATTTAACTCGTCTGTTTGGCCTCACGGATGCCCTTCTCTTCTTCTTCTTCTGTACCAGCTTTCTTTCCAAGTCTTTCACCCTCCCTGTCAGATTAGATATAACATCTGACTGCTGTTTTCCCGCTGCGAGAAGCTTCTCTACAATATCCTTCAATTTTTCATTTTCATCCACTAATTTCCTCTCTTCTTTATTGACGTCTTCGTTGGCATATAAACTGGATTTATCTGTTCCGTTGTGATCTTCAGCATCTTTGCTCACTGGAGGTGCAGATAAACTTTCATTAAAAGCAACAATACCATCTTCTGCATCCTTATCTGCAGGAAGGAGCTGGCTGGTGGGGTTACCTTCAATTTTGTCAGCAAAGACCCTTAATCCGTTCTCATCATTACTTTCAGTAACTTCTGAAGTCTTTGTCGTCCACACTTCAAGGTTTCCTGGCCCTGTTGCTTCGAAATTGCCAACCTCCATAGCTTGTTCAGGACACAGGATGCCACTGTTGCATAAACCATCAACATTTTCCACTCCTGCTGCGATATCTGAATGACCACTACTATCATCTCCAGCTCCAGAACCAACCGGAGCTGCTTCATGTTCGTGATACTTGACCTCCACATCCTGATGTGGTTGTAAGCATTTTTTCACATCATGGTCAAGAATTGCACCTCCAGAGGAAAGCAGATTGTTATCTTCCGCAGTGTTGATGGATTCATCTTTCTTACCATCACTCTCAGTGACCGGAAGAGGAGCGCTGTCAAATTCAGCCAATTCAATGGAATCATCTTTTCCTCTTGCCATTTTTTCAAGCTTCTCCTGCTTAGGGTCAGACTCCTTGCTCCCAGAGGACAGGCTTTGTGGAGTTGTCTCGTGCCAACAAGCTGGATCTGTCTCAAACGACAGATATGTACTTGTATCCTGAGCTGGTTCTGATGTAAATGTGGGGCTTGTTACATCATGCTTGGTTTTATTAGATTTATCACAATCTACATCTTCCAGCGCCGGTTGCTTCTCTGTGCAATTCTCTTCTGTTGCTTGTACATACTCCAGCATCGGTTGCTTCTCTGTGCAATTCTCTTTTGCTGGTTGTACACATTCTAGCATTGGTTGTACATACTCCAGCGTTGGTTGCTTCTCTCTGCAATTCTCTTCTGCTGGTTGTACACACTCCGGCGTCGGTTGCTTCCCTGTGCAATTCTCTTCTGGTGGTTGCACACACTCCAGCGCCGGTTGCTTCTCTGTGCAATTCTCTTCTGCTGGTTGTACACACTCCGGCGTCGGTTGCTTCTCTGTGCAATTCTCTTCTGCTGGTTGTACGCGTTCCAGCGGCGGTTGTACGTTCTCCACCGTTGGTTGCTTCTCTATGCATTTCCCTTCTGCTGGTTGTACGCATTCCAGTGGTGGTTGTACTTGCTTTAGCGTCGGTTGATTCTCTGTGCAGTTCCCCTCTGCTGGTTGTACGCATTCCAGCTTTGGTTGCTTCTCTGTGCAATTCTCTTCTGCTGGTTGTACATACTCCGGCGTTGGTTGCTTCTCTGTGCAATTCCTTTCTGCAGGTTGAACACATTCCATCATTGGTTCCTTACCCGTGCAATTCTCTTCTGCCGGTTGTACATACTCCACCATTTGTTGCTTACCCGTGCAATTGTCTTCTGCTGTTTCATTCAGAGAAGATGGGCTAGCAACAAGAGAGCCTCCACCATCACAAGAAAAATCTACAGAATTCACATCAAGCTCCGCTGGTGTCACCACACTGCCAATGTAGTTGATGTTGTCTTGCAAGGACTCTGACCCGGCTAAACTATCAGAGCTAGCAAAGGCAGCTTCCCCCGCCGTAGTCCTTGTTTCCTCTTCTTCGCTGGCTGGTTTATTTTCTTCAACACATCCCAAAGAATCAAGCTTCTCTTGTAAGCGGACAAGTTCCCTTGCGACAGTTTTCCTGACCTCCCTCACACTAGGATGCAAGCCCTGTCGAGTGTAATTAATTTCAGATAAGCAAACAATAGTCCTCAGAAACAATATGTAGAATTATTCAGCCTTATCAAAGTAACCAATATCAAAGTATAAATCCCAATTATTAAATAGTTGTTGACAGTGTATAACAAAATGCTTCATGCACAAAAAATTACTCAAATTTTCTTTCAAATTACTCTGCATCCCACCAGGACTTGGTTTCAAGTAGAAGAATAATGAAATACATCATGCACGAATAAAGACCATGCTTTATAAAAGAAGGTATAGGAGTTGTCACTGTTCTTCTTTAAAATAAAAAAGAAAGAAAAAAAGACCACAGAAAATTTAGGCTTACCTGTATAGTATCCAGCTGCAGCAGTAGATTCATTATTGTCTCGCCAAAAAATGTCTTCTGCTTTGCGCCCAATTCTTTAGGAGAGACTCCTATACTCTGTACTTGCGTCCTGATACTATCCGCTTCTTCATAAATCTTCCTTATCTTTCGAAGTTTCTCGAGTGGTTGCCACCTTCTCACCTCGAATCCTCGATAAGCAGACTGAATAATCACTGCTGCATCAGTCTGCGATAAGTCCCGCTTTCCTCCCTTATCTTCCTTCACCTCTTTATTTTCTGAAGACCTTTCATGTTCATTACCCGCCTCCGTTTTCAGTTCACTGTCACTTACAGCAGAGTTGCCTCCTTCAGAATCCTTATCGCCTCCAGTTTCACTGCCTTCAGTTCTTGCCCTTTCCTTGACTACGGGTTCCTTGGACGGATCACTTACAGGAATATGAATATTTTCCTGGCACTTCTGCTCTTCCACCAACTTTTTACTTAAACCATTATCTTTCACATTAACAACATGTTTTCTCTCAGAGGTTTCTTCTCCAGTTTCTTTCTGAGGACACAGCTCTTCATTATGCGGATGATGTTTCATGTCTTTGTGGCCTGGTGGACTAGGAGACCTTGATGTACCATTTGTCATCCTCTTCTTGGGCAAAGGGTCAACTCTTAAACAAACAGGACGCAGTTTCGGTGACCTAACTGGCGATGATCGTTCTTCCTCTGACTTCTTATGCATTTCACTTTCTTTCGTTTTCTTCTCAAAAGTTGTTGTCTTCTCTTCATCAACCTTCTTTTCCTGCACTCCAGGCACGCTAGTTTTCTTCTGACTTCTCTCTTCCATTGGCTTCACAGGAATTGTCTTTGTTTTGCTCTCCTTTTCCCCTGGTATTGCTTTCTGTACTTCATTTTTTGATTCTTCCGAGGCTCCGAAATTTTTCTCATAGTCATCATTTCCAAGAAGCTTCAGAGGAATAATCTTAAGTTTTTCTGCCTCTTTAACAGGGCCTGGAGTAATTTCTTTCAAATCAGTTACAGCTTCCTGTGGTTCATCATAACCTGGCATCCAAATTATTGGAAATAATGGCTGCTTCTGTGGCCATTTATTCTCGTTCTTCCCTTCATCTTCTTGACTCGATACCTTGGAGCTGTCAATGCCCAAAGGCACCGAACCATTCAAGCACCCAGGCTGCAACTGAGTATCTATGCCTACCTCCCTGTCCTTAACGGAACTAGAAGGGACCCAAACAACTGGCGATGAGTAATTTGGCAGACGATCAGAACCTGAAGAGCCCCTATCTAGCTCTTTTTCAGGTGCCGCCTCTTCAATCCTTGGAGAAGTATCACCTTTTCGATAGCATGAACTATTTGGACACCGACAACAATGACTGTGAGTCTTGTCATAATCATGCTGAGCCTGATTAAAAGCGTCATGTGGATGAGGGACAAAATAGGCAGGATATGGAGAGGGGTAAGGAATATAAGGTCCATAGTAATACGGGTGAGATGGTGGCTGAACATTAGAACAAAATTGAGGGCTTGAGTTATAATAACCAGGAGGAAAGCCGTGGTGGCAACAGCCACTAAGATCATTTAAATTCGGGCGGCTAAACTCGTGGGAAGGAGAAGGAACAAATGCTGATGGTCTTACAGGCCCCCAGCCTGAACAGTATTGACACGGGTAGGAATTAGGCTCCTTTTGATGAGGAAAATTTTGAAAGTATGGTCCCGTGTATCGGTAAGAAGGAAACATCGTTTATGAACAGAACAACCCTATATGTGGAAGCCCTTCCTAAAGATTCTTCGGTCTAGCTCACGAGGTTGAGATCAATAACACAGTGAATAATCCTGCCAAAATAAAATATAAAAGGTTTGAGAATATAATCGGCAGTACTGTGAGTCTCTAGGATACTAGGACTATTAAACTAGTCTCTCCTAGAAAAATGATAAACAATAATTGAAAAAAACCAAAGAGAAACTGCAGCACACAGCCAGTCTTGCCAGCTATATATCTCTACTACTATGTTATACACTTAGCGGGGTTACCGAAAATATTTAAGGACATTTTACACTCCAATAGAAATGTTAGCGGTATATAGGTAATTTTCTCTTCCTTTCTTTTAGTCATTTTTTTTCTTTTCTAGAACATTCTAAACAATAACATTAATACAGAATTAAAGTTCACTAATTCAACTAGCATTATGGTACACACAAATGCACGTGCCATAGTTATTGAACCTATTTATTCTAAATTTTATATAAAAAGAGCGAATTATATTTTATTACGTTAAAGTTTCATTGCTAATTTCTTACGTTTTATATCATATTCCAAAATAGTTAAGATATAATTTTATAAAAATGCAAATTGTAGTCTTATTCGACCATGAGAATTTAGCTTTCCATTCACTAAATGCCAACCAAAATCTTTGTGGAACATAGTTCTACTCAATAATATAAAAATTATAAGGAGTTGTTAAAAAATTTCTCCGACTTAAAATTAAAAGTACTTTTTAAAGTGACATGTATTTAATAATCATTTCGGAAAAGAAACTTATCATTTTATCCTTTAGTCTCTTATAATGTATAACTTGATAAATATTTAATTATGTTAGTTCAAATCCTATTTTCATTCATGATTTAGAATGTTCTAAAAATAGAAAGATGATGAATATTAATTATTGTGAATGAAATCTTATCATCATTCATAATTTAGAATCTTCTAGATATATGATAAGAAACCAAAGAAAGGGAAAAAAATCTTTCACATGCAAAATTACCAATATGCCCTTACTCAATATTCAGATAAAAAATGTCCTTCAATCTTTTTGGTACCCCTAGAAAGATGTTAATATAGCAGCACAAATACCTGTCAGAATATGTCTTGTAAGAGATATAAATATATAAAGACAACGTTCTATTCTTTAAAAAATTATTAGACATGCCTAAATATAAATACAATAATTAAAATTTCCAAATGTTCTAATCTAAATATTATCAAAATAAAAATATATTTATGTACTTGAGTTAAAAATAATTAAATATAATAATTTGATGATAAAATATGAAACATACTCCTCTTATTAACATTATTTTTTTCTTAATAATATTATTTAAAGTGCTGTCAGGATGATATTTTAAAAATAATACACCAATTTACGATGTATCCTGTTTTCCTTCATTAAATTAGATTACCAATCAAAGTGAAATATATGTCATACCCAATTTCAAAGAAGGTAACATAAAATAACTCATCTCCACCAAGAAAAATATTATAAATTTTTTTATAAAACTCGATGAAACTTTACTGTTAAGTGCCCCTTTTAATTTATATAAAATTAGAGATGATTAAGTTTTCGCATTTGTTGCACATGCATTTGCACATGCAATAGTGCTAGTTTTAACACCACGAAAGCAATACTGCCGCAATCCGTCCCTCAGATGGGCGAAATCCCGCATGAAACAAGTAATTGATATGCTTAGCTACTTATATGTATTTACAGGATCAACCAAAACTCATGCTAGTAAGTAAGGAAATTAAGTCAACATTAAGAAGAATGGCATAGAAAACTGAAATTAAGTCAACATTAAGAAGAATGGCATAGAAAACTGAAACGCTCCAAAAACAACAGTCAAATAAAAAGAATCCAGCAGGTACAAGAAGAAGTATAATCAGTATCTTTTAAGCACACGTTGAGATAACTTTTAGGTAGCTAAGCAAAAGTATCATGTACAGAGAAAATGAAATATTTCATACCAAGTCAGGTACTCATGTATCATAAATTTACTATGATTCTGCTTCTCAATTGTTTTCTGTTAATTGACACTGCCTTTATAATGTTTCAAACACTAATTTAATAACGTTAGATGCGAAAGTTTCTTCATATTAGGATATCTATGTTTTGTCAACTTACAGAAAACATAACGACCCCTCAAAAAAAAAAAAAAAAATCCAAAGACTATAGCCATAATTGTAACGCTTTCTTAATTTATATTCTGTTTAGGTTTTAATTTGAGTACATGTTATATATTAAGCTAAGATTAAATCTTGACTTTATTGTACTTAAATACTGTGTATTTTTACCTACCTTGCACCTATATACCCTGAATTATTTTTTCCAGCACTTACGTACCCAAAAATCATCAAAAAAAAAAAAAAAAAAACCTTTCAAAATCCTGTTTTAAAATAGGATTACGTTACATTTAGTAGAAGTATGGTAATTGTGATGGTAAATTTGACAAAAATCAAGGACTAAAAGGCTCTACAATACATGTGAATGACGCATGAGAATTTTCGGAGGGTGATTCTCGCGATTGTAGAGGATATTTAAGCGCAACTTTTAAATCTCTCTCTAGCCGCCGCCAAAGAAAACTCTATTTTTCTTCTTTTTCTCTCTCTTTTTCTTTGGCGGCGGCTAGAGAGAGAAAAAGAAGAAAAATATGGTTTTCTTTGGCGCCGGCTAGAGAGAGATTTTACAAAAGAGAGGTCAATTTCTTTTAGGTAAAAATCAATCTTTTGGGACGAGTTTGTGGATTGTACAAGCCGTCAGTATTCTTCTTTGTTGTAGAATCTCCCCTCACCTCTCCCGTGGACGTAGGCAAGTTTGCCGAACCACATAAATCTCGTATTTTTATTGTTTATTGTATATTGGCTATAATTTGTAAGCTCTCAGATCTACAAGATTCACCCTCAAGATTAAGCTTGGTATTAATCTCATGGTCCGTGCGTGACTTCGCTTGGTCGATTTCACGCATTCCGGCGATTATCTCCTTGGTGAGCTCGTCTGCGATTATTTTCTTCGTAAATATAATCAGAACCTTCTCTCAGATGATATCACTACTGCGACATATGGGCGTGTCTCTGCGCCCAACAATAAGTGCTACCACAGGCAAGTGAGGGTACACAAGTGCAAAGTAGGGGAAACACATGGTGTATAAGTACAAAGTTGCGGATAGATTGGTGGGTCATGACCTGAGAAGTGAGGTTCAACTTTATAATAGTGCTTTGAATCTGCCTCGGGACGTCAAATTGGCTCTCTTGGACGATTCTTGGGAATTGCATCACATTAAAAAAAAAAATGTTCGAGTAACCAGTTCAAAGAGCATATTAGAATTGGGCTGGTCTTGTCACTATGCATTTTATTTCCTTTTAGGATCTCAGAAATTTTTGGACATGTTGCAGGTTTTTTCTTACATGATGATGCTACCGTATCGTGCTTTCTATATGTTCAAAATTTTACGCACACCCTGGGTGTGCAGTGACTCGGACGTTTAGGGGTGTTAATATAGCTCCTACGGCCTCAGGTTCGATTCTGGATTGAATTATTTGAACCCTCTCCTTTTTTAAGCCTTTAACGGCCATTCCTACCATCAAATGAATAAAATTGACAAGTTCGGCCAGGAGCCTTAAACCTTCAAATGCGGCCCAAATGACTTGGGCAACCAAACTAGAGATTGGGGGTGTCACGTAATCGTTTGGTACACGAAGAGCTAGAAATTAAAACGAGAAGAAAGAATCTTCTCCTCCAAAAGTTCTACCCAACACTGATTTAAGACAGATTAATTATGCTAATGCAGGATTAATCCCTATGGTAGGTGGGGCTATAATTTATAACACTCAATTTAAGACATTTTTCAATTCCGAAATTGACTCATTGAGGACTGTCATGGAAATTTCAGCCAACAGATCAAATTTGAGAATGATGATCACATCAAATTTAAGTATGATTCTGTTCTAATCTTCACGACGCCACTGAACAAAATCGAATTCTCAAAATTGAAAACAAGGAAATCAAAGCGCTTACAGATCGAAGAAAAGAATCCTGCCGACCGACCCGACGTGCCCAAATGACTTAGATCCCGGAGCAATTCTCGCCACGAACCCTTTCGGTCTCTCGCTCGCTTTGTTTCTTGTCTCTGTTCCTGTCGCGCGCTCTCTTCAGACTCCTTTGGCGGCCTTCGCTCATGTCTGGGCCCCTTATTTATCCTTGAGTTTGAGTGGGCCCACTCTGCCCCCGCTGGAACTTTCTCGTTCCCTCTCTGATGACTCGCGCTCTTTCTGGACGTTTCTGGTTGCCTCTACACACTGTCACCTTAATAGATATTAGTCGCTTAACTTTTCACTAATTTCATATTAGTATCTCAAATCTTTGACGTTAGTCCGAAGTCCCCCAAATCCAAGTTATATTCTAATTTGGTCCCCCAAATTCTTCTTCAACCTAAATTCTTAAATGCAGCTCCCGCTGTAGTCCCCCCCTACTAGCCCAGCATCTTTTGATAAACTCTCTATAAACGCAAGCTTCATTCTTAAGCTCCCTCCTTAATAGAACATAAATCACTAATGATATTATGTTCATATAACTTCTTTTACACTTAAATAAAACCCCAACACTGCTACTAAACAGTTTGAAAAGCTCTTCTTGAGCTTAGAAAAAGGATGGGGGTGAGGGTAAGAGAGGCGGAGGAGCCTGACGATGAGGATAATTGTCAGAGACAAAGTAAGAGTCTGGAGAGGGCGTTGAGGGATTTAGGTTGGAGAAGACAGAGGGAAGGGTATTTTTGGTCATAGAGGGGCCACAATGCAAGACCAAATAGGATTTTAGGGATTAGTGAGTAATTCTAAAGATTTGAGGGACTAATGTGTAATTATTGAAGATATGAGGGACTAAAACTAAATAACCCCTATCTTTTAAATCAGGATTCTTTTCCATAATCGTCCCTCAAACCCTCATATTTTGCATGAGACCTTTAAATCTTTATAGTTTGACATTAGTCCTCCAAATCTTTAAGCAGTTTACATTAGTCCTCCAAATCTTCATTTTGAAATTAGTCCCACAAATCTTATCAATATTTTGAGATTAGTTCCTCTAGTTAGCACCAAGTTGATGGGGACTAATTTCAATATAGTTAAATTATTTGGGGACCTAATTTCAAAAATATGCATCTTTGGGAGACCAATTTCAAAATACTTAAATAGTTTGGGGAATAATTTCAAAATATGAAAATATGAAGGACTAATTCAAAATATGAAAGGTGTGGGGAACTAAAATTTGAGAAAACCCTCTAAGTTTCACAACCAAACCCCCCCCCCCCCCCACGCACCCCAAACCACAGCATCCAAGGAGTAATTTCAAAATATGAACACTAGTACAAAGACAGCCTGCCCCAACGGTTGTAACCGTTGGGGCAGATAACATCCCCAACGGTGACGACCGTTGGGGCAAAAAAGTTAACCGTTGGTGCATCAAGCGTTGGGGCTGTTTCAGCCCCAACGGGTGAAAAAGTTGCACCAACGGTCCCCACCGTTGGTACAAGTAAATATTTAATTAAAAATTTCAAAAATTAAATTAA
>JBAKGM010000001.1:32049779-32061062 GCA_037177215.1 Asparagus racemosus
ATTATAAATTGAAGCTTAGAGAGATGGGTTTTGCCTCAAGTGCTGCTCAAAGTATTTCAAAATTGTTGGAGTTTGCTACATACAAGTACACGGAAGGAGAATTTAATGCTATTTTACATTAGATTAGAATGACAGATCAAAGAGCTTACCAAGTAGCTCTAAGTTTTGGTCTAAGTAATTGGGCGAATTCTGTATTTCCTAGTATAAGGTATGTCATATATCATTACCTGTACTTCTCACATTATGTTGTTATATGAATTTGAGTCTTTAAATATCATTACATGTGACTCTTAGCTGTGGGTTGTGATCATTTGCTGTTGGTTGTGACATTTGTTAGTTATATGTGACAGATAGGTATAATTTGTGATAGTGAATTTTTGTTTGATTCACAGATATGGGCATATTACTTCTAATGTCGCTGAATCTTTCAACAGTTGGATTCGTGTGTCGAGAACACTTCCCATTTGAGATATGATGGATCACATTCGTGTGCAAATTATGAAAAGGATGAATACTCGCTGCGAGATGGCAACAAAATGGAATAGCTATCTTTGTCCTAAAGCGAAAAAGATCCTCCAAGAAAATGTCACCAAGGTAAGCACTTTTGAAGTATCGCATTCTACAGTGGAAATCTTTGAGGTATCATCACAAAAATCAGTGCAAGTTGATTTGGAACATAAAACATGCACGTGTCGTGCATGGGGTATATTGCGAATACCATGTAAACATGCGTGTGCTGCTATTAACTTTATGCATAGAGATGTGTATCAGTTTTGCGATTGGTTCATGATGACTGAAGCTTTCAAGAGAAGCTACGAACAAATTCTCTTTCCTGTTCCAAATTACGATAAGCTAGATGTTACAAATGAAATAATTAGCATTCTTTCCCTAAAGACGACAAAGAGACGTGGAAGGAACAAGAATAGGCGTATCAACAACAGATCTGAGAATAGACGTGCAATTATATGCTCAAGATGTCATGCTGAAGGACACAACCGAGCCACATGCACTGAACCTATCCAAGATTAATGTTTCCTGACAGAAGGCAAACTCTTGTGTGACTGTTGTATGTTATATGTTACTGTTGCTGTTTGGTTGTGACATTTGGATCTTATATGTGATATTTTACTTGTTCGTGTTACTTTTGCCACTACACATGTGACATTTACTATTTATATGTGACATATCACCTGTTCATGTGACGTATTACCTGTTCAGATTTAATATAATAAAGAAAAGATCACCAAGAAATTACAAACAGCTAGTAAACTGGTAACGAGAACATAACACAATCATATAGAATACCAAAATGTCACATACAAGAGGCTAAATGTCACACGGCATACTCAAACGTCACATAAAAGCCTCAAACGTCACACATAATACCAAAATGTGACCTAAAAGAAGCAAAAGTCACACAGAATACTAAAACGTCAAATAACAGCCTCAAAAGTCACACAGAATACATGTAACTGGTTATCATTTACAAACAGCGTTTAAACATCCAACATCCATCAATGAACATGCAACAAATGAAACAGTTACATGTAGAATCTAATGCTTCCACTCGATCATAGGTACATCACTACCCCCAGAGTACAAAAAATACTCTGGATCATCACTGTCTAATTTCAACCGCAGCTTTTTCCATTCACGACCTTCACAGATAATTTGAGCAGCAAGTCCTGCCCGTAGCTTTTTCCATACACCCTAGCCAGACTAAGTGGAAGGGCCAACACTTCCTTAGCCAATCTTGGTTCAAACAAGCCTCGAACAACATCGATTTTTCCACCACCTAGTTGAGTGATCAATAAGTTTACTCACACTCATATTAGATGGTACCACTTCCAGTAATCTAGCCCAAAGCTCTTCACCCGAACATGTTAGCCATGTATCATGCAGAACACGAATAGAGCGCCCATAGAGGCTTTTAGAAATGATGTGTTAGGGAAGTAACGTGTCTTGAAAACCTGGAAGAATAGTGAGTCGTGATTCTGGAGCAAACACCATCCTTGTTTTGCTAACATCGCAAGGTTGAAAGCATATAAATTTTAGGTGATTTGTAAATTAAATGGTTTCATTCTTAAACTTTTCAAGTGATTTGGTTATGTCAGTTTGTGTTTAGGCTTGGTATATTCATCTTCTCTCTTCCTTATACTACAAAGATCTTGATTTTAGGTATCTTTTTAAAAAAAATTTGGACATATAATTTATTAAATTTTTATTGATTTGCATAAATAAAGAAGATGATTCATGCTACCAAAGAACATGAGAATAAATTTCTAAGGGTCATTTTCTTAACATAATACTTTTCTTTTTTTTTTTATCAGGAATGAACGGGGAATTTAACTAACTCTTTGAACATTCTAACTTGACTATTTTTAAGTACTAATAATAAATTCTTTTATTTTCTATAGGATTAAGGACCCCTTTTTATTATACTTTGTTCTAATTTTGATTTTGTTGTAGATTAAACAGTGACCAAAAAGTAAAGAAAGAGGATTGAAACTATTAAAGAACGTGACAAGAAAGTAATTATAAATTCTTTTGAGACCGACTCTTTTAATATTTTAATTTGATTATTTTTAAGTACCAATGATAAGTTCTTTTAAGTTTATACAGGATTAAAAATATCTTTCTATTACCCTTTATTTTAATTCTGATTTCTTTAAAGATTAAACAGTGATTAAAAAAAGTAAAGAAAGAGGATTAAGGCTATTAAAGAGAAAGTTCTCTTATAATATTCTAATTTAATTTATTTAATTACCAATAGAAAATTCTTAATATAATTTAACTTATCTTTAATGTTGATTAATTCATTAAAATTTTTTATTTTTATTCATTATAATATATTAATATTTGATTTCATTTATTAAATAAACATTCTATATCTTATATTTCTATCTTGAAGCAAGATGATAGCTATTTTATAATATAGTATATATTTATATATATGATATCAGTTTTATCTTATAATATTTATTGGAAGTAAAAATAGTATGATTATACTATAATTAGTATATAATTATTTATTTTTATTGTTATCAAATTAAAATATATAATTCATTTTTTCCATGCATATGGAACTTCTACTATTTAATAATGGAAGTATAATAGAAAGTATATTAATAAGAAAAATTAAATATCAGAAAATTAAAATATTTCATAAACCCGGGCTTGCATGGGAAAAAGATTAGGGAGGTATGATCATGCTTAGCATGAACTAAAATAGTGCTATTATAATTACTTGCTGAAATAATTAATTTAACAGATTGTTGAAGCTATTATTATAATAGGATACTACAATTGGATTTGTCAAATTTTGAAGGATTGCTCGGTGATATGTGCTACTCTGATTTCCCAATTCGACCGAGGTGCTTGAATTCTCATGCAAAAAAAAAAAATTCAATTTAAAATACTTAATTAATCTATTCCTACTCTTAATGGTAGGGGTCCTAATTTTGGTCAATTTATACACAGATCTTTTAATGTAAGGCTCCTACTTCTGATCTTAATTTTAGGGGTTCTAATTTTGGTCAATTTGAAATATTTCTTAATTGGATTAAGTCCACTCTCCATTCAATCTCTTCACAGTCGAAGTTGTATGATTTCCTCTCTCTATTTCTAACTCAAAAAGACTAAGATCATAATTTTTCTTGGCATTTTAAGATATTAGTCCCCCATATACTTGGAATTGCATATGTATAATCCTTTTACAATATGTACTCCTATTCGACTTTCAACAAACTGTCACTCGAATTCCTTTCTTTAATCTCTTATAAGTGAATATTTTTAAATGTAGTGAATTTTAGTTCCTCGGGTAGATTTGTAGTTGTGCTTGGGGATAATTTTTTAATGTGTATGCTTCAATAGATTAAATAAAACTTTATTTACTAATACTTTGATTATGATTGCATTTATTTTGCTTGCTCTAACGATCATTATATTTTATTGTACTTTTATACTCTTATTATCTATTTTATTGAATAAATATATCTGTTAATAACGTTTGTTTTATTAAGTTATAGGTAATGAAAGGATTATCAAATATGAGCAAGAAAGAACTAATGTACCTCTTCATGAAGCCCAATTGAAGCCTAGAGGAAGCCCACAAAGTCCAAAAGCCTAAGAGAAATTGACTCAATAAAGTCAATAAAGTTTATTAGAAATCTGTTGGAAACTAATCAATTCACGAATCAACTAGCTAATTGATAGTTTACAATAGAAACTCATCAATAGCTGCTTTTGATTTTTTTAGAGCTCAAGCTTAATCCAAGGATTGTTGTTGATTACTATTGGTTATAAACAGGGATAGAGAGTGAGGGTGAGCGATATGTAAAATTTTGCAAACTCTATTTGGAGAGGACGGTTACTCTTAATTGAGAATACCTTTCAAAATTGTAAACTTTAATTTGTAATAAATAAATAAAAATTTCCTCCTTTTTAAATTTTATTCTTCTTCGATTTTGGTGATGAAGATTTGTTTCACAAGGGGCCAACCCCTTGCAATTAAGTTTTCATTTCTTTGTTTTATTTTCTTGCTTACTTGCTTACCATGTTTTAGGACACTAGTACAAAAGTACAAATCCTAGACGGAATATTCTAGACAGAATATTTTCCGTCTAGTTTGATGTAAACAAGATGGAAAATTACTGTCAATAATATTCCGTCTAGTTTGTAGAAATCTAGACAGAAATATCTGTCTATATTTGCAAAGTAGACGGTTTGTATTTTTATTTTTTTAAAAAATGTGGGCCTGACATCCTAGACAGAAATTCCATCTAGGATGCAATCTAAACAGAATTTTCATCTAGGTTGTTGGCCCGACACTTTAAAAGAAATGAAAACATTAGGAACCCTCTGTACCGATCATTCTCTCTCTCACTCGAGCTCAAAAAACCCTAGCCGTCAATTTTCTCGCCGCTGTCGCTGCCATTTCTCGCCGCCAACTTGACCGTGTCTCTGACTCCTCATCTCCTCTCCACGCTGTCGTTTTTCTCGCCACTATCGCCCCCCTCACGCCGCTGCCATTGCCGCTACCGCCACCGTTTCCCACCGCCCGCGTTGTCTCAGCTCACTCGCCGTCATCTTCAAGAAATCCTCGGCCGATCTCAACTCTGCTTCAAATGAAACCCTCACCCAAACCTTAGCATCTCTGACCCCTCGCTCAGCCCCAAATCTCAGTTTTTCCCTCGCCAAAAACCCACATCCAGGTGCCAGCTACTCCTCAGGTACTCATTTGGTTGATTTTTTTTTAATTTTCTATTTTTAATCACAATTTCATCATGGTTGATGTTGAAGAGATTAGGACTTTAGTGCAGTTTAATTTATTTGTTCTTGATTTGGTTGTTGATGGGTTCTGTGTTGGTAGGGGACAATCACAAGGGGGAGTCAAAGTTGATTTTGAAGCAATTGGACGAATTCAGCATAATGATGGGTTATGTGTTGGTAGGGGCCAAGCACAAGGGGGAGTCGAAGTTGATTTTGAAGCAATTGGACAAGATCAGCATAAGAATTTGGTGAGTTTGAGTCTTTATGGTTTGTTCAAGATTGAGATTTTTTGTTGATTTGTGAAAAAAGCAACAATCTTTTGTAAACCCTAAATTAATTATATTTTTTCCCCTAATCAAACGATATTTTACTACTACACTTAACTTTTACCATAATTCAAATGGTTAATTTATTAATCAATTCTAACCATAAATGTAACCCTAAATTAAATTATACTAATGTGATTCTATAGGTTTGTGATTTGAAAATTTGTGATTTGAAAATGTGTGATTTATGAAATAAAATATTTTTTAAAAATAGAGTGATGTATAACGCAATATGATATAATAATGTGTTATATATCCAATTTAGGTGAAAAATATAATGTTATCCCTAGACTCCCGTCTAAGAATTACATCTAATTATTTGGAGCTATAATATAAGATGGATGAGACCAATTTGGGTCGGAGATAAAGTTTTCTACCCAAAAATGATCATTTACTTTATATTATAATACGAAAGAATTGGTATAGAAATTCGTAATTATTGGATCTGTCCTTCTTGGATGGGTTAGGAATATAGTAGTGCATACATTCAACTTTGTATACTTCGTATGTTTTCATTTCTTATAAATTTTCATAGCATGTACCCGTTATTGTCTATGTACAATAAGCGTATGTTGTTCTGCCTTTTGGTCTATTACCAATACGTATAATAACATCCGTACAGTGTACAGGGAGAACAGCGGGTAGGTGCTGCCGAAATCTTTAAGAAATGAAAACATACAAAGTATACGAAGTTGGATGTAAGCACTGGTATATTCTTAATGGGATAGAAGCCTTCCTATGACAGCCGCTAGAGTGTGCTAATCAGTCTCTTTACCTTAATTCCATTTCAAACCTACCTCCATTAGCGCAACTTAAATGCTATACCGTAATTAAGTGCTAATTATCCTAACTTAAGTGCTCCTGCTACAACTAAATATGATACTTATTGTAAAATTTCACCCCAAGAAGACCTTGGTATGGATTCAAGTATGTAATCATTAAATTCAAGTATCCAACGAATAGTCCTAAGAATGTTTTTTGTGTTAAATGATACATCATGTTTAAGGATGATGTATGTATGTATATATATGATTTTGAATAGTTAAAAATTCATTAGTATATTATCTACAGATTAATTAGTCTAAAAATTTTATTGTATTCATTTTATAAGTTTTAACTACTTCTGATTCCTCATATTTTCACAGGTGGATGGGATCATGCACACATCACGTGCATTAGGACTATTAGTTTTATGTATTGGACAATATATTTGTAGGAGAGACATGGTATGTATGAAACAATATATGATATTGATGTTTTCATATTCTGACATGGGATGTTTATTTTGATTATAAGTTGTTTTGTGGATGATTTATTTTTGTGTTTGATCTTGGAATGTAATGTTTATTTTGATTAATTGGTTGGATTTGGTATTGGAATAGAATGAGTGTGGTATGTGATTGTGTGTTAGATTGTATATTGATTATTGTTTTGAAATTGGAATGGATTTGCATATTGTTTGGGAATAGAATGAGTGTGGATCGAGTGATTGATTTGGAATTGGATTTGCATATTGTTTGTGGATGCATATTGGTTTGTTTTCAAACTAGATTATTATTGGATTTGCGATATTTGTATACAAGGGGAACAAAAATTAAAAACTGCTATTTTAAAAAACTGGAAAAAGCCATTCTAGACGGAAAATTCCATCTAGAATGATGTCTAGAAAGAATTTTCCATCTACAGTAATATAGACAGAAATTTCTGTCTGTATTACTATAGACGGAAATTCCGTCTAGAAATCATTCTAGACGGAATTTCCGTCTATATTACTATAGATCTATATTACTATAGACGAAAAATTCCGTCTAGAATATTTTATAGACGGAGTTATTAACCGTCTAGAGACATTCTAGACAGATGTTTAATCCATCGAAAATCAAGTTTCGTCTAGGATGGCTATTGTAGATGGAACGGAAACTTACTAGACCAATATTCTAGACGAAATTCCGTCTATGATTGGTAATGTAGACGGAAAGTTGACCAATCTAGACGGATTTTTCCGTCTAGAATGCCTCATTTTCTACCAGTGGGATTTTAATTCTTGTTTTTACTTTCATATTTTGTAGTGTAGATTTATTACTTTATAGTGTAGATTGTTTTATGCTTTGTAGTGTAAATTTATTTTCTTACTCTTTTACTTCATGTTTTGTAGTGTAGATTTTTATATTTCTTTCTTTTCTTATTTTTTAGTTTAGATCCTATTAAAGAATAAGAGAAGAGAATTTGATTATAATTCTTTTAGCATTCTAATGAGATTTTTTAATTACATTGTTTGAAATCTTTATTTCTTTTAAAAAAAATTTAGGATTGAGAATTTATTTAACTTTTTCTTCTGCTTACTTTATCAATCCCCTTATAATACATGTATTTATTTATATTGTATTTTCATTCATAGTACTACGACATTCTTATTTGTATATCCATATTTCATTGTGTTGTATATTTTTATATTTTCTTATTTGTTGACATACATTCTTTTAACATTCTAACTTTTTTTAAAGGGAGTCTCTTTCTCAACTTTGATATGTTCTATTTTTTTCATCAAGGAAAAATAGTGAAAGAGGATTCGTACTACTAGAGAATGAGAGAATAAATTTCTGGCGTTCACGCTTTTAAAAGAATAATTTTATTTCTTTTATTACCAAAGAAGGGAGGGATAAACTTTTGAGATTGACTCTTTTAACATTCTAAGTCGATTCTTTTTAAGTACGAATGATAAACTCTTTTTAGTTTCTAGAAGATTAAGAATCTTTTCCTTTTTTTGTTTTAATTATGATTTTGTTACTGATTAAATACTGATGAAAAAGTATAGAAAGAGGATTAAGACTGTTAAAGAATGTGACAAAAAAGTTATGAGATTTATTTTATAGCATTCTAATTTGAATGTTTTTAATTACCAATAGAAAATTCTCAAGTAAACATGATATGGATATACTATAATATCTTCACTTTTATTGAATTAAAATATTTAGTAAACTATATCTTATTTTGTTCATGCATATGGAACTATTTACTATTTAATAATGGAAGTATGATGGAATGTATATTAATAAGAAATTTAAGTATAAAAAATAAAATATTACATAAAAACTGTGCTAGAACGAGAACGAAATTGACATGAATTCAATTCATAAATAACATATACGTATCTTTGAAAAGTTTAAAGTACGATAGAGATACTGAATCATGGAGGTATGTCTGTGCCTCGAACGAGCTAAAATACCCTAAATAAGGATTGAAGGAGGTAAATACGTTTTGGAGAATCATTCTATAAGCGACAGATCAGAACATGGATGTAAGATCAGAACATGGAGATAAAACTGTGCTTAGCATGGGCTAAATACTAATTATTGTTTAAGACCATTACACTCTGGCTTCGCGGAGCAAGCGATCGTGAGGCCATGAGAAGAGATGGGCATGGTTGTGATACAAGTGGAGAAGGGGAGCTGATTTTTTCGGAGAAGGTCAAGATAGGGGCGCTGTAAGAAGAAGAGGAATGACAAAGAATGAGTACGATAGAGAGAGAAAGTGATCATGATAGAAAATTAAAAGTGATATAGAATTAATTGCTACTATTTTGGGATGGGTAAATCTTGACCCTCAAACTCAAATTGATGGCTAAGATTTTTGTATCTTATATCCTATATATTGGAAACTTATATATATATATAATTTAGGAAGTTCATAATAGATCAGTGCGGATGTGGAAAAGTGCATGGTAGTTCTCTGTAGGTTAGCCTTGGCCCATGATGAGACAGAAGCAAAGACAACAACATTCATTGGAGGGCATGGCAGATAAATGAGGGATAAATGCTTCCAATTTTCGAAAATAGTCTAAACGACGGATATGGTGAGGCTCCACATGTAAACAAAGTGCGCTAGTCGGTTCACTACTTTGTGGTCTTGTTTGATTATGCTCTGAAAAAGTTGTGCTATATTTATTACTTTTATGTAGAATAAAGTTTTAAGAAGGATCCATTTGACGTTCTGATTCATATCTATATCCCTCACAGTAGTGCATAATAGATCATTGGGAATCAGGAAAAATTCATTGTAGTTTCATGCACTTTAGCCATGATGAGACACTTGAAAAGATAACCACATTTATAGTGGAGCTAAATGAGTCCTAGATGCTTCAAAATTTTCCAAAATGGGCAAGGCGAAGGATAAGGTATCAATTATAAAACAAGATGGGCTGGTCTGTTCACTACTAAGTGGGCTTGTTGGATTATGCTCGGAAAAGAAAGTGGAGAATATATCCATTAGCCACAGATGTCTTTTTTTCAAGAATAAATTTGTAATGGAGGATCTGCTAGATATTATTAGTATTTAGATATAGAAGATATTATGATATATTGTGAGATATTATGAGATGTGATTAGGTATGATTTTATCTCGTGTCTATTTTATAATATCCTCATAATCTCTTTTTAACACAGGTTAAAATTAAAATCATTAGATGAATAATGAACTTTTGCATTATCTATTTTTCTACCGATCCCTTGGACAATCTTATTGGCATCTATCCCACATGGTTAATCTCATACTATTTATAGTGGTGTTTCCTTGAGAATATCTTCCTTTATTTTGGAATTCCAAGGC
Source organism: Asparagus racemosus (assembly GCA_037177215.1). Classification (NCBI taxonomy): domain Eukaryota; kingdom Viridiplantae; phylum Streptophyta; class Magnoliopsida; order Asparagales; family Asparagaceae; genus Asparagus; species Asparagus racemosus. Next base: position 32,059,982 of record JBAKGM010000001.1, read on the forward strand.
CTTTTGAGTGGGAATTCTAACCATATTCGACTAAATTTTTTCGTTGCGGTGTGCCTCTTTTTTCTTGTAGTGGGATTAGTGATCTCAAATATTTGGTAATGATGCTGTTATTTCTTCTCAACAATTTAGTAATTTGATGACTGGATATATTTATGCAGAAACTTCCTTTTTAACTGTTGACTACTAAACCAAATAATGCAGTCAGGAGGGGTTTAATCTATCTGAATGGCGACATTATTTCAGAAATGCACTGCATCTTTTCTCAATCACATCGTTGACACTTGACAGGCGGAATGAGTCTGGACTTAATGACATCATGAACCTCCAATACCGGAAAAAGTTATCTTCATTATCCTTTGTTAATATTATTTTTGATTCATTATTATAACAACTAATACAGATATACGTCAGTGTAGGAGGCTGCACAATTTATCTCAATTGTCCACGTATTAGGTGAGCACACCTCGCGCATAGTCATGTTTCATAGAAAAGGTTAAGGTGCACGTGATTTGTCTCAAAATAAGACGAAGTACCTGAGCCCTACTCTAATGCATATTGCACTAAGATTAGAAAATCAAGTATATGCATCAGACAGCCTCCGGTTAGTCGAAAATTTATTATATGCTAAGTTAAATATATAGATAGAAGGTCACTAGGCTGCACTTTTGATATTATATGATATATGACTAATAATTAAGATGCTCTAATACTATTGCAGCTTGGAAAGGCTATATACGGACGAAGGATATTCGCTTAATTAGCATGCTTAACAGCTACAGGTTACCTAACTTCCTCCCTGTGTTTTTTTCCTTCGTGGCTCCTTCGGTTAATTAACTGAGGAGATTATTGGCCTATTAGCTACCTGGTCTTTCTTTTCTTTAATTTTGACCTCATCGGAGTTGGAGACTTAGAGCTAATGATGATGCTAAACGCGCATATATATACACTAGTTTTTATGCATGTGCAATGCACGTGGTTAAATATCAAAATAATTAATTTTTTTAATTTATTTCATTACTATAAATTAGTCAGATTCATATTAATTTCAAATCTGTAAAATTAGAGTATTAGATTTGCTATA
>JBAKGM010000001.1:32083591-32103202 GCA_037177215.1 Asparagus racemosus
AAAATTTGATAGATTAAAATTTGTGAGATTAAAATTTGATAAATGCTAATATTTCAGTTCGAATGGCGAATGGAATATAGGTTATTTGCTTATTCAATAGGAAACTGAGTTATGGAATGAATAATATGCCTATATATGAGGGAGGATCTAGAAATATGTTCATGTTATCTAGAAATTGCAAGTTCGAAGGGATGATGGAGCAAATATACAGAGTTACTAGATTAAATCATGGAGAGTTTGCCACTAAGGTCTTTTGTAATTGTCTGATAAATGAAAAAAGAACATTGATGTAGAGATCACCAACGATGAAAAACTAAGTGACATGATAAAATTTGCGAAAAGTCAAATCTCAATCGAGTTGTTTATTGAAAATATTCCATTATCTGGTGTTGCCCAAGTTTCATATGCTCCTGGAGAGTTTTCCTTAGAATTATTGGCAAATATACAGAGTTACTAGATGCAGTTCGTTTAAATTCTTCAACGGTAAGAGAGAAATATAATGCATTCATAGCTTTCGAATTATAAGAAAAAAAAAATTGTGTTGAGAAGTCCATTTATCCATAGGAATTTCAGTAACAACTCCTCCTATCTCTTTGATAGGATTATGATACTCGTGTTGACACCATGCAAATATCAAATCAGTAGATAATAAAAAATATTTATGCGTGCTTTCCAAAAAGTATAATTGGTGCCATCAAAAAGTGAGGGACAATTGATGGCATGTTTTTCAGAAAAAGCTGAAGTGATGGTAAGGCATGACTTCTCTAACCTATATTTTGATATCTAAATATGGATAACGAGGCTCTAATACAACTTGTTGGGACTAGGATGCAAACCTAGAGGGGAGGTGAATAAGATTGTTATAATTTTTTGACTAACTAGGAATAAGTAGCGGATATATAATAAGCGTAAAACTAAAAGTAAACTAATACAGGAACACACGAGATTTTTATAGTGAGTCGGATTAAAATCCTACATCCACTCTTCCTTCTCACGTAGGGCAATCCTCAATATAACCAGAGTTCACCTGAATCACAATCCGATTGAGTAGGCTTCAAAGACCGCACCCTAGAGTTTACCAGCAATAAGTTGTCTAAGCTAACTCTTCACAATAACCAAAAGAAACCTAACCCTAGCTAGCCACACCCTTAATTGACTTGGCTTGAGTATGCTAACCCTCAATTACTCTAGCTTGAGTACGCCGTGAAACTTACAAGTTTTAAACACAAAACCAACCCAAAATAATTCAAAGCACAACTAGAAAAATCTTACAGCCCTTTTAATAAACCACCCTTCAAATCGATGATAATGAAGATCTGTGAAGAAGTGATATTGAAGTCGAATGCAAGGGGCACTTCTCCTTGCTAAGTGCAATGAGAAGAAGTTGAACGAAGCTCCGATGGTTGAATTCTCAAATCGAACACTCTCACAAACCCTAGAATAAGATCTCTCTCTCTCTCTCTCTCTCTCTCTCTCTCTCTCTCTCTCTCTCTCTCTCTCTCTCTCTCTCTCTCTCTTCTTGTTGTCTTTCTCTTCCTCAATTTCCCTTTAGGTAGACCTTGATAGCATAGGAAAGAGATACCCTAATCAGAGTCCAAATAGGAGATTAAAAGAATCGACGACGGCTGAGATTAAATCTGAAAGTCTGCCAAAACTCATTGCAACCATCGATGGTGGATCATGATCATTGATGATTGACTGTAGTCCATTGATTGTGCAAATTCTGATTTCTAGAGTTCTGCGATTGTTGACTGTAGATCATCAACGGTCATTATGATCATCGATGATCGACTGTAGACATTTGATGGTCTGATTTTTTATTTCTGATTTCTATTTCTCTGATTCTTTCATGTAGTCCATCAATGACTTGACTTGACCATCGATGGTGCCTCGTGATCATTGATGGTTCAAAGGCCGAAGTCAATGTTAGTGTTGATTTTTGCATCGTTTTGAATCACAACTTATTCGTGCATGTTTATACCTGAAACATATCATCTCGCAAACATATCAATAGCAAATGGGAGTTTGTTATTAATCAAACAAGAGATATTGCACGAACAACATTCTACTCAAACATCGTTCTAACAATATTATCCAACAAACATCAAAAAGATATGTTATAAAAGACATTTTATTAAACAGCAGAGACAAAGAACGTGTTATTTGTCGTGCTTTACACAGGCCTAAATATTTGTCTAGATTGCTTAACTTTCATTTAAGAGAATCAATAGATAAGAGATATTACTTTCTCATGCTTATGATGAATAATTTGGCTAATTTCTTCATCGTATTGATGTTCGTTGCAGCTACAAGTTGGTTGTTTTGACATTTGGTCCTTTTCTTCATTATATTGATGATTATTGTTACATCATCCTTAATTATGCTTCCTGTGGTTCAGATTTTGTTAGGTCGCAAACTTATATACGATGTAAAATATCTAAAGAAGTTATAACCTCATTGCTATTGTACCCTTTCAAAGCCCTTTAAGCTTTGTCCGTGCTTTGCACAAGTCTAAATACAATTCAATCAAATTCAGGGCCTGAACAGTATGAGGCATGTGCTTTGCATCGTCCTAAATACTAGTATCTATAATTCCGAGACCAAATCCTAAAGCCGACTATACAAAGTGGTCCTCTACCTCAACAAAGTTTTTAGCTACAATCCAATGTGCAATCTAACTTTTTATTAATGCCTTTAATACTTTTTTTTTTTTGGAATGTCCTCATTTGTTTACCCATGTAAAAAAGAGTGACTCTTAGTTAGCCATCCATATGTGTAGTGCTCACATATATTTCTACTTACTATACACTTTTTTAACTTTGTTTTAAACAAAAATTAAATATTGAATTTTAATTTAAGATAGGTTACCATCCTTGCTTATAGAGAACATCTATAACTCAATTCTGTTAATGTGATTAATATGTGAGTATAGTCGCACATCAGATAAGATAAGAAAGAGTGATGAGTTTAAATAGGAGTTTGGGTCAATATCTAATAGCTATAGTTTTTGTGTTAAAATTAAATCCTAACTTCTGTTTAAAGCCCATCAACTTTATATTGGGCCCGATTTCTCCCCCAACAAATAGTATCAGAGCTAAGATCATGGTCCAACTAATTTAAAAATAATAAAAAAAAGATGAAATTCGATGTAAAGGTCGAAGGAGTCGGAAGAATCCACGGATACCCGTAGGAGTGATATAGCCTAGTTAGCAACCATGAGTAAAGTGGTGAAAGTTTCTACGAGTGTTTGATAGCCATATACTGAATGCATGGTCTGGTTAGCCTATGAGTGAAGTGGTGCAAGAGTTAGTGAATTGGTTAGCCCACGAGTAAAGTGGTGCAAAAAGTTAGTGAATCTCGTGCAAGATTGAATTATAGTTGAATTGAAATATACTCACAAATTAAGGGGGAGTTTGTTGAGGTGATTAATATGTGATTATAGTCTCACATCGGATAAGATAAGAAAGAGTGATGAGTTTAAATAGGAGTTTGGATCAATACCTAATAGTTATACCTTTTGGGTTAAAATTGATTCTAACTTCTATTAAAAGCCCATTAACTCTATATTGGGCTCGATTTCTCCACTAACAAGTTCTTCACCATGTGCTATAAATAATATTCTTTAAACAAACTATGTATTTGAAAAATCTTTTAATTGTGAGCCCCCACTAAATGAGCAAACACTCCAATTAAGGATATAAAAAATCAGGACCCATTCACCATTTTCGTCATATGTGTTACCAAAAATTCCAAGGTTAACTCTCGGGGAGATTCATCTAACGACACCAACAAAGTCAATAGGAACAGGTAGAAAGAGGGTTATCCTAACGTTAATAAAATGACAAATTTCAAGTGCAGTTAATGGTTGGCTTTTCCCCGAATGGAATCTTCCTGCGGTTGTTGTCACGATGCAAAGCTTTTGTCCTCTTCCCCTACAAGTATCCGTCTTCATGCATCCGCTGATGACGCACGAACACAACTTCCAATTAGTACAGGGAACACGCCAACTTTGGATTACTATTTGCCACGTGAACCACTCAGGAGCCGGGTTATCCGTCCCAATCTATATGAAAATTAGAAAACATCTATAAAATAAGGATTTTTTTTTTCAAATAAATCATCCTTAAAATGGAATGATTCAATGAAAACTACGCTTAAAGTCGAATTTATACATAACTCATCTTTAAAGAGGGTTTCGATTACAATCAACCACATTGACCTATTTTCTGATAAAATTGTAAATAAAATTTCTAAAATAAACACGTGGCAGGCATGTGTCAAGTCTTCTTAACCAAGTTTAGTAATTGGCATGTATGTTTTTCATCATAAAATATGCCTAGGTGATTGATTGCAAGCGAAACATCCTTTAAAGGTGGTTTCTGTATAAATTGAACTTGAACGTGGTATTCGTACAATCACCCTATTTTAAAGACGGTTTCTATGGGGGGGAAACACATAAAATAAATAAACACATATTCTATGCTCTATTATAAAGAACAGTAAAAACAAATCATAGATGGGCTGGAAGTTGTATAAATACGATTTTTGAATACTCAACCCACTACAAAAATTTAGCGGAGATATCACTACTCTCATAGCAACAATTGATATATGTAATTAACGGCTCTGATTTGTCTTTAAGTGCAAATTAGAAAATGAGTACAATTCATGGAGAGTTTAGCGAGTGATATGTTTAAAATAAATAATAACTGTCCGCTAGGTAAATTCACAATTGTGATAAAAAGCAGCGGTCCTTCACTGCTATATCGTAGTGGAAAGTTTCCAAACTCAGCGGATGGTGATTTTTATTTTCAAACGATAATTACTCTATCTAAGATCATAAAGTTAACTATATTTGCTTATTCACAACTTAGCATTACTGGCAGACGACAAGATGCATTTTGTAGTTTATACAGCAATCCGACCGAAAAGACAATTTCCTACCTAGAACGATGCAATCTTCATCATACTCCCAAGAAGAAACTCTCGGATCGGATCATTATGGATGCATGTATGACTGGATTCGTGAAGAACAACAAATCCCCAACGTCTCACAGTTCCTAAATGTCAAGCCTGCCTCTGTCGTCTTGAAAATAAATTATTAATTAATAAGTAAACGAAAGAAGTGTTGAAAATGTGTGCAAATTGCAATAGTATAGATGGTTGCTACTATTTACGATCAAATGAGAGAAAATTGATGTTGATTATTTAATCATGGACAACACAGATAACTAAGTGGACCAGTTAAAAGGCATGATAAAATTACAGTTAATAGGATAAAGACTAAATTAGATAGACATTTGAGATTTTATTGGAAACAATTACAAAAGATATGACAATAGTTAATATAACATATAAAAAGGCTTTTAATAAATTTATTTGTAAAACTAGTACTCCGTTGCATGATATAAAGTGTGGTGGGAGTGTTGTAATCAAATTGTCCAAAAAAAAAACATAGTTATATTTTATTTTGTTTTTCGATTAAAGAGAATTTCTGTAACTTTTTCCAAGTGTGAGGTTATTCTCTTTGATTTGGTCAAAGTGTGAAGGTATTTTTGTTTAATTTTTAAAGTGTAAGAGCATTTACATTTGATTTTTTTTTCTAATGTAAGGACATTTTCAAAATTCTAAGCATGTGTCTCGCGATAACTAGGAACGAAGCTTTGCTTAATATATAGGATAGATGCAATTCATACGGTGGAAACCAAAAAGTTACAAACTTGTTTTTTAAAAATAAGTTACAAGCTTGTTTTCGTTCCTTTGGATGGGCAGTGTGACCACTTTGTGCCGACATAATAAATATATCATTAGATTTCGTAATTGTATCATTCCCAATCCACCTAATTATTTGGTAGACTAGAACAATAACAAACATATAATAAAGATAATGGGTATCTTGTTTTGTTCTTGATTTTGTTTTTGTTTTTGTTTTTGTTTTTATTTTCGTTTTTGTCCTATTACATTAAAATTGACTAATAACAAAACAAAATTAAATACACAAAAGGTTCCAATGTATACAATCGGACCTAGTCTTGCTAAAACAAGAGTCCAAATCCTCTACAACCTTATTTGTAGAGGATGTCTACAATTAGTTATGCGGACTAACACTATCAGTTTTTCAGTGGGTTCCACAATTAAAAGTTTTTTTATATAATTTAGATAAAGAATATAACTCATAGGGTACACTGAGTGAACAAATATTATTGATGGATTATAGGCTTCCTCTATAATGAAGGATGTAGAGGATCTCTAAGTCTAAAATAAAAGCAAGATGAAATCCCTATAACTCCTAGGTACCTTGTTGTTGTTAATTAAATGAATAAGAGGCCCCATCAACTCCCTAATATCACATATATGGTGTGATCTATGATATTTTCAAGTTTTGAACGTAATTGAAGGTTGGATATAGAGTTAGGACACCATGGGATCCTTGAAATCCAAGATTGCAAAAGATGTCAACAAGTCATCAATTTACCAAACTTTTTGTGGAAAAAATTAAAAGGAAAAGTGGAGGAAAAATGAATTGTATTGATTCTTTTACTGAAGAAAGACTTACAATCTCTCTCTCTCTCTCTCTCCTCACAAACTCTCTCTTATCGGTTATCCCGATTTGCAAAAGAAGGAAGGATTAGGAAAAATCCTCCCTTTTGTTTAAGGCCGGGTTCCTCACAGTAGCGATGGGAGCTTAAATCTTGTATCTCGTTGACGATCCGACCATCTTAGCTCGTGGAACAATGTTAGAAAGAACTCGCTGAGTAAGTTTTAAACTCTAACGAGTTTTGCGAACTCAAGAAGGAGTTTGATCCCTCCAAAAAAGACTTCTTGCCCCTATGGAAGTCCTCTTCATGGCCCTTTTCAAATGGGAGTTGAATATCCAAAAGAAAAGCTCCTCAAAAGCCAAAAAGCCCTTTCTTAAGTGGAAGTTTAAGCCCCACCTTTCTTTAGCTGATTTTTCAGCTATTTATAGGGGTCTAAGGGGTGTAACTTACCCCTTAAATCTCTCCTAAACGAGGATTAGTTGCCCCCAGATCGTGCAAAACAGTTTTGGAACCGTTTAGATCGTGTTTGAACGACTCAAACGCGAATTTCGCATTCTGGAGCGACCCTCACGTCTTCAGCTCAAAACTGGAACGCGGGGTTGTGACCCTCGCGTTTTGGATTTGAGCACGAGGGTGTCCTTCGCATTCTTGATTTCAGACGTGAGGATGAGCCCCTCGTTTTGAACTTTGAACGCGGCGGTGAACCAGGCGTTTTGAGCTTGGAAACGCTATGGTGAGCCACGTGTTTTGAACTTGGAAACGCGGTGGTGAGCCAAGCATTCTGAGCATGGAAACGCGATGGTGAGCCCTGCGTTTTGTGCTTGGAGACGCGGTGGTGAGCCCCGCGTTTTGAGCTTGGAGATGCAGTGGTGAGCTCCGCGTTTTGTGCTTGGAGACGCGGTGGTGATCCCCGCGTTTTGAGCTTGGAGTGCGGTAATGAGCTTCGCGTTTCAAGCTTGAAGAGATTGTTTTCTCGTAATTTCTTGGTTAGATTTCATAATGATTTTCAAGTTGTAACTCCTATGTTCCAGAGTCATCAAATTGTAACTCTCCTCTGCCATTGTGAAGGTCATCAGATTGTAACTTTCATCGACAGTGTTTTGAGGGTAGTAACTATCATTTAAAAATTTTGGACAGCCTACAGAACCCCCACCAAAGTTTTTGAAAGTTTGCAGTTGACTAGGATGGACTTTTGAAATACTTTGGATATCTTCTTTGTCCAACTCGCGTTGTGGTCCACATTAGTCGTTACAAGGATGAACTCTGGCATTTTGAAGTTAGAACGTGTGGCTGACTCTTGTGTCTTTAAGTTAGGATGCAGTGTTGGCTCTCGTGTTTTGGAGTTGAGACGTAGGGTTGACCCTCACGTTTTCAACCAAGCCTTTAAGACTTTTTTAAGGTGCTAAAAGTGTAATGTTAACTTGGCATGCCTTTCATACTTGTGGTTTGAATAAGATTTTGAGGATACTTGTGATTTGAACAAGTTTGAAGGACTTGTGATTTGCACAAGTGTAAGGACTTGTAATTTGAACAAGTCTTTTTTTGGACTTATCATCCTATTGAGGAGGATTGATAAGTTGATTGCGATTTGAGCAAATTAAGGACTTATCATTCTATTGAGAATGTTTGATAAGTTGATTGTCATAGGTATAATATTAAAGTGACAGGATGTGTAGCGATTTGAGCAACTTTGAGGACTTATCTTCCTATTGAGGAGGATTGATAAGTTGATTGCGATTTGAGCAAATTTGAGGGTATATCATCCTATTGAGAAGGATTGATAAGTTGATTACGATTTGAGGAAATTTGAGGGATTATCATTCTATTGAGAAGGATTGGTAAGTTGATTGCGATTTGAGCAAATTTGAGGAATTATCATCCTATTGAGAAGGATTGATAAGTTGATTGTCAGAGGTATAATATTAACATGACGGGATTGCGTTGTGATTTGAGGAACTTTGAGGACTTATCATTCTATTGAGGAGGATTGATAAGTTGATTACGATTTGAACAAATTTGAGGACTTATCATCCTATTGAAAAGGATTGATAACTTGATTGTCAAAGATATAATATTAACGTGACAGGATTGCGTTGCGATTTGAGCTACTTTGAGGACTTATCATCCTATTGAGGAGGATTGATAAGTTGATTGTGATTTGAGCAAATTTGAGGATTTATCATTCTATTGAGAAGGATTGATAAGTTAATTGTCAGAGGTATAATATTAACGTGACAGACTTATGTAGCAATTTGAGCAACTTTGAGGACTTATCATCCTATTGAGGAGGATTGACAAATTGATTACGATTTGAGCAAGTTTGAGGGCTTATCATCTTGTTGAGAAGGATTGATAAGTTAATTGTGATTTGAGCAAATTTGAGGGCTTATCATCCTATTGAGAAGGATTAAGAAAGTTGATTGTGATTTGAGCAAATTTGAGAACTTATCATCCTATTGAGAAGGATTGATAAGTTGATTGTCAGAAGTATAATATTAACATGACAGGATTGTGTTGCGATTTGAGCAACTTTGAGGACTTATCATCCTATTAAGGAGGATTGATAAGTTGATTACGATTTGAGCAAATTTGAAGACTTATCATCCTATTGAGAAGGATTGATAAGTTGGTTGCGATTTGAGCAAAATTGAGACCTTATCATCCTATTGAGAAGGATTGATAAGGTGATTGCGATTTGAGCAACTTTGAGGACTTATCGCTCTATTGAAGAGAAAGTCAATAAGTAGATTGTCAGAGGTATAATATTAACGTGACAGGATTGTGTTACGATTTGAGAAACTTTGAGGAACTTATCCACTGAGAGGGTTGACAGAGGTATTCTATTAAACTCAAAAATGTATTACTCATAATTGAACGAACAACCCCTAGTCTTGAACAAGTGCAAGGGGGAAAAGGGGTAGGCGTGGCATATCGCTAAATGGACTATCAGAGATAACTGTTAACATGATAGCTTTGTGGACCTGCCATCCTATTGAAGAGGATTACTTTCAGTATTTGTAATATCTTTTTCTTCCGGCTAAGAGGATTGGGCTTGGTCCCGTTGCTCACTTTCTTATTTAGCTTTGATTCTGAAAATAATTTTTTGAGCCTGTTCACCTTGAGAGATTAATTGTCTCTAGGAATAGCACTCTGCAACTCGCATTCGGGATAGGAGCTTCGTTTGTAAGTTATGTCGACAGGTTTCCGCCAGCGCATATTACGTCATACCTGTTGAGCATCGAAGAGCCACGGAACCTCTTGACAAAGGCTTTGATGGACTCTCCCTTGTTTCGCTTAGTGGCAAGAAGGGTATGGACAGAGACTTTAGTGTCGTCTTCGAAGAATCTTGATAAGAAGAGTTTCTCTAGATCTGTCCATTTCTGAATACATCATGCGGGCAGTTTCATAAACCATTCAATGGCAACCCCCTTGAGGGTGCCAATGAACAAGTGAATTAGTATGGCGTCACTTGATATCACATTCCCAGTCTGTGACTTGAAATGATATATATGTTGGTTCCGTGACCCCTTGCCATCAAAAGCTTGTGTCGGGGCCTCGAACTTTGGAGGATAAGGGGCTAAGTCCCATTCTGCTCGATAGGGTCTGACAAATCCCTCGTCTTGGAGCTCGCTTCTATTGGCAATGGCATTGTGGCGGGCTTCCAACTCTTCCATTTTTGCCGACTGAGGATTCTGCTAGTTCTCAGTCCTCTTCTCCTCTTCAGATGAGGATTCTATGTGATGAGCTTCTTGATTAGAAGCTTCATTCACTTTTTCTCTTCGTTTTGAGAACTGACCTCTCCTTCATGATGATTCTGGCTGATGTGTTGAGCTGAACATGTGAAATTGAGCTCTATCCACTTCTGGCTGAGGTGTTGAGCTTACCATGTGAAATTGAGCTCTATCCGCAATAAGTTGGGATACCAAGTCTAGAAGTTGATCGATGGTCTCTTGTTGTGACCGCATCACTTTTTATTACGACTGCATATTTTGTTGCATCACATTCTGATACTCTTCAATTCTCTTCCGGAGATCTTTGGCATTATCTGTCATGTGGACAGTGATATTATGCTCCACAAAAGAACTGGAAGATTAAGAGTCTGTAATGGCTGAGTGGTCATCATCAGGTTTTAGTCCTTCAGCTAGCCTCTGGTAATCGACAGGACGTAGGACTCCATTTTGTGTCTGGCTGTGTTGGTAAATCCCTTCGAATTTGTCTGAGATTTCTCTAACACTTGGAGGACGATTGGTACTTGATTCATCCGAACTGGTGGCTGGTGACTTTCCCCTGCTAACCATATTGATGGTAACCCTAGGGTATTCATCCTCTGAAGCGATGTTCATTGGTGGGTTGAACACCGATGAAATGGCCGTGCATGAGCAGCATTGGCATCTCGAGGGGACCATAGAAATCAGTCGTTCACATTGACATGAACGAACAATTTGTTGTATCGGTATTTCCCTTGATGGAAACTCTCTTAAACCTATTGTAGAGACTCGAGAAGAGTTACTCACTAATGGTGAGGTTTTAAACGGAACCTCCAGTCTATGATTGGATAGGTCGGATTCTTGATGAACATGAATTTTAAATCCGTGTTGGTCATTTTGGACACAAACATTGCATCTAGCATTTAGAATGCATGGTCCGCATCTACTTCGAGAAACACAACCCTGAAAAATTTCATTTAGGTTGTGGAACGCGGGTTTGAGGTCCACATTTCGTTTGTGAAACGCTTCCCTGTAGGTCACATTTTGGTTGTGAAACACGAATGCAGTGTCCACGTTTTGTATTAGAAACACTCCCCTGAGGGTCGCGTTTTGATTGCTGAACGCAGATCTGGTATTCAAATTTTGTTTGTACAATGCGCCATTGATAGCAGCGTACCATTTGATCATTGTGAAGTCCACGATTGGGCTTAGAAACGCGAGGCTCATGTTTTGGCTCACAAACACGAAGTTTGCGTTGATTGAGAGATCAGCTTTCCCAGAGTTGTGCCTGTCGTTGGGATCTTCTCCTTCACCAAGCGGCATTTGCCACGATGTCACCATCTTTACTGATCAAGTTAATTGCGGTGATAGGCCTCTTGTGACTTGTTGCCTCAGGATTGGTCATGGGTGCCGGGCTTCTAACTCGATTGACGAGTTCGGTTGGAGGCAAACCTTCTCCTTCAGATAGGGAACCGCATGAAAGTTCAACCCTGAGGGGAGACACTCCTCTGGTAAGTCGACCATGGATGGGGCTTTAGTCTTTTTAGAGACTTTACGGATCTTGCGCATAGTCTTGGGGCTAAGGGATCCAGAAGAAAGCAATTCTTCATACCTCGCTTGGTTGAACTCCACAGTTAGAGTTTCCACCGTTGTGGACTTTGGATTGTGCCACCACTTCCTCGTCAGTGAAAGAAGTCTTCCCCAGTGGAGTCGCCATCTTTTGTTCGCTAGAAAATTGAAGAGAAAATAGAGGAAAAATGAGTTGTATTAATTCTTTTAATGAAGAAAGGCTTACAATCTCTCTCCTCGCAAACTCTCTCTTATCGGGTATCCCGATTAACAATGACCTCGGTGTTTCGACTTAAGAACACAAAGGTGAGCTCCAAGCTTGAATTCAGAAATGCGGGGGTGAGCCCTACGTTTGAGCTTGAAAATGCGGTGGTGAGCCACGTGTTTCAGCTGATTTTTTAGCTATTTTAAAGGGTTTAACTGACCCCTTAAATCTCTCCACAAATCGTGTAAAACAGTTTTCGAAACCGTTTACAATGTGTTTGAATAGGTCAAACGTGAGGTCCGCATTTCTACGAGGTCCGCGTTCTCATAATGACCTCTGCGTTTTGACTTAAGAACGCAGTGATGAGCTCTGTGTTTTGAGCTAGAAACGTGGTGGTGAGCGACGCGTTTTGAGTTTGGGAATACGGTGATGTGCCTGTGTTTTGAGCCTAGAAATGCGGTGGTGAGCCACGCGTTCTGAGCTTATGAGCGGCATGATGAGCCCTGCGTTTTGAACCAAAAAGATCATTGATTTGTGATCTCTTCTCAAAGATCATCTTATGATCTTTTCCATGTTTTCTTGAAGCCTGTGAGTCATTGACTGTAACTCCTGTCGGTGCTTATGAAGATCGTTAAAATTGAGATTTCCATTGATTAGCATGAAGGTTGTTGAATTGTACCCTGCATTGATTACTGTAGAAAATCTCAAATTGTGGTCTCCTGAAAGTTGTTACGTTGTGACTTCTATTGTTTGTACTTGATGAGGATTGACTATCTGTAGTGATTTTTAGACAGCCTACAGAATCCCATCCAAAGTTTTTGAAAGTTCGCAGTTGACTGGGACGGGTTTTCAAAATACTTTGGATATCTTCTTTATTTGACTTTGGGATGAATTGCTCCTCATTTAAGGGATTTTCATTTTGCTTTTGTCTGCACTAGTCGTTCGTTTTTGGATGTGTAGGCAGACCGTGGTTCTCTTTCCTTTTGTCATTTTCTTTGCTTTTGAAACGCGAAGCTGAGCTTCACGTTTGATCTTTTGAAACGCTGGGGATGATCCCCGCATTTACAGCTGAAATGCGAAGTAGAACCTTTTGAAACGCGAAGTTGAGCTCCGCGTTTTTTCTTGAGGCTGAACCGTCGGGGTGTGAGCGCGAAGATCGCGTTTGGGCGGGATTTTTGCCTAAAATCCCGTGTAATGTTGATAGGCTAGCGGCCTTATAAACAGACCCTTGGGTCAAATCAAAAGTCCTTCAGACTTTCCTCTTCTAAAAATAAGAGCCCTCGTTCTTGAATCTTCAGCGAAGCCCTCGTTCAACTTTTCTGATGAACTTCTTCCATTCGACTTTGATGACCATGTCTCCCAAAAGATCCGCAGCACAACCCAAGAGGACAACAGCGGCTGCTTCGAGCATGCCAGTGACTGGCGCCTCTGGCGGCGCTACCGCCCGGGCACAGCACACACCTTTAATAAGCGGTCAACTTGCTTTGACAAGTTTTTTTCTTTTTTTTTCTTTTATAACTTGTTTTGACAAGTATCTTATATAATTTGTTTTGACAAGTTTCGTCTTCTTCCTTGGGAAGTATTGGAAATGGCAGGCGATGCTCGTGTTTTTTTGGTTTTAGAACACAGGGCAAACGCCCACGTCATGGAAGTGAAACGAAACGTCGAGTTTAACTCCGTGTTTGGGAGTTGGAACGCGAAGTTGACACCTGCATTTTTTAAGAAACAAAACGTGGGGATTAGCTCCACGTTTGAAATTGGAATGCAAAGTTGACACCTGCTTTTTAGGAACAAAACGCGGGGTTGAACTTCGCATTTATGCCTTTTATGCTTGCAATTATTATTATTATTACTTTCAAATATTAATTGATTATCTTCGTTTCTTTGTTCAGTGTGCTACTCAAGTGACCCCTCACTTTTCACAGCCATTTTGGTCATGAAGGGGGAGAAGACCAGGAGGTGACTTTTAGTCTTCGTCGGAGGTTCCCTGCTGTCCAGGACAAGAATGAAGAGTGACTGAAGCTCATTATCGAAGCTAACCCACCGGTGGTTAGGGCTATTGTTACAGACCTCAAGCTAGAGATGGCGGACTAGAAATATCTCAAGAAACCTACATTTCTCTTTGGAGACCCGATAGAGCTTGACATTGGGATTTTCTACGATGGGGAATACAAGATGCTGAGGAAAGTGGATGATCGATTCCTCTTCCTACCTAACATGGAGCGGATGTATCCGCCTTCATATTGCCAGTGCACTTCTATCCCCAGGCACATGGGATGGAATCTCGTTAAAAGTCAGGACGGGGTGTCTCTTGGGGCATTAACTTACCAGGGTGTGCGTTCGGTAGGTTATAGGCGGCACGTGTCTGCCTTGTGACCAGGCCTATTTGCGAAGCAGTACCTAGCCACTGAGGTGGCCACCCCAGCAAGCATTTTCGCTCTGAGATTTATGGCGGTGAAAGGCGAATTTCCAACATAAGATTTTAGAGCACCCGGGTGGGTACACTCAGTGGATGGGGGATGGTGGGTTCAGATGGTAAATTTTGTGTTGGAGGAGCTAGGAGACTTACTCACCAGTTCTAATCTAGGAACTCCGGTGATGGCTACACGATATGGCATCGTGCATAGCTCCTACACTCTTTTTGCCATATTAGAAAAATATAATCCAGAGACTTGTATGTTTTTCACACCCGTCGAAGAGTTGAGTTTTGCTCTCTACGAAATGTACGAAGTCTCAGGCCTGCCTTTTGGGGAGCTGCCCTATGAGGAGTTTATCCTGGGGTCCGAGGAATCGGCTATTCTAAGGGCGGCCAGCCCTGATATCTATGAGACTTTTTGGGAGGTAATGTGCCATTTCCAAGTCTGCGCCCAGCTAACAAGGCTACGGGAAGGAGGGGTCAAGCAGGCATCTTAGGCTAAGTACCTATTCCAGAATCTGCACAGTAAAGATGTTGCTGTGACCCGTCTTGCTGCGAGTTCTTTTGTGAAAGTCAAAGCTCGCATTGATAATGCTACCGCACATTACACCAATGAGGCCTAGGAGGATATTTTCCCTCCCTATACGGAGTTTGAGAGCTTTCATTACCAAGCTCTATCCCCCATCTCAGATGCAACTTTATTTGCTGGGTTCTTAATGCTGTGGCTGAAACGCTACGTTGTGCCCTCTAGGCCGATTGAGTCTCTCGCTGCCGAAGTCGTCTATCCAGTGGTCCTTCTTGCTCACGGGAGACCGATAAATCTTCTATTTGTGATGGTGTGTCGACTACAAAGCGGCTTAAGGGAGCTAACCTTTGACTTCCTCCAGGTCAAAGAGGTGGGTTCTGGAGATAGAAAATCTTTCAAGACTCCCAACCCACTGTCCCTCTACTGTACACCTATCTGGTGTCATGGTATGTTCTACACTGCCCGTCGTTGATGATGGCAGTTGCTCCTAGCGGGGATTCTTTCATTCCGTGGCTCTAATGGTTGGAAGTAGCAAAGTGGGAGGGCTGGTACATGGTAATGGTCCGAATGATTTTATCTAAGGACCTTAACTATCATGTGTTATGGTCATAACCACTAATGAGTGATTAAAAAGGAAAAGCAGAACATTAATGTGAGTAAGCCCACTCGCTCGTCATCTCAGAACGATGTGAATTCCCACGCTCAACCCCATGTGGTGACCCGTGGTCATCGCCCCTCACGCGACATGTGGGTCGACACAAGAGGCGACGAGGATAGCTAAAACTGGGTGACCATTCGCCCTAGAGATGTTTGGACGACGCGAAAGGCGATGGAGGTTGTCCAACCCATTGACGCTTCACCTTGAAGTCGTCCGACACTGTTCATCCCCCGGGTGACCTCAGACATCCGATCGACTGTCCCCCTCGTCATTTTGCCTCAGGAAGCAGCCCGAAAGACAACCCTGGTTGCCCGCTTTCGACCCAGAAACTCAAAGACGACCCGAAAGGTGGTGATAGTCGTCTGACCGATCGACCATTCGCATTGGAGTCGCCCGCCGACTCCCATCCCTCCAAAGATCTAGGGCGCCCAATATACAGCCCATTCTCGCTCTTACCCCTGGAGGCAACGCAAGAAGCAACTCGGAGCAACCTCTCCAGCTGACTATCTCGTTGAGCGACTCGAGAAGAGGTCCTAGTCGACCACTCAGCCTCGGCCCGCCCTCTCGTCACTCGTGGTCCCCATCATAACCGACGGCTAAGCAAGGTCTATAATCGACAAAATCTATCACAGTTATATTAAATGCACTGACTCCGCCCTTAACTCCTCCATCCCTCACGATATTTAAGGCACCTTGGACCCATGCTACTGCACGCGCCGCCAATCCCATCCCATTAATGGTGAGCGGACAACACTGACTTCAAGTCCTTTGCAGTTTGACACTTGTCGAACATGCGGCCTTGACAAAGGTGCGTTACAACAGCCCAGCATACACAAAAACTGACCCGATCACCTTTCGACACATGGAGGAAAGGGCTGACTCAGCGGCCAGCTTTTGTCAAGACGAAAAGGCGAAAATACCCCCTAAACCCTAGGTATAAAGGCCATCGAACACAGTAAATCAAGTAAGTTTTTTTTCTCATTGCAAGAACTCTCAGTGAATTCCTTTGAGGTTTTCTCTTTTCCACAAAAACATCGTACTGACTTGATCGTCGGAGGGACCACCGGAGATTCTAACTCCAACCCTTCCACAGGTACCCACTCTCGTAGGCGGATCCATCAACTACAGTGAAAGTCATCGGGCATTAGAAGAGAAGGCGGACTCCACTTTCTAAAAAGCTAACTCCCCATCGAGATTAGTTGACTGTGTGATCGAGCATCAACAGCATTGTTACGTTATTAGTGTGGGAAAAAAATATAAAAATAATAGTTTAAACATTAGACTTAAAAATATATTTGTATATAATCACTTAAAACAAAAATAACAAAGGTATAAGCAAAAACAAACAACTTATATCATACATCAAACTGCTGAAATAAAAATTAGATTTAAAATAACTTCGATGAAACATTTTGGGTCTAAGATAGATGTTGGAAGTGAGTGGCTTAAGGGGATGTTTGGTTCAATTTCTATAAAAAAGAGAAAAAGGAAAAGTGTTCAAAATTTAATTTCCTTGTATTTCTATAAACATTTGTAGGAAAAGTTTATAGAACTCAAAGAGTACTATTTTTCTTGCTTTTTGCTATTTCTTTGTTTGGTTCAAAACATGAAAAAGTTCCGAACTTTTATAGAAAATAGGTTGTTTTCTTTTTTTTTTTTTTTGGTTGGATATCACTTTATAGAAAATAGATTCCTAACAATGCCCATGGGAAATCACATGGGGGTGGAGAAATAGGGTATGGGTGTACTTACTTATTTTTTAATGTAAATGTCAGATTTCTAGGCAATTTCCTCTTATTTGGAGATGCAGTTGATTTCTATAAAATACCTCACTTTTCTCTACTTAATAGAAAATATTTCTATAAATTTTTTGAACCAAACATAATTTATAGAAATCTTTAGAAGTCTATTATTTATAAAAATGTCATTGTCAGGTGTTTTCTCCAAAACTTTTCTGTATAATGGGTGAACCAAACACCCCCTAAGAACAAATAGTGATGAAACCTTGGGTTTATAGGTAAAAAAGAAAAAAAATATTTTCCCAAGTAGGTGGGTTTAAAAATAGATGAGAGTAAGGCTTTGAATTTGTAGGCAAAAAAATTATATACAGTTTATGCTGTCACAATCTCAGTGTTACCAAAAAACATAACAGTTAATGTATTTGGTTTAAAATAGATCATACATGTAGCCACAAAAAATATTGCAAAGTCAAATTTGAACATAGCAACTCACACTAATAACAACTTTCACATATAAATTTGCTATAGACAAGGTAAGTTTAAAAGTAATTCGATGAAGTTTTTGGGTGTAGAATTCATCTTAGAAGTGAGTTAGTTTAAAAACAAATGAGGTATAACTTTGAATTTATTGGGCAAAAAAATCTTTTGGAAAGTGAATAAGTTTAATGGGATTTGAGAGACTTTGACACCCTAAAGTCTGCACCTATTTCAACTTTAATAACTCTAAGTTATTTTCCTAAAACTTTGTTACAATAAAATTCATATGTTTTTTTCTTTGTTACCACCAAAGTTTTGTTTTTGATACTTTGATACCCTCAACTTTATGGCACCAAAGTTAAAAATGTGTAACCTTTGGAGTATGAAAGTTAAAAAATTGGAATCTTTGGGGTATAAAAGTTAAAAAATGTGAAAATTTTTGGGTATCAAAATGTCTAAAAAAGTTTGACGTATTAAAGTTAAACAAATGTAAAATTTGGGGTATCAAAGTGTATTGTTGTTGGATAAATTTTGTTGAACTTTAGGCAAAAAAGAACTTCGAGTATCAAAGTGAAAAATGAAGTAGACTTTGAGGTATTTTTGGCTAAAGGAAAACTTTAGAATATCATATAATTTGGGAGTACCCACATGCTCTTTTGACGAATAAAAAGTAAAAAATTTGAATGATGAGGCGAAATGTGATGTCGAAGGTATCAGTCCAATTTCTTACAGTTCCTAATTACTTATTTTTATGACATTTCTTTGGACCCAATATGAGCACAAATTAAGGAAACTGATTAGCTGTATTTCCAATATTATAATTTATTTAAAGTGGGAAAATTAGCAAGCCATCCAAAATAGGATTAACCTTGATCATGATTGAGTTTACAATTCACATTCCACAACTCTCACTTCACAGACACTTCTCATCGTTCTTTATTAATTTGGGTTGAACGAAGAGCTACTACAAAAACAAAGATGTAAACTCAGGGAAAAATGAAAATAGCCACAAACAACTTTTCATTCATTACATGATATAAGAAATAAAAACTACAACAATATTATAGTATGACAGAAATTAAAAGTCCATCAATATGATATATCTCGCTTCTCCTAGCTGGTCGGTCACTATTCCTAGAGCTTAATGAAACCAAATTAAATTCCGCAATGCACCACAAAATGTACGCAAACATTGTCAAGACATAGGAACATTCAGATTACATGAAGAAACACACACTAAGATGACTTTCATATGCCAACCTTTCAACTAAACACACCATCTAATATACTAAAATAAGATCCTGGGATGCCACATGTCAAATTTTTAGAGAATTTGCCACATGTCAAATTTTTAGAGAATTGACTATTCATCTTTTATGCATTCTTTGCAATTTTCATGAAGTATTGAAACGTAACATCTCTTAATTATCAATAATTGCATTGTCTCTCACTACCTCATCAACTTAATTTCACTCATGGCTAAGCCTGATCAACTTCCCCACTCTTTCTCAATTCATCTCCTCTCTATAAATCTTGCGAACTATTCCCGATAAAAGGACTCTGCTATCCCTTTATCTTTCATTAATTCCAACTCCAACTCCATGATGATGTGATTTGTTGATAAAGCAAGTTCGATCGGGCTTTTCTTATGCATCCAAGTTCATTTTTCTTGCAGAGTTTATGGCTACACTCCATTCGATGAAAGTATTTTATCCATTTTATATGTGTATCTTTTTGTTATGGGTACATAAACATATCCCTTTTGTTGCTTCTTT
>JBAKGM010000001.1:32112451-32126139 GCA_037177215.1 Asparagus racemosus
GATTCGATCATTTACCACCCCTACCTGCGAGTTCTCTTGCTTTGCTTGCTTTCTCCCTCCCTCCCTCTCTCTCTCTCTCTCTCTCTCTCTCTCTCTCTCTCTCTCTCTCTCTCTCTCTCTCTCCCCTCCCTCTCTCGGTTGTTGTCCTTTTGTCTTTTCTTTTCTTTTATCCTTCTTTTTTTTAATGTCGAATTCTGGGGTAGGCCAATCATTAACCTGGTTTTATAAGTTTGTTTTTCTTTTTTGCAATTTTAAGCACATATTTTTCTTAGAATTATTATGTTTTTATAAAAAAAAACTCCTTTTGTATGCTTAATATTCTATCTACTGGATTACACAAGCTTATGAAATTTTAAATCATGCAGAGCGTACCCCATTGGTAATGGAAAAGCTCTACAGTTTATCTACGGCAGCAAGCAGTTCAAAACCAAAGGAGGTCTCACCGCTACAACAGCAACTACAAATGTATACCGAAGCAAGCAGTTCAAGCACACAATGAAAGATATCCAATCGCAATGCTGCAGCCCTGATGAAGTTATATTCGGTCCAGACTTCCATCAGTCCTTATACTGCCACCTCCTTTGTGGCCTAATTTACTCAAACGAAGTTCAGTTTGTATTCTCCACTTTTGCTCACAGCATAGTTCATGCATTCAGGACATTTGAGCATGTGTGGGAAGAACTTTGTACTGATATCAAAGAGGGAGTTCTCTCAAGCAGAATTACTGTTCCATCCATCCGAGTTGCTGTTTCTAGACTTTTACGCCCTAATCCTCAATTAGCAGATGAGATATATAACAAGTGCGTGAGTTTAAGTAGCTGGTATGGTGTGATCCCGGAGCTGTGGCCTAATGCTAAATACGTGTATGGGATTATGACGGGGTCAATGGAACCGTATCTCAAGAAATTGAGACATTATGCGGGAGATTTGCCTTTAATGAGTGCTGACTATGGGGCTTCTGAAGGATGGATTGCGGCTAATGTAGAGCCTGAATTGCCCCCTGAGAAAGCAACTTTTGCTGTGCTTCCTAATATTGGATATTTTGAATTTATTCCTCTAAGAGAGAAACCGGGGGATCAGGGGCTTGACAATGTTGGTTCTAATTACCGTTATAAAGAATTGGAGCCGGTTGGTCTTGCAGAAGTCAAGCTTGGAGAGGAGTATGAAATGGTCGTCACCAGCGTTGCAGGTATTGTCTGCTCTTTCAAAGTCCACTTTTTATGTGCTTTTCTCTGTGTTCTCCTTTTGATCTTGCTTTATGATGTTAAGATGAGTGGGCTTGGTAAACATTGAGTACATTACATTTTATTAAGATTAAATCATTAATATCTTTCTGAAGCAAGGAATGATCAATATTTATTGATCTTATCTGTTGAACTAATTTCATCCTGTTGTTTTTATTTACCTTTATGTGAATATGGTTGATAGATGTTGATTTTATATCACTCTCACATTATACAGATTTTCTCTCATATTGTCCTCAGTTTTTATTGTGATGGTCAAAATAGTTAGAAATGCTATTTCTTTTTAAAGGAAAAAAAGGCAATTACCAGTTTTGGATTCAAGATACTATCAGTTATTTTATTGTTTTTCCATTAAGGAGCAAAAACCATGATAAGTGACTTTTGAAATGTCATAAAATTGGAAAGTTACACGTATCAACATTTTATGCTAACATATCTTAGTGGGTGTTTCTATAAAGTAGATTCCGGTTCATAAATTGGAAGTAAATGCATCTGTATGGAATTTGGAATACAGAAAGTTACTAAAGAAGATGTTCGCATCACATCACAATATGAGAAATCAAGTAGATATTAGTGTAACAAGTTGAGCTCGGTCATTTTCCTACAATAATGGTCATTGCTATTAGTTCTTTTGGACACAGGAGAGTGGAGGTCAAGTTTCAGTCTGGTCCAAGACAAATAGACAGTGCCTCAAAAATTTTTATGTTTGGTTTTGCTAATTCTTTTATGCTAAATCATGTATTGGCAATTAGGCATTGTGTGTCAAAACTCGTTGCCACTTTGTTTAATGTATTTGCTTAAAAATATTATTGCTTTTTATATTTTTTTGCATGCGGTGTTAACATAAGCAATCGGTAAACTATGTATTGTTGGGAAAAATCATTACTTACTGGTTGGAACCATATTGAAGAGAATGCTTGTATTCTATTTTTCTTATTCGATTCTTGACCTGGAAAATATTGGAGTACTTTCTTAGAGTCCGGTACATTTGAGTACATCATAGCAGTACCCATCAGACACGTGCATAAATATGTAACGTTGCTCAGTTAAGTTCTTGGTTTTCCCTTTTAATGAGTCAAGTTTTAATCATATTTCTATCTTTTATTCTGAACCGTTGTGTGTTATAGTTTTCTTCTCTAATCTTTTAAGACTTGCCATCCTACAACTACTAAAGAAATAATGCTGAAAGCTATACATATAGAAACATAGACTAGGATTTACTATGACATGGAGTTTTTTATTGAATGATGGTTATCTAGACGACTAATTAATTGTCTTACTTTTGTCATTGACCTGAATTGCATATAGTTGTGTGTTGGAACTGTCAAGTGTAGCAGTTTGATTAGATCATCATAGCAAGTTGTTAAGGATACTTCTAGAAGAAATTGTTTCAGTGAACGGCTTGTTTGTCAAACCTTAGGAAAATTATTTGGGAGGTATACATGTACTCCGTACAATTTTTTAATTTCTGTAGCTATTGCTGTATTTATGTGCCTAATGTCACTTGTTTGTAGATTCTTAGAATACTCGCTAGAGGTGGTTGATGTATTTCCATATATTTTCTGAGAAATCACTTCTATTATGTTTACATTTGAAATAACTATTTCCTCTCATCTTGTTGGTGGCTAGTAATTAACCTTTGATGTCACAAACAAATGCCTTTATGCCTTTCAATTTTCTTCCAAGTTCTCTCTACTTTTACATGACTTCATATTTGTAAATTTCATTAAATTTAGAGGTTTCCAGTTTAGCAAACGATTTGCTGTTTTTGCACCGAGATGCTTTATTCTAGCACTAGAGAAGTAACTTTCTAAACTGTTAAGGAATATCTCTCAGTAGTAATACATCATAATATTCTCCCCCATTCTTTAAAAGTACAATCCATTAAAGATGGAGGTTCTGCAAAGAAACTTCTTTGTAATAGAATTCCAGACACATGCCAGATAATGCGTATAATATAAACAGATTATTTCTCGCGTTATGCATATTGAAAGATTACAAAACGATATCACTATCATCCAATTGCAGGTTTATATCGATACAGGCTTGGGGACGTCGTCAGGATTGCCGGCTTTCACAACTCGACACCTAAACTGCAATTCGTATGCAGGAGAAGCCTGATTCTAAGCATAAACATGGACAAGAACACAGAGAAAGACCTGCAGATAGCAGTGGAAGAAGCCAGCAAGCTAGTAGCAGCGGAGAAGCTCGAAGTGGTCGACTTTTCTAGCCACGTCGACTTGTCCAGTGACCCCGGCCACTATGTAATTTTCTGGGAACTTAGCGGCGAAGCAAGAGAAGATGTCCTCAACAGTTGCTCTGACTGTCTCGATCGTGCTTTTGTGGACCCTGGGTACACTGGACAGAGAAAGGTGCAGGCTATAGGACCCCTGGAGCTTAGAATAGTCCAGAAAGGAACCTTCCAGAAGATTCTAGACCATTATCTGAGCCTCGGCGGTGCACTTAGCCAGTTCAAGACCCCGCGCTGCGTCGGGATATCAAACAGCAAGGTGTTGCAGATCTTGTGCAGCAATGTTGTGGGGAGCTACTTCAGCACTGCATATGATTGAAACTGAATAGGGTTGGTTGACATGAGGGTGTTTTATGTAAGTATAAGGTTGATGTCTGTGTCTTGCTAATAGTTGTTGGAATATTTGAGGGTGTTTGTGTAAGGAGGTACTTGGTGTAGCTTGTTTGCCTCCCTTCTGTAGTTGTTTACTTATATATGAGGTGGTTGAAAGCAGCATGATGTAGTAAGAGAGATGTATGTGTTGTTAGTCGCAGTTGTGTTCTCTCTCTTCATAAAATAGTGATGCTTTCTCCCCCCTTCTAATATATGAAATAGTGAAAGCTGTACTAGCCTTCATATTTGACTGAGATACATCAGCATTCTACTGAATTGACCAAGATGCGCAATTACGGTGAGATTGACAAATGCTCTTTTGTTGAGGTGGTTTAAGCGCGTTGTATTGATTTTGCATACAATATTGAGGGATACGACCACAGCTATAGAGCTTTGAAATTAGATGGAGTTGGAGAATAAAGTTTTGTGTAAGGAAGGAGAGAGAAGGGGCTGGGGTTAGTATATGGAAATAAAGATAGATTTGTGAAAAGATCAAAATATAAAATGCAGGATTATTTATAGATATTAGTCTCTCAAATCTTCAACAAGTCCATATTAGTGGCTCAAATCATTGAAAATGCTCGTAAGTCTCTCAAATCCTAAGAGGTCCTGCAATTCAGTCCCTTAATGATAGAAGTACTCCCTCACCTAATTTGTTTTGGACACAATAGCGTTTTGGGATCATAACTGAGGGTATTTTGGTCATTGAGGGAGCAAATTGTAAGGTCTCTTAGGATTTTAGGCATTCACAAGCAATTTCAAAGATATGAGGGACTAATATAAGTTATTGAAGGTTTAAGTGTTTGAAAATAGCCCCTGTTATATTTTAACAGCTAAATTGTTAACTATTGTTGGATTAAGGGTTAATGAGGGGCTAATGAGGGATAAATAATTGCCAAATTACCTTCACGAGATAAGCCCCCCCCACCAACTTCAGTTGGAATTTCTTTTTCTCCCAAAATCAACACACAACTTAACAAAAGCTTTGAATGTATTGGTAAATCTACTTGGAAGCTCCACATGTCCACATACTATAAAGGTACATATCCATTTTGTAAACCCACCCCCACTAAGAAACTCACCACTAAAAATCTAAAGTGACTCCATTAAAATATTAGATCTTGTCACTAATTTTATAATTACCTATTGAATTGTATTTGACAATATTATTAATGATGAGAAAATATTTTGTTTCCTCAAAATATGAAAACTTAACAAGTATAATTGTAAATTTTATAATTATTAATTATACAGAGACACCACTTCCTAGAAATTTTAGATCCACCGTCGTTACAACACATAAATGTATAATTAAAATTATATTAAAAATAATAAAATATTCCCTCAATTTTAAACAGCTTATAACCAGAAAGACTAATTCTAAAACACTGAAAATATGAAGATTTTGGGACTAATTTCAACAACATGAAAAGGTTGTATGGGGCTAACGTAATTTCAAAATGTAACGATGGGAGGACTTATTGCAAACTATGAAAAGGTTGCGGGGCCTAATATCGTAAAAACCTATCCAAAAATCACAGAAGAAACGAGCCAACCGATCGAGCGGGCGAGGGGAAAAATCCCCTTCTCTTCTTTCGCTTCTCTCTCTCTCTCTCTCTCTCTCTCTCTGAACCCCGTCGACTGTTCGCCGATCATCACCACCGCCTCGTCTTCTCCGATCATCACCGCCGCCTCCTCTTCTCTTGACGCTCTTCTCTCCCATCTCCTTCAACGCCGCCAGGCCCGCCACCTCCTTCAACTCAGTCCCATCCGGCCACCACCTCCTCCTCTTCTCTTCAAGGTAATTTTTTTCCAATCTTTTCACTGTTTTGTTTTGTTTTCTTGGTTAATTTTCCACTGTTTTAGGTGATTTGGTTATTTTCTTAGTATATTTAGTTAATCTTGTTTAATTTTAGTTTTGATTTTTCACCGTGTTAGCTAGTTAATCACTTAGTTTAGACTCTTTTATGCCTAAATAGTTTGTTAATCAGACCATTTAAGACTTTTAAGTTTTAAGTCCACTTCATTTAACTTACTGTTGTAGTTAATCTATTCTTAAATGTTAATTTGATTAATACTGGTTAATTAAATTAATAAAACAGTGACGGTTAAGTTAATTGAGCAAGTTATGTGATTTATTTATTTACTATTTAGTATTTATAATTTATGCATGGTTGATTATGGATTTTTTGGGGCAATTTTCTATGTATTTAATTTAATTTTTTTTTTCAATTATTATAATTAAATAATTTAAAAAATAGGCAAACAGCTAGGCGCTAGTCCCTGGTTCAAATGCCTATACCTAGACCGACTAGCACTTTCCGTAACATTGATTATTCTCAGCCAAGAACACAGCAGCTGAATTTTCAGAATATATCCTCGATGGCTTAGAGATAGAATCAACAACTCTAAGTGCAGAGATGAAACTCTGCAACCAAAAACCCTGCGATGTTGCCTCAAAACAAGAAACAAACTCAGGTTCCATAGACCATAGTAGAGGTAGCAATTAAGTTTTCCTTTGCATTTCTCCAAGATACAGCTTCACCAGCAAGCATGAAAATGTATCCAGATGTTGACTTGCGAGAGTCAACATAGCCAGTAAAGTCAGAATCTGAATACCCAACAACCTCCAAGTTGTCTGCTCGTCTATTTAAAAGCATGAAATCCTTGGTTCCTTGACGTTGAAGGAATCTTCTTTGCAGATCTCCAGTGGTCTAAACCTGGGTTAGTTTGATATCTTCCCAGCATTCCAACTGCAAATGCAATGTCTGGTCTAGTACAAACCTGAACATACATTAGGCTTCCAACTGCAAAAGCATAAGGAATGTTCTCCATCTGACCCCTCTTAAGATTGTTTCTTGGACATTGGTTCAAATTGAACCAGTCACCCTTTACAGTGGGTGCTGCAGTCGGTGAACAATCTTTCATCCTTATTCTCTCGAGAACCTTGTTCTTTTAAGCTTCCTGAGACAAACTCAGGACACCATGAGAACTGTATTTTTATATTTACGCTTTGTTTAGTCAATATTTTTTAAACAATTTTTATATATTGTTTTCACCTTGAAAGGAAAAAAAAAGAAGGAATGTTATCATATTGAATAAAATAAACATGAAGGAGGAAGAAAATTGTTAAAATTGTTTATTTTATTTATGTTTTAGTTATTTTTTTTTTAACTTCGTGATCAATTGTTAACAATCTATCTTTTAGTTAGCTTGTAACTCTTTCTAACTTCCATAACTAAACAAGGAGGTCGAAAGTCTTAAGAGGTGAAGCCAACCTGTATGCAGGTTGATCTCAGGTTTGAATCTTTTGGTAATACAGCCTACCAACCTGACTCAACCCAACCTGATGAAACAAAATAAATCCAGCTGCCTGTAAATTCGCATGGCCCTTGCCTTCTCCTCAGTGCATCAACCAACACACTTTGGTATCATCTCTGTCCCTTAAATTGTTCATTATTTCTGCGATATTTTCATTTTAAGAGATTGATTTATAATTTCTCGATACCTCCTTTGCTTACTTTTTTTTTAATGACAATTGAGAAACTTGTGATTTAGAAATAGAATGAATAAAAGATTAGAATCATAATCTTCTGTCATTGGGGTTTGGGATTTTAGTTTTATGATATGAGAAGTGATGAAGTTAGGAAAATAGAATGAATACTAAAGTGAAAGATGTTTCAGGTATCAAGATTCAGAAAAGGGATAAACCCAAATTTTTATAGAGATGAAAATAGAAGAAAGTTGGATGAGTATTAGTGATTCGTAGTTTTATTTAGTAATATAGCTAATTTGTATAGTTAAGCGTCGTGTTGATATTGGAAATGTTTTAGTACTTTTTTTAATATATCTTCCTTATAAACGTTTGGAAGTTTGAGAAAGAGCTTAGATTTTTGTTGTCCCTGTTCTCTTATTTCTCTTTCCTTTTTTAAAGAGTATGTGATAGTCTGTTGCAAGCCATTTGAACCCCAAAACTGTAAAGGTACCAATTAAATGAGATATTTTTTAATAATTTTTCTTATGTTGCATCTTCTCCTTTTATAGTCACACTCTTTTAGGGAGCTTTGTTTGTCCTTTTACGTACATGTCTAGGGAGCTTTATTTGTCCTTTTAGGTACGGTAGACACGAGTGGGGAAGTCTAGGATACCAATTGAATGAGTTTTGCTCTATAACTTTCCTTATGTTTGCATATCCTTCTTTTATGCTCTGATGGCCATCTTATTTTTTATTTTTGTTAAACTTTTTAGGGAGCTTTATTTGTCCTTCTAACCAATATTCACTATTCCGAAAATTGATGAATCAGAGTCTTCTCGTGCAGAGATGAAAAGAATGCAATGCTTTACAAAGTTTATTTACCCATTTCGGAGTCTAGCGAAGAGAACTGAAATTCTAGCCCTAACCTCAGGATGCTCAAAATCTAGGTCATACTCAACCGTGCAAGAGGATAACAAGATTAGTGTTTTCTTGGACTATATGGAGAGGTTGAAGAATTATGAGAAACTAAGTGTCCCAAGGGGTGCTGGAACAGATTCAGAAGATGGCTTTGATCTTGGAAGGATGAGGCGGTTTCTGGAACAGCTTGGTAATCCCCACTATCATTTTCAGGTATACAATGATTATTTAAAATTTGTGTCTCCTCATCCATTTTTACTTTGTATTGTTCATCAAGAGTGTTTAAATTAATTCCTCCGTAGAAACATGTTAGCAGGAACATACTATATTGTCACCCATGTGTGATACTGCAGCTGCCTGAGTTGAATGTTGCTAAAGCATAATGACTTTCAGATTTGCTAATTCAAAATGTTAATATTGCTTATTAATTTGTATGTTGAAAGTCATACAAAGTTGTTATTAATTTGAAACTGCAATGACTTATATGAAGCACAACTTTTCCTGTACACTCTGTAAATATATATCCTTGCCGTGTGCTGTTGCACATTTTTCACTTTATAGATAATATGCTATATTAGATTAGTGATGATATTAATTTCTTACCCCTTTCTTTTTTTACTTTGTTGCTGGTTATTATTCCAAACATGGAATGCATCACCAACTCTGGACTTACCACGAACTATAGCATGCTGAATTGGACTGATTTAACCATTTCTATATGGACATGACCATGTTGCTTGAGACCCGTTCTTCATTGGAAGATCTTCCTTTTTTTGGGATGCAGCTAAGACTGTGTTGCTAGATTTTTAACTTCATACCTGGAATATATAGGATAGATTTCCATGCTAAATTTGACCTTTCATCTATGTCCAGGATAATGGTGATCCATCCATGTCTAAGACTTTCTTGCATACTTATGAATTTCAGAACCTGTACAGCACATCAAGGATATGTTTTGTTGAGTGTGATAATGACTTTTTCATTATAAAGATACAATATTTGAAGTCTTTTATAACATTTGTATTTTTCCTCACATACAAATCCAAATGAAACTTTGGTAATTATGAATATATCTAATGCTTATATTCACAATAAACATTTATATGCATGCCCAACTTATAGGTTTCTGGCGTCTGCTATATTTCATATGTTATCCCAGACTTGTTATCTTGCCATTTTTCTGACCCCTGACTACACGTCCCCATTCCAACATTCTCTACCTCGAGTTGGTGAATAATACTGTCTGTTAAATGAAAGCATTATAATTTGTATTTTTTTCTTTCGTTTATGAACTATTATTACATGGAATGTCTGAGAAACAGAAATGTATGGGATTCAGAAGACTTCATCCAAACTTTGTTCTTGTGACCTTATTTGCATTTAAGAATCAAATACCTTTTAACCCAAAGTGCTTTATTTCACTTGATTGGAGGTATTCACACATGTGAGTGGGTCGTCCAAGATTCTATATGTGCATTTAGTGGGCAATTATTGGTGTGGATTCTGGAAGTCTCATCTTTTGAGATTCTTTCATGGCAAGAAGAAACCTTCATCCTGTCCCTTATCCTCAAGGATTGCGTAACTGTGGGTTTTCTAAATATTTCTCAGTGTATGGTCTGTATGATGGTCAATGAGATTAAGGGGACTAGTCAACTGGTACAGGGGTCTTGGTCAATCTCCAATGACTTGAACATTCACTGACACGTGGTCAGAGTTGGATGCTGCTTCTTTATTCAGGCCATCCAATGGTCCTGTAAGAGGAGAGATCCTTGATCGCTTCCCTATTTTTTGACACTCTTTTCACTGATCCAATACAAGAGAAAACTCTTCTTTAACAAGCTTGATAGATTCCTAGTGAACAATTATTGAAAAGCTTCATATCCCATCTTTACTCTAGCACTATTCAAACCTCATATTATGCCCCAATTTCCTTGCATATTTCTCACGTTGTATGGAGGTATTGTTTGTTTAGTCTTGAAAAGATGTGGATGCGGCATTATGACTTCAACACATCGTCTTCTTTCATTTGTCATCATCTTTCAAGTGTGGGATGCAATATATGCCAATCTCAATGTTAGTTTATAAGCTACATAGCTTCGCCCCCATTATCAAAGCTTTGGTCAGGATCCCTTTGGTGATGTTCGACAACACAAGCTCACTCTCTTTGATGACGTTTATGATTTAGATGTGTTGCAAGAATTTAGGTTCCTGTAATCAATTGAGGTGAAGAGAGAGCTACTTTTATTGTCAAACTTGAGGAAAGCCAAAGACTCAGAGAAAATTATCTGGAGGCAAATGTCCGCTGCCAAGACCTCATACTGCCATCATGTTGCTAATGCTGGAAGACATAATGCATGCTCTATTACCGATTGTGATTAGAGGATCCTCACTAATCACGAAAAAGCGAAGATCAACTTGGGAGCCACTAACTATTACCAAGTATCATTTAGATTCAACTTTCAACAAATCAACCTTAGTTGACTGCCCATCTCTTTATCTATATGAGTATTGACTACCCAAATATTTAGAACCCCCTTTGCCGAGGGGAAGTTGGAGAAGCACCTTTTAGGCTTGGAGGCATTAAAGCATCCAGACCCAATAGCTTCCTAGTTCCTTCTAATGGTGCTATTAGGCCACCATCAAAAAGGTACATTATTGCACTATCTGAGAACTTCCAGTCAAGGAATCTTGATATCCAAACAGTAAGCTCACTCTTGCAGTCTTGATTCTTGCTTAATTAAAGTACTAATACGGCCTTAGATTTTTAGTGATGAACAAACAGTCAAAAAAAGATATCCTGCGCACTATGGTGTATGCCTAAAGAGATCGTATCTTACTTTCACCACTCCAATGTGAATACTGTTCTCTACAAACTTGATTTTTTAGGAAGCATTTTGATTTGGTGAATTGTGATTTTCATATTGACTCCATTGAAGGAGTGATATATTCAGTTTCAAATGGACTCAT
The DNA here is from genome assembly GCA_037177215.1 of Asparagus racemosus. Lineage (NCBI taxonomy): Eukaryota > Viridiplantae > Streptophyta > Magnoliopsida > Asparagales > Asparagaceae > Asparagus > Asparagus racemosus. The sequence continues at coordinate 32,123,679 of JBAKGM010000001.1, forward strand.
TAGATTTATTTTTTTTTTTTTTTTGCCTTAATTTGATGACATTTTCATTATTGACATAGGACTGTGGGGCTGCAGATTAATTGTTATATGAGGCTAAAACAGCAGGACCAGTTGTTACCCAATCTTATTATTAGATTTGGAAATATTCTTACCTCTTTGAAACTTTTCCATGCACTAATATTCTTGTGAGCCTTCATTAAGCCAATGGTGTCGTCATCCTTTCTCAGGGAGATACTTGTAATTGTCTTATTTTCCTCACCATCTCTCTTCGTTCGTAAGATCAAGTGCCAAAAATATGTTTTATATCATCTCTCCCAAAAACTTGAAGTGGATGCAATTGAGTCGGTTCAATTGTCAATTGGCTTCCCTTTAATCCACTTATGATGCATTCCAATAAATAAAACCACTTTATCACGTGGGTATTGGTCATCAATTATTATCATACGGCAATGTTTTAAAATTGGTTGCTTGCCTAGATGATCACTTAGGCGAAGTCAGTAGCCAGACCACTCAATCTTGGTTTAGATGGTGCCCTCAATTATGTGGAAAGGGAAACCTAAGCAGGTATAAGCTGCTTAAGCAGGTCACTTGATTTTGCTTTCGGTGGTGCCTGCCGTTAAGTGCAAAGGAAACCTAAGTCGCTGTGAGCCGCTTAAGCAGGTATTTTCCTGTCAAAAATGGTATGCAACTCACTTAAGCATATTAACGGGTGGAAAAAATGGATCGAGTAGAGTGAGAACCCGAAATCTAAATCCAAGCTAAAAAAATATGAAGGTTAGGGTTGAATGCATCTTCTCTCAGTCTTTATCCTTATCGCTATACTCATTGCTCCTGTAGTGCTAACCACTGCCAGAGCCACCTCAAATGCCACTGACTGGGCAAGAAGCAGTTGCTGATCCTCCAGCTGTGGTAGCTACTCACCTACTGTTATTCTCTCAATCTTTCTGTATGACTGATTATTAATTGTATTGCTCAGCTTTTTCTGATAATATTTATTTTTTGACAGTATGTATTCTTTTAATTTTGTATATTTTTAAAGAGTAAGTTTAGTGGAAATTATATGACAGTATGTATTCTTTTAATTTTGTATATTTTTAACGAGTAAGTTTAGTGGAAATTATAAACAATAAGATTCCAAAGAAAACCTAGGTGTCACTTTAAGACCGCTCAGGTACCTGGGTTTAGGCACCAGGTCGCGCCCTTGGAAGCATCCAACTCTTCCTAGAATCTTCTATTCTAGAAGGAAAATCAGTAGCTTGTTAGCTTTGTTCTATCCTACTATCCCAGTCCTCCTATGTTTTATGTCCTTCCATTTATTGGATTGGATGATCAAGCATAAAAAATCATGCCTTCGAGAAGTAAGAAAGATATCAACAAGATGGGTTTTTCCTTGTCAATTGGAAGAAAGTAAGCGGAAGTAAAGGGATGGGAGGTCTTGAAATTCCAACTTTCAGACATTTCAATATTGCCGTTTTCTCCAAATGGTGGTGGAGATTGTTCATCTATTGTAAATCCCCTTGGGCCACACATGTTCAATATCTACAGAAGAAGGTTGGAATGTGTCAGATTTTCATCTTTGGACATATCTTTATCATTTGGAGAGGTGTCTTCAATGCTAGCATAGTGTTCCTGTCAGGCATCAACATTTCCCTATCAATAATGTAATTACTAGATTTTGGTTGGTTATTGCATTGAAGACAGTATACCAATTCCCTGCACTTTCTGCCATCAACTAGAATCCTTCGGATCTATCCCCTCTCAAACAAGAAGCAATAGTGACCATAGAATATTAGCCCCAGATAATGGCTTGTGCCAGCAATTAAACTGAATTTAATAAGCTTATGGATCTTCTAAACACACTCTTTGAGTATGAGGCTGAATGTTTGAAAAATGGAAACTCACATCATTACATGAGGTGTTTGCGTTATAGTTCAATCTTTATACTATCATACTAGTCTCATAATAATCACTTCTACTGTTCTACACTATTTAAACTCTCTGAAGGCGAAGATACTTGGGTGGTTGACAAACACGTGAATACTATTGGTAGTGGATAAACTGGCAAAGCTCAAGTTTCCATGCACTGTTTTGACCCTCTACAGCATGGCGCGTGGGGTCAACTACCACACATTCCTCCAGTTTTCTTTCATAACAAATTTTCATCTTCACCACTCACAATCACGACCACAAACCTTTGAGATTCTTGGCATAGTCAACACATTAAGTATTGTCTTCAACTCTTGGGATAATATGGTGCTGTCGATCTAACTGAAGCACTTAGGAGGAGCAGGACAATTAGATGTTCTGTACCAAGAATTGCTATCCAGAGGACCTACAGCATGTGCCAAAAACTTTACTGTATTTTCGTTAGAGCATATCCCAGCCCTCTGCTGGCTGACAATGATTAGCATTGGATCATGGTCATGGTGCTAGATTCCATATAATTTCATTCTCCAATCCC
>JBAKGM010000001.1:32126149-32141908 GCA_037177215.1 Asparagus racemosus
CCGCAGGAGGGTTGAGCCTAAGAGACTGAAATACTACTCAGAGGCAAGTTACCAATTCAACTAGACTCTTTTGGGTTTCTTTATTCTTCTTTTCCTCCCCCACCCCCCCCCCCCCCCCCCCCCGCTTTTGTAACTCTTTACTTGCCCCCTTCACCCTGTGTCCCTGACTCCCTGTACATAGCTGTCCTCTTCCTCTCTACCAATAAATTTTCTAGGCCTCTTGGTGTTGGTTGCTCAAAACATACTTTCAGTGTTTCCACCCATGCGTGTGCCATATAAATTACAACAATGGTAATTAATTAATGAGCAAAATTTAATATAACCTCTCATACCTAAGCTTTATATCTTTCCAAAGTCTTTTGCTTTCTTATACATAGCAGTAGTATATTGTTTGTTGGCTTGTTTTTAGCAATTGATTGTCTGAAATTTATGCAAGTAGAATTAGTTCCAGTTGTTCTGCTTTCTGGTGGCATGTGATACATATTTGTGTAAGCTCCCATCCTTCTCCCAATTATATTTTTCATGAATTTGATCCATGCAGTAAACAATAACTAAATATAATTATGGTTCTCACTAGCAAAGGTGTTCATAGGCTGTTCATATTGCTGGGACCAAGGGAAAAGGATCAACTACAGCATTCCTTTCCAATATTTTACGGCAAGGGGGCTACTCTGTTGGCTGTTATACAAGGTAGTTCTCATTCCGCTCCAGCTTATTGTCCGTTCTTATTGAGAAAATATTATAGAGAGGTATGAGCTGAATACAGCTTTACACATTTCTCTACTTGCCTCTAATAATTATTACCTCTTGTTGCTTAGTTGCAGTGCAAGGAGACCGTATGTCCATCTTTCACCTGAAAATTGTTCTTTAATTTTGGTCAGATACCTCAAGCATGACAAATCATTTGCATAATGATCCATGATCTGCAAATATTATCATCATAGTGAACATCAGTGAAATGGATATGGATGTAAACTTATGTTCCACCTAACTTTCTTTTTTCTCTACATCAATTATATTCTTATAGGAAGTGATGACAATCTAACTGTCATATAACCTATGGGGGAAAACTCCTTGCTTAGTTGCAATCATGCTTGAAAGAAAAAGATATTATATTTGAATGACGGCAATGATGTATGTTCATGGAAATCATGTTATATTTGTTGGGTTCATTGTCGATGGATGAATATGCTTTTTAGTTTTTTTACGATTATAAACATTATAAATTGACAATAAGACCCTGAATGAAACTGAATAGATGAAAGAATTCATGTACTCGTCCTACGAGTTAAAGATATCCTTATTCATTTACCCTACTTCATTAAAGATTTTGTTTGCTGTTATGGTTCTGTTATAAATTATATAGATCAAGATAATGGAGGAAATCACTAGTGTAGCTTTCAGCTATAGACGAAGCATTTAAATATCTACTGTTTTGGCAGTCATTCGATGCTATGTTATTAACAAATTGTCCGGCGATGTGTGAGTATGAATGTATATTTACATCCTGTGTTTTTACATTATATTAACGTAGTAAAATTAATTTGTCATTTATAGGCAAAGAACAAATATTTTGAGTAGTTTTCTGTTGATGGAGATGTTCCATATTAATAAAAAAGAAGGTATTTAGATATACAATATTAGAAGAGATGTTTAATTGTTATGATGAGTGTTAGATGATATTATATGTTTACTTGTTTAGGTGTTTGGGTAATTGGGCCAATATCTATATTCGCTTATGTAATCCTCCTAATATCTATTTAAGAAAGATTAGGGTTAGATGAATAATATCTTTGGCTTTTTTAGTTCTCTACGTGGTATCAGAGCCGACATCTTGATCCTAAATAACTTTTCCTCTCTTTCAAGATCTTGGGGCCGCCGAGGGGGTTTTGCCGCAAGCACGGCGTCCATGCTTCCCCTCGCTGGCTTGAAAAACATCGGCTTCAACAGCATCAACGATGACTTCGGCATCATTGTTTTCTAGATCTTATCAAACGCCCTCCACAAAATAACCTATATAAAAAAGTCAGGATCTACTGTTCACACGACGACCAATACCGAGATTACTGCTTACTGTGAACAGTAGCGTTATAATGTTCACTGTGAACAGTAACAGTACGCCTCTTGCGTCTTGCACTGATTGCCTTCAACAACTTCAGATCCAATCCGAATCAAATCTACATCATCAGACTTATATTCCACCTACATTAAATATGCGCAACATTGCATTAAATCCGCCTTGGATAGAGCCGTTCAAGAACTTTTTGATCCGTTCCTTCTATAGATCAATCCAAGATCTGTCTAGTCCATGCCTTCTATAGATTGGGCGCTACTTCGATCACTCAAGCACAAAATCTTCAACATTTCCTCAGTTTTTACTAGCTGACCAAAATCTTCAACATTTCCTCGGTTTCTACTGGTTGACTTGCCAAGGGTTTCCATTGGCTTACCCGCCTAGACTTTCTTCTCACCTTGATAGGTTCCTATATTGAGGGTCTTCTATTTCTGGTTGGTTGATTATCTACTGATCACAAAAATGAGGATTTGGTTATGATCTTTGTTTGACACTATTTTGGCTCTTGGCTTATGCTCGAGTTATATCTAATCATGATTATACTTTTTGGGTTGCTATTTCATGAGATCTATTTCCTGCTCAACGGCTACTTCAAGTGAAGCAAACAAATATATAACATTCTTCAATTGCTCCGGACAGAGTTAACTTGACGAAAGCTCTTTTAAGTAATTGTTTTGTTCTTATATGTAACAAGCCGGTCATATATAATATATATGCCCCAGCTTGAAGGGGAGTGTTAAGATGATATTATACGTTTAACTGTTTAGGTATTTGGGTAATTGGTCCAATATCCATATCTGCTTATGTAACCCTTCTAATCTCTATTTAAGAAAGGTTAGGGTTAGATGAATAATATCTTTGGTTTTTCTATTTCTCTACATTGAGAAACATGAAAAGTGATTTTTCCTTCAAATTATGCTATTTTTATGCTATAAATCGTAGACCTTGCCTTGAAAAGTTAAATAAGTGTTCTTTTTGCCTTTTTTTGGTTTCACAAGAAATTTCATTTTACGCTCACTCTTCTAGACTATTGGCACTTCTCTGCAGTGCAGTAATCATTTATGCATATTGCACTTTTTAGGGATTTTAATATTCTTATCTTTTGTCTACTCTTTCCTACTGTAACTGACGTGCACATCATCTATATAGCTACTGCAGTAGATGTGGCAGGGAATTTCCAGCTGCAGCCTAACCCATTTCTTGGTGCAGCCCACATCTTTTGACTCTTCGGGAGTGCATCTCTTTTGGGAAAAATGGAGGACATATTTCAGCTGATGCATTAATAAATCTTTTTCACCAGACTAAGGAAATTATTGATCAGTCTATCGAACTGGAAAATGGATCCTTAACCTATTTTGAGGTAATCACTGGTTATTATATTTATAGGCATTATATGTATAAAGTTATGTTTCCATGGTATCATATTTTTATGCATTGTAGAGCTTGGGGAAACATTTGGTATATTATGTTGGTTTGGGCATTTCTTTCAGTTGAGTGTGGTTCTCTTGTAAAGTTGGTGCTTCTAACTGTTGTCTGTACTGGGTTAAATCCATACTTTGTCTATAAGATTGTTGGCTTCTGAATATCAGTGTACTTATGGTATATAGTAACAACAACGACAAAGATGGTGAGCGACAATAATATAGCCTTAACCAACTCTTTGGGTTGGTTACACATTTACATGAAATCTTTTTTCTCAAGTTAGCTCTCATTACAACTTTCTCTGTTTAGTTAACAAGCAACAAGTCTTCTTTTCTTTTTAATTTGCAGTACCTCTTAATTTTAACCTAATCCCTATGTGCTCGTTTATCTATGAGCTTATCATTCCTAATGATTATATGTAAACAGTGGTCTATCAGCTTCTGTTACAAAGTGCAGAGGGTGCAAATTGTTTCCACCTTATATGTTTGAGACTCAAGTAGCAGAATAACTGAGTCATATCTAATATTTGTGGAGACAGCCAAATAGTTGAATGGTACATACATATTAGCCAATTAGCTCTTCCATACACTTTCTTGAGCTGCCAGCCTGACATCCTTAACATTACTTTGCTTTGACATCTTATTTTTATACTTTATGCATGTTTGACTAAGGTACGCTACTTCAATTAGAAAATTACTCCGAGTATGGTAGTCATGCATCTCACGAGTTTTTTCTTTTAGTTTGTCATTTATCTCGCTATGTGATCATCATCACCCATTTCTCATTTTTTAACATTAAACCTGTCACCGCCAGTTTCATCTTCCAGTAACTATTGCACCCTTTTCCTTCTAAAGTGTTTCTTGTTACAAATCTTCTTATTACAACCCTTTTTCTGCTATTGTGCCCTTGGATTTGGCTGTGTCAAAGACATATACGGATCTCTGATATGCTTATCCCACGATACACCTATTAGTCCTTTGCCAGCATATCTCGGTAGTTCATTATTTGGCAGTACAACTCTTGGCACTTCATGCCTTGTTTGTTTCCCCTTTCTGGTCATGTTTCAAATTGCATTCAAGTTAGGTTCTTCCTTTTATCTTCATGGAGAACGTTTTTTGTTATGGCAATTTGTTTATATGTTGTTCAGTATATCTTTTCTTATGAATTTTTTTCTTTGATCATCATATTTTCCTGACATTTGTAGGTTTTTACTGGCCTCGCCTTTCTTGCATTTTCCCAAGAGAAGGTTGATATCGCTGTAATTGAAGTAAGCATTTTTTGTGCCATATTCAGAATTCAGTTGAGGAGCAAATTTACATATGGTGTTAAGCTTATTTTTCCATCTTCTATAAGTTGGGAATATGCTATGAGATAATGTTTTGTACTAAAACTTGTTTTCATCATGAATCTCCCCTGATAATGTGCTGAATCCTTTTTCTGAAACACAGGCTGGTCTTGGGGGTGCAAGAGATGCAACAAATGTCTTACGCAATACTGAACTTGCTGCATCAGTAATTACATCTATAGGTGAAGAGCATTTAGCTGCGTTAGGTGGTTCCCTTGAAAGCATTGCTGTCGCAAAATCTGGAATTATTAAGCATGGACGTCCAGTTGGGTACTTCTCACGACTTTTTTCTTTTGCATTAACATGATGTTTGACCTTTATTATGGCTTTATGATTGTAAGTTGAATTCCATTTACCATGACATACACTGCTTGAGATTGAATGTGCAGTATTATTCCTTTTCCAAGGGAGTCTACTGTAATATAATTATCTTCTCGATGGAAATGTTATCCCAGTCACTTTCCATGTGCAACTGTTGTCGCATGTTTTCATGTACACAAGTCTTCTTGTATACTTTTTCTTTTTTCTCTTTTTTTTTCAATGCAATCCAAGGGCTTGCAAAGAGTGTTCTTTTTCTTTAAAAGAGCTCAGTACGGTGTGTATACTGATGTTCAAATAGTCTTATGGCCTGCATTTGGTAAATATTTTTTCTGGATATACTTTGGGATCTTTTAGGTATGACATAAGCGTTTACTTTAAACCAATACTAGGAGTTGGTCATCATGTAAAATCTTGAAACCGTAACTTCCAATGGGATTTTAATACTGCTATGTTGTGCCAACTACATCAGCATGAACATGAGCTAGCTTTTCACATTTAAAAGTACAACAACTTTAACAAATATTTCCCTAGTTATTCTTTGAATGTGGGCTGCTTTCCTTTTCAGCACCGTCTTTTTGGAGCCTATAAATAGAAACTGTTCCTTGCTATGCTCTATGGATCTTAAATGTCACAAACTGATGCAGAAAGTACAGAATTTTCAATCTAGGATTGCAACTGTTATCCAGTTCTTATGCAGTCTTTTTGAGTGTAATTTGATATTATTTTTATGCTTTCCTGTTTCAGTATCCTTTTACCACTTCGGTTTTGAACCTTAGTTGTGACAATCGTCCTTAAAAATTTTCAGTTGGTGATTGGAGGCCCATTTGAACCTCATATTGAACACATTATTAGGGATAAAGCTTACTCCATGAATTCCCCAGTTGTATCAGCCTGTGATCCTGGAATTAAGAGTGCTATAAAATGCTTTGGCAGAGAGGATGGAAATCCTTACCAAACTAGTGACATTCGTATCCAAGCCCAGGAGAATTTAGAGATGGTAAGCTCCTTTTGTCCCTTCTTCTATTTAAATTTTGTTCAGGGAGATGCAGTTCGTTGACTATGTAATAGTTTGAATTCCTGGATATGTCTCTTTTCTTTTTCTTCATCAAATGTCTCCTTTATCATATCCCATTCATTCTTTGCCTAAAGTTGTTTTGTGAACATACAGTTTGTTGACTTGCCTGATGTAAAACTCCGAATGCTCGGAAATCATCAACTTCAAAATGCAGTTACAGCTACCTGCACAGCTCTTTGTCTACGGAATCAAGGTAAGAATATTCTCATTCACATTAATTTTTTTGTTGGATATCCCTAACTAGCTTTATGTCTTTTTATAAATATTTGTTTAACCTAACCACTGTACATAAATACTCTGACAATGACAATGTCTGCATAAATAGAGTATTATAGTGCTTTTCTCCTGTGTTAAGCTCATAATGACATCTTGCAGTTCAGTGACGTATACAAAAATCTGGGTCTATATGTTTATATTGTGATTTATATATTGTCACATTCAGAACTTAGTTTTAATCGCATAACAATAAATTATTAGCTTATACACTTCAGGAAATTCTTGAATGCTATGGTATTTGGCAACAGTTTTTGGTACAATAATTAATGTAACTATACCATGTCATTTGATTACCATCTGACAGACCATGGTTTTGTACAAATATGATGATGATTATCATATACCATGTCTCGCCTACCATTTGAATATATTTCACCAATGCAAATATGCAAATCAATACAACTGATGAGATGAGTCTAGTTTTATTCAAGCATATATGGTGGACCATCTTACTGTACTTTTCATAGCACTTCTTTGCTAGACCTGCATAAGTTTCTACAATTTGATTGTAGAGGTATCACCTAGCTTTTATGTGATTACTTGTCAGAAGATTTTGGTAATATTCCGCTTTCTATCCATTCTTGTCAGAAGATTTTGGTAATATCCCCACTCTCTTACCCCCAAATGGACGATCAATAAAACTGCGAGCGAAGTTGTCAGACAATTGTTTTGAGATTTTTATTCCTTTAATGCACTTCTTACTTCCTTTGAAACTAAGTATTCGCTTTAAATCTAATCATTTGCTGAAATATCAGGTTTTAAGATATTAGACAAATCCATTCGAGCTGGTCTAGAGCAGACACAGTTACCTGGGAGAAACCAGCTTCTAACTCGCATGGAGGCTGAGGCACTTGGTGTATCTGAAGCATCCATACTTGTTGATGGAGGTTTTACTTAATCCTATTTTTTGATGTTTCTCATATGCTATTAACAACTAATAATTAAGATTATGATATTTCCAGCACATACCGAGGCATCTGCTAAAGGATTATCAGATGTAATTAGGATGGCATGTCCTGATGGACTGTTTGCTTTTGTGGTGGCAATGGCAAGTGATAAAGATCATTTAGCATTTGCAAGAAAAATTCTTACAGGTACTGGTTGACTTTTTCAATATTTTAATTGTGTTATTCTATATAATGTTGTCGGATATGTAAAATAAATGGAAGCATTGCTTGATGGTGTATAGGATTTCTATTTTTGAGCTCTTCTTTCATCTCAATCTCAAAACTTTGAAGGTTTATCTTCAAACTGATGGTTTCATTTCTGCTTATTATATCTCAATTATATTTACTTATAGGGTAAATTACACCAACCCCCCCCCCCCCCAAAAAAAAACCCCTCACCCCAATGAGCTTTCAGAATTTTGCAGTAAACCTCCATTATGTTTCAAGATTGCAGTAAATCCCCAATAACATTTTGGAATTGCTGAAAACCCCTGAATAAATTTCTGCATTTTGCAGGAAACCCCCATAAATTAGAACAAAAAAATAACATAAAAAGGCATTTTGAAAGTTGTTCGGGGTTTAGTGCAATTTACCCAAAAGATTTTGGGCGGTTTTCTGGAAAACTTATTGGGGGTTTAGTGTGATTTTGAAAGTTATTGGGCGTTTACTACAAAATGCAGAAAGATCTTGGGGGTTTAGTGTAATTTACCCTCACTTATATGCATGCTTCACAATGTTTTTATTTCCAACATTACTCTTCTTGATTATGTTTTTTTATATGTTGTTGACTTTGCCACATACGAATTTTGCATGCTTAGATTATAACTCTTAAGTTGAGCATCTCTCGTAAATAATTGATGATGAACAACCGTACAACATATATGTTTAACTCGACGGTGGAAAACGATGACGATGATACGTTGCCCGTTATTTTGCCTTTAAACTCATCCATAGAAAATTCTAAAGAAAATGTAAATAGTTTTATTAAATATATAAAATCTCTATCACCTTGTCATATGCTAAGCACCGGCCCAGTCTCTAAAATTAAACGTGCTGAAGTTGAGACGTACATGGCCTAATTTTGGTATTGAAGTCTATAAAATCCTTTAAAATAACTTTGATAACAGGTGAACATTTTATTGTTGAACATATTAATCTAGTAGACAAATGTGTAAATTTGTAGATAGCATTGGGAGCCTTACCCCGCGTTATTGGGTTCCAATCTCCATATCAAATGAACAGAAGGTGAGGAAGATAGATTCGATGTTGCCTAGTAAATTTCATTAGTGGAAGTGAGACAAAATTTCCTGGAGAAAAGTTATTTTGCTTCTAACTCACCACCGATGTCTTTAGCACATGAAAGTAGAATAATCAAACGTGAAGGACTTGTGTCTCATTTTTTTTCCTCATTGTTTTCTCTTTTCAGCATTTACTCAAAAGATTTGTACTCTCGAGTATGTTCGGAGAGGCATGGTTGTGGATCTGCAAAAATTTAAATACCTAGGAGGATATATCGTAGACATAAATTTTATGTTCATGCTTGTGTGAGATAAATTAGGGTAAATTTCACAAAATTACCATGAAATTTGCGGGTCTTGCACAACCTACCATAATTTTTTATTAGAGAAAACTATCATGAATTTTCAAAACTGTAGAAAAAGACAATTACTACTGGAAATTAGAATTACTGATGACGGTGTGCCTGGACAAAAAGTAGGGGTGCACAAAAATATCTGTGTCTGTTAGGATGCGTATATGGTTACTAAAATCTATATTCAATAAGACATGGTTACGGATATGGAAACAGATGTGCAGTGAAATATCCGAATCCATATCAAAAATATCCGATTATAAGTTGGTCATACAGTGTAATAGTTTTAATTTGTAGCTTAATGGATTTGAGGTTAATTTTGATGATCAAGAGATCTAATCCTTGCTTTTTCAAATATAATGAACATATTAATGAACTCTCTTGTGTCATATGAACTATATTTTTCAATATTATCTAATTTTCTCATATCCATTTTGTATCTGAATGTATATCCACTTATATATCTACATGTATATTTGTATCTATATCTGATTTCAACGGATATGGATACGAATTTTCCTTACCGAGGCATATATGTATTTGTATCCATGATTGGCAAGAGGCTAAGGTTATGGTAACTATGATACCCGAGCCATATCTGAACCGTATGCACTATGCACCCGAGCCGTATATGAATTGTATGCACTATGCACCCCTAATAAAAGAGGTCTAAAATAAAATCGGAAATAGGGAGGGAAGACAGTAATATAGAATATATCTGTAGATACATAAGGGCAAATCCAGAACGTGCCACCTTCGAAGCTCATGATAACTTACCTTAGTTGCCGCCAAGCATGGTATGTAGTGAAAGAGTTGATGATCCTACATCTTCAAGTCATATAATCTGTGAAAACTTAAGGTCATTACCAGAAAAAAGACAAAATCCAACTATACAAAAGAAGTCTATTTAAAAACAAAAATTATATTTTCTGTAGGTGATATGGCTAACACAGTCAAAGTATCTTGAGACATTTCTGTGTTGGATACATGTCAGAGTTGGACGAGACAGGGCTTTCACTGCATGTAATTTCATCACATATGCCTAAGGAACTTTAAAATTCCCGAACACTAGTGATATAATTGGCCCATAAATGACAAAAAGAGCTGATAAAATGGGAACAGATAGTTATCCTTATAATAATTTCTGTATTAACAATGATTTATAATATGGAGTTCCCATTTTTTAGAAAATCACACTTCATTAGTTCATTTTATGTATGCATGTTCAACTTCTCCAATAACACTAATCCTGTGTCTCACAGGTCCGAGACCAGAGATAGTTCTTCTGACCGAGGTGAGCATTGCAGGAGGCAAATCTCGTGCTACTCCAGCTTCAATATTAAAAGATGCCTGGGGGAGGACTGCCGCAGATTTATGTCTGGATTTTGTGGACCTTGGAGTGATTGATGAAGAGGACAACCTTAATAAGCTCGTCAGTTGTACACCGGAATCAAGAGATAACAAAACAATAATCTTGGCATCATGCCAAGATCTTTCGGTATGTGATTCAATAAAAATTGCTGACCAGTTGCTTAAATTCAGAGACAAAGATAAGCCTCGCCTGATTGTGGTCACCGGGTCTTTGCATCTAGTTTCATCGGCATTAGCTGCTGTGAGCAAAGTTGACAAAATGATTGTATCATAGGTCTTGTTGGATAAATTATTTTGTGCCAGTTTTCTGTGACTGGGTATTGTATGCCCCATAATGTTATGTACCATTGCATTTTACATAATCTTGTACTATGGCAATGTAGAGAGCTTATCTATCAACAAGTATTTCAGAAGTTATTGAGATTTGGCTACAGTGTTCATGAGCTCAAAGCGTGCGGTCAATGTGAAGAAGCGAGCCACTGCCTTTCAACCAAACAGAATAATTGATCAACACGTGTTCTCACAACAATTAAAGCATAACTTCAATTTTTGCAATAAAGTTTCCCCTGTGATCATTTCATTTGACTGGAGCTTGATTGCAGCTTGATGGCCTGAGAGAGAGAAAAAAGGAGAAGAGTGAAGAACAATCTTCCACAATTGGCAGTACCATAAGAGAACCTTTAAAAGCTGCTGATAAAAGCTAAAGTTAGTAGCCAAAGAAATTCTTTTTGTAAATTTAATGGTTACGTTCCTCCGCAGCTTTTACTTTTGAGAACATGGATGAGAAAGCACATATTTATTGCTTCTTCAATTTTTCATACTCAGTATAGTCCTTTTAGATGAGGATGCTTGCGATACTTTGATGTTTTTTCTTTGAAATGTGAAGTTTCGCATGTAGTTTCATTCAGTTAGCTCTCTTTCCCTTTATTTCTGCAACAATACGCAGGTAAAAAGTAGAACATTGAGGAAATCACGGTGTTTTCGTATTTTGAAGAAGTACATAATTATATCAGTAGTAATGCTATCAAATTCACTATCATGTCTGGGTCCAAGTATATAATTACATTAGTAACATAAAATGTGTCATTACTAATATAATCTAATTTGATCCAAGTGCATCTTCAAATACACTATCAAATTATGTCACCCTATCAACTGAATAGATTGATTTTTCTCCTCTCCGAAGAAAACTAATAAATTTAAATACTCGAAATTCCATCAGCATACAATGAATAGCTAGATGTCAAAGATAAAAGCAATTGAGTAATGAACAATTAGTAATTTAATATCTGTGCTGAGAGTTTTCATGAAAAACAATCGAGAAAAAAGAAATGTTACAAATACTCATTCTTCTAACAACTTAGAATTGGGCTCCGAAACAAGTGATGTCACGTAATATCACTTTGCATCAAGTATATCTACCCTTGGTCTTTAATAGCTTTGCTTGAGGTATAGATTAGAACTCAGAAAATGGGATATACATTACCTTAGTGCTTAATATGTGTTGCATTCAGCTAGGAAAAACTACAATATGCTTAGTTTAGATGGCTAATGTTGATTATACAATAACTTGTATTCTTGATACTAAAAACACAAGTATCTTTCAAAAATATGAACACGCGGATCCTTAATGAAAATTTCACAAGGAAATATCCAATAATTTTGTGTCTTTAAGTATCAATATAATCTAGAGGTTATATTATAAACCTTTGTCTCTCTTCTCGAAGAGAGAACATTGAAATCCTTAGCTTATTCCTAGTTTTTAAATAGACCAAACTTGGGAATTTTAAGAAGAATTTCAAGTTGGTGACAAAAAAAAAAATTAGATGCTGTTTGCAGTTAATTCTTGGTGTCAGGAAATACCAAATTGAATCAATCCCAAGGGCCAAAAATCGCCAGTGATTATGATGAGATTTTCCTCAATGTGCAGGATTCCTCTGTAAGCTGTCAATTTTTTTACAGAATATATTACATAAAAAATCATGTTTCTAGTCTTTCCAAATTTTGAAATTGGTGATGAAATGTGTTAATATTCTATTTATTTACCGTGTGAAAAACGGAAAATTTACTGATCTTAATCAATGGTGTACAGCTGTAAAGATAGAAACACTTTTGGTGAGATTTTCGAAACTTATTAGACCAGTATGGGTCCCATCATCAAAAAAGAAAATTACTCCAAACTCGTACTACATAAATCTTCAAATTTTCATCATTCGGTTCGAGTACGGTGCGGGTGCACCAGAACCCAATCAATTTTTTGCATATATGCTCTCAAAATCTTATTTTTTTGCAAATTTACAGTTTAAGTTTAGATATTTGCTAATTTATACTCAAATTTCAAATATCTATTTTTTTCTAGCGCACAAGTTTCAGTGTTACCAATGTACCTCCGATTATAAGAAGGGTGTTTCCTAAAAACCACCTTAAAACTAGAGTAATTATACAAAAATTATCTTTCAATTTTAATTTATACATAAACCACATTTCAAGTAGGCTGCAATCAACCACCACTTATTCGAAAAATTTCACTAAAAATTCAAAATTAACTCTAAAAAACTCACAGTTAAGGAACGTTACTCTTTTTTTTTTTTTTAAGTGTTTATGTTTTGTTAGGATACAACTCACGTACTTGAACTTGTTAAGATTTTTATTTTATTTTATTTATTTATTTTTTTTGAGTGAAAATTTGACTTGAAGATGGTTGATTGCAAAGAAAACTCATTTTAAATGTGGTTTATGTATAAATTAAAATTAAAATGTGGTTTTTAGATAATTATCCCATTTCTAAGGTGGTTTTTTAAGAAATAACTTTATAACAATGCCAACAGTTTTCGGTGCTCTTGAAAATAGATTTTAGAGTTTTCGGTGCTCTTGAAAATAGATTTTAGAGTTTCGATGGTAGTTGTTGTAAATAAGTTTCGTCTTGCTCTCTAGTTTCTTTTAAAGCGCTTCGGTGGTTTTTTGATGTTCCACTGCCAAATTTGTTATTTTTCTTCAAGTTTGAGTGTAGATAATAAATAAGAGTTCATCCAGCCCTTCAATTCAGCAGAAGCAATTCAACATTTGACGATGAATCCGACCTCGACCGATTCATCTACTGGAGAATCGGCGAAGAATCCAACGTCACGATCATCTCCTCCTCTTGCCTCACGACCCAATGACTGAGTCCTTGAGTGCAAACAGTTCATGATGGAGAATTCAAAGACATTGTCTCTGTATTGTCTCCATAAACCTCTAATTTCCTTTAGCAACGGTCGATGGCAGAGCGGAAGGACTCATTCTTGGCTTGGTTTGTGAAAGTGGTTGGATTTTGTGGAAAAAGTGAAAAAAAAAAAAAAACATTTGCTCCAAAATGGGTAAAAGAAGACAGATAAATTACCAATAATATCTTTTAATTTTAAATGATTACTTTTTATATAAAATCCTATTTTAGGAGCAATGAAGCAATACTCTATAACAATTATTTTTTATCAACTTATAAATGAAAAGAGAAAAGATATTTGCTAATTTACCCTTCCACTATCTTCTCTCCTCTCTTTTTTCTCTCTCCTTGCGTCACTATCTAATTATAAACTAATAACTTCTTCGAAAAAAAATTATAAACTGATAACTAGTTAACTTTAGCAGAAGCATATTAATAATGTTTAAAAGTTGAAAGTTAAAAGAATCAAAATAAGAGGTTTTGGTCCTTTTGGATAGCAATTTAGCAGAAGGGAAGGATGCAAATATAATAGAGTTGGGGTTATATGCAAAAAGAAAAACCTTTACGATTGACCCAACCGAAGTCAAATCAAAGATCCATGTACTACTGCACTGGCATGTGCATTATTAAAGCAGAAAACCCAAATCTGCCACGTTGGACAAACGCCACGCGGCTCATGTCACGCGCTGTGCGCGGGAGTAAGGGAAGGAGAAAAAGGCTTAAATTTCACAAAACCCCTCCACACTTTGCTCCCACAATACTCCCAAGAACTCTGTTTTTTGCACTAAATACTCAAAAAATTTCCCACTTAATTCGCAAATGAAAAAAATATTCCCTAGTGTAAAGAAAAAAATCTCTCTCTCCTCTCTCCCATTCCCTCACTTTCCCTCCCATAACCCCAATATGAGAAATAGAAAGAGAGAGGGGGGAGGGTTTTCTTATAAATTTATAAAAACGATGTTTGTCTTTGAAAAATCAATTAAAACTGAGAAAATACTTTTTTTCTCTTTTTTTTGTACAGTGGAATTGTTGTCAACTTGGGTGTTAAGTGCTATTTTTTTTGGAGTTTAGTGGAAAATGTAAAAGGTTTTGAGGGTGTTATATATAACAGGCACTGTATTGGGGGATTTGTAAAATTTAACCGAGAAAAACAAAAGAGTGTCCTTGCCTCGGCGCCTGGCATCGAGATTCTTCGACAACATTTGGCATCAAACTTGTGCCTCGAATGTTGCTACTTCCTTTATTTTTTATGAGATGCCCCCTTAATTGATTATGATTAGGTTGGAGAGTGTTAGGAAGGTGAGCGAACGGTCGGTTCAGTTTTTTTTTTTTTTTTTACAAAACGATCCAGCCGATCTAGATTTAAAACTGAATCGAATTGATCTAATTTAGTTCGGTGCGATTTGATTTAGTTCGTTGGATTAGAGCTTAGACATGTCAAGTTAAAGCAATATAGCTAAAATTCAATACTCTTACTTTATTGAACCCTACATTCAACTTTTATAGTAAGTTGATGAGTAAACTTGTCAAATCAACTACTTATACAAATTGAAATTGAATTTTTATCAATAAAGATATATATAAATATTAGCTAAAGGTTACTTTTAACCTAGAAAAAAACATGAGTTCTAGATAAATATATTGAGAGTAGTCAGTTCGGTCATTTCGGTTTCAAATATTCTAAAATCGAACCGAACCAAATTTTTTTAAAATTGCATCAAACCATCAAATTTTGGCGATCGGTTTAATCAGTTTGCACCGAGTTAATGAAATGTTTAAATTACAATAAAATATATTAAAGTATAAGAATATATATTAAATTATAATAAAATATATGTTAATATTGTAACAATTAATATAATATATTTGGCTTAATATGTTATATTTTAATATGCATTTATTATAATACAGTATCTTATAATAATATATTATGTTACTGAGATTTATTATATTATAGTAAATAAGTTATATTAGAATAAAATATTTTATAATATGTTGTAATAATTAACATAATTTATTACATTATATTGTTAAGTATTATATTGTAGCTGATGTAATAAAAGTAATAACTTTTTAATTTGATATAGTGTTTTTGTATTAATAAAAAAATGTAGTATAATATATATAATATAACA
>JBAKGM010000001.1:32149537-32160568 GCA_037177215.1 Asparagus racemosus
ATTTTCTTAAATTCAAGTATGTCTATAACTAATAATTTAGTTTTAGTATTTAATTATTTGTTTTAATTTATTGTTGCCAGTATCAATGGCATGAAAAACATCCTATCACAGCTCTGGAGTTTGTTAACCTATTGTTTTGCGTGATGCATTATTACTTTTCTTTTGGTTTTTCTGGCAGCCATTTGTGTGGCATGAAACTTAACCTGCAAAGAGAAGGAGAATGAACAATTATGAAACACCTAGACCACAATTAAATGAAACTAATTCTTCAAAAAATTAAAAAAACAGCTCTGCATCCTCATCAACTTCTTCCAGAAGTTCAAGGGTATCATCGTCGTCATGTTCTATACTACCGTCTTGTTTAAGACTGTTGGGTATGGGAATGATGCTTCTCTAATGTCTGCCATCATCAATGTCATTGTTAATATGTTTGATACTCTTGTCTCTATATTCACTGTAAACAAGATAGACCTTTAAAAGATTTTCCTCGATGGTCAAATGCAAATTATCATCAGTCAGATAAGCAGCATATAAGAAATTTAATTAATTTAATTGTAGTTTTAAATATTAAACATAAATATTCAAATATCAATTATTAATGGAATTTAAGCAAAAAATAGTTGAGACTTTGATTTACATAAAATTCAATACTAACGGAGAGGCAGTTACACCAAAATGTATGACATGTTTGTTATTATGTTAATCTGCGTCTATGATGTAGCATTTACGTGAACGTGGGGTCCGCTGGGTTGGGGGTGCAGAGAGATATTTTCCCACTAGAGATTCAATCAGCAAGACAGAGTATCAATGTGTCGGTCAACATGTTCTTCAACTTCGTCGTTGATGAGGCTTTTCTTGCCATGCTGTGTAAGATGAAGTTTATTGAGTACTACTTCACTGGATGGTGTGTGATGTGTGATAATGATGATCTTCATCTACTAATTATTGCCTAAGACAAATAATGTGAAGATTGAGGAGATGCAAGATAAAAATTGAAACTCAATTTTGCATATCAAATACAATTAAAGTATATAATTACTCATTGTTTTCTATTGTTGGGAACGCAACCAATCTATTATTGCCCAATTGATACATAAATGTAATTTTATTATTCAATCACTGTGAATTTTTATCTTCTGTCTATATGTTTGCTACATTGTTTTAATTAAATAAAATGTTATCAAATCAATCCATATATAAAATTTTAAAAATAATTGTAAACAAATTTACCATGTGCGATCCAACTTGTACTATTCGAAAAGTGTGTAGGATCTTAAAACATTTCTTCCAATAATAGTCTCAAATTTTTAGAAATGTCATTTATGTTGTTATGGGTATTCATGTAATTTTGTGCCTCTTCATGATAGAACACGTGCATATACATATATGGACACGTACATATTCAATGTGATTAATACTATGTAGTAAATGCAACATGTACACTATAGAAATTATTGATAAAAATAAATACAATATATACATTATTAAAAAAATTTATAACTAGGCGTTTAGTTTATACACTTGAATCAACATTTGAATCTTAATAGTATGTCATTTGTAAGCATGTTTACTTTTTTTAAAACTTTTAATTATAGCTTCCAGTTCCAATCAAGTTAGATAGATGGGGCAAAATATTTGTATAAAAAATGATGCTAACATTTTATTTTATAAGCGTGAGAGGAGCTCTATAGATTACACTGTTGAGGTTTCAACTAATTACGCGTTCTCATTAATATCTCATTCAAAGTCTAATATTAAATTATAAATTTTTTTTGACAGAAATATTAAATTATAATTAAAATTCAATTAAATAATAGTTATATGACCCCTCAATTAAACCTACTTTAACCTCATTAAACCATCTAATCTTTTCAAATTCCCTCATCACAATATCCTTTCTTATCATTTCACTATAAATAAAAAATATCATGATCCCCAAATGTATTTTTCTCATACATCTTTTTTTGCTATCGTTGCCCCCGCCATCACATGCGGTCAAGATTGTTGAAGGAGTTGCAATCCTCGAGACCTGTTAAGTGAAGAGAGTAGAATTGGAGACGGTAAATTTGTAAATATGAAAGATTTGAGAGGTAAATATGCTAAAGCCCCTATATTATTACAGAAAATTTGACAATTCTGAATCTGAACATTTAGGAGTTTAAAGAGAAGGGATGACTAGATTCTTATGTGAACTAGTATACATTTTTATTATACATTTATCAAATGCCAAGGCTACGCTGAGAAGGGGCTCCAACCCTGCGGTCTCTGTTGTCTACTCTTTCTACACTTTGTTTTCTTTTTTCTTTCATTTTTCATTTTTTCTTTCTCATTTTTCTTTTGGAGATGAAAAGGATGGAGAATTCGCAAGGCTTCACCCTACTACATTTGCCAAATACTTTTTCTACATTTGCCTGGGTAGTTGGCATCACCCGTTTTTTTTTATCTCGAAGGTGCATGTTTTGACTTCATCAAAGACTTGCACCTCACTGTAAATAGACAGTAGCACATTAACCAAAATAAAACAAAACAAGGCCATAGGATGTTATTGACAATTTTCATAAGCGAAACAAATTATTTTGAGAAGAAGAGAAAAATAAAACCTTAAAAGTCTTGATACACACCGATAAATGACACCATAGAAACACAAAACAAAAAACAATGCTTGGCAATTTCACATGAATTTATATGTTCTTCAAATTGAAAGGTTAAAAACTAAAAATAAACTAGCCGTCACTTTTTGAAAGCAAAATTAATACAAAGATCAAAGCCCTAAAAATTAAAAGTTCATGTGTCCTAGCCCCTTTATTATTTCCTGTGTGTAAAAGCCCAAAATACATTGTCATTTTGTGTTCCAACCCCTTATGCACTGCCACCTCAGTAGTGAAAGATAAAAACCTGAAAATACCCCTCTGCAATCACCTTCTCTCTCTCCCTCTTTCTCTCCCACTCTCTTTCTCTCTCTAAGACATGGCTAGATCTTTCCTCTCTCTTTCACCTCCTTACTTGACCCTCTCCCTCTCCCTCCTCTCTTTTCCTCCCTCTTTCTATAACGGAGTCCACAACTATAATCACATCTCTCCTCTCTCTTCCCCCTTCGAACTCAACCATCTTCCTCTCTCGTCCTCACTCAACTCTCCTCTCAGATCTCCCCTTTCTTTTCCCCTACAACTCAACCTTCTCCTTCTCTCATCCTCAATCAACTCTCCCCATCCTCTCCCATTTCTCCAAATTCCCATCACTAATTTTACCTTTACATTAAACCCACACATGCCCTCAAACGATAGCCCTAATTCTCCTTCGTTGCCATGACGATTATTATCGTTTCCTCTTCCTCCTCCTCTGTCACTCCCACCACCACCAAAAAGCTGTTAACCATTTGTCATCCTTGGTCCCATAGTGATATCACCTCCCTAATTGACGCCTACGAGTCTGAACGATACTCTCTCAACCACATCCAACTCCCCTCCAGCCACCACCAGGCAATGGCTGAGTAGCCTTCTGATGTTCACTTTCGTTAGATCTCTGGCAATGAACACGTCTATATCCTCAATCACTTGAAAATTCTCCAATGAAAAAGTATGAAACTAAGTCCAATAGAAAACTCTCAATCTGAGTCTAATAAATTATTTTTGTTGAGGTTAGAGAAATGGGAAGATCAGTAAGGATTTTTTTTTTGAAAAAGGTATTAATTTTATTGGACAATTATAACTAGTTCCTGTTACGTATCACGAGGAGACGTTAACTAAACCCTATACCTGTTAATAATAACCAGTTCCTGTTAAGTATCACATGTACCTACTAATTATAACCAATTCCTACTAAGTATCACAAATACATGTTAACTATACCCTGCACCTGTTAGTTATAGCCGGTTCTTGTTAAGTATCACATGTACCTGTTAATTATGAAAGGTACATGTTAACTGTAAATTGCTCCTATTAAGTATCATATATACCTATTAACTATAACCTATATCTGTTACCTATAAACGAAAACCATCTATAAAAATATAGTTAAAATTTTAAATGTGCAAATTAGTCGATAAAATGTAGCATATACCACAAAACACCTATAGAAATATGTCACATAAAACATAAACAAGTTATAGTCGTCTTTTTCATCCAGCCAAGCCTCGTACTCAAATCTCCCATCATTTATTTATGCATCCCAATATCACTACTTCGTCCTCAATTCAAGTACTTCCATAAAATCGTAAAAAGTACTAAAACTAACGGTAGGCCTAATTTCTGCAGCAGCTCCAACCTTTTTCCCATAATACTTAAATAAAATCACTTAATATTAACAATCACTAAATGCTATTAACAACCACTTATAAAACTTAACAGTTATATTGTTAACTTAATAGAAATTGCATATATTTAACATCTATAAATAAAACTTATCTATTATGGTCTTTAACTTAACATCCTTTTATTTAAATTAACAACCCACATTAACTCTAAACAGCTAAAGTTTAAACTTAACATCTAATGACCAAAAATAACAACCAACAACAAAACTTAACAGTTATGCTCTAACCTTAACAGGTGTTCACTAAAATTAACAACCCTCAATAAAACTCAATTGGTAATGTGTAAAATCCATTACCAAATGCTAATATTAACAATCAATGTTTAAACTTAACAGTTAAATTGTACACTTTAACATGTATTGATGAAATTTAATAATCAAAGATTCATCTCTAAAATCAATGACTTTAATTAACAACTAATTTGTGCAATTACACATGTATTGTATAACGTTTATAGTTTACAAAATTTCACAGATGATGGTACATAGTTCACAGTGCACCAATACAACAACACATTTATCTTTAACATTCTTCGAAGGCAAGGGTTGTTGGTCATCGTTCAATGCCGATGGTTCATAATAATGTTCCGACCATCATGAGTGATGAACTATTTTTGTTGTTGCCTTTGCTCATCGTTTCTTTTATTGCCTGACATGGTTGAGATTGGAGCAAGATAAACCCTAACCCATGTCTGCAATCATCATATTCAACCAAAAAAAGAGCAAAAGAACTTTCTAGTAAGAGATACAACTTTGATGCATGTGGAGAGAAAATTAAAACAAAGCAATATCACTTCCACCTCTTGTAGGCTTGGTAAAAAAACGAGCTCCAGAATCCCTTTACAACTTTGATGCTTGCTTATTAGATGTCTAACTAAGCATTTTCAAGCTTCAAACCTGCTAGAAGAGGAGATGGAGGAGAAAGAAAAAGTTAAGATTTTGGGAAGAGGAGAGGGAGATGATGGGTTTTGTGGGATTTATGGTGCCAGTTGAGGGCGCAAAGGAGGGAGAGAAGGTTGAAGGTGAGGATCTCAGCTTGAAAAGAAGGAGAAAGAAGAAATTAAGGTTTTGGGAAGGGGATAGGGAGGTGGTGGGCTTTTATGGGATTTGGCGGTAGTCGAGAGCCGAAAGGGGGGGAGTAGGTCGGATGTGAGAAGCTTGATTTGGATAGGAGGAGGAAGTTACAGTTTTGGGGAGGGGAGAGGGAGCTGATGGAGTTTTGTGAGATGTGGGAGAATGAAAGGAGGTGTCTATTTTGGATTTTAAAGAAATACATTATACAAAGTGATGTGGAGGGGCTGCATCACATTAAACTTGAGTTTTTAGGGCTTTTGCACGTGGGAAATACTATCGGGGGCTTGAACACATGTACTTTTTATTTTTGGGGCTTTGACACAATTTTTCCTTAATACAAATTCATCCAACAATAGAATGAACTTAAAAATAATAGCAAGTTATTTTAAGGGTTAAAAAGACAATAAACACTTTAAATCTCATCCAGACAACAAATTAATGTATGAAAAAAATCCAAAACTCATGGGAGAAAGTGAGACGAAGCCCAAATAAGAGAATACTGAGGGTATTTTAAAAAAGGAAAATGAAAAAGAAAGGAGCACAATTCAATATAGTTCTTCAACAATTTCAGTTTCTACATAATTTATAGACTATATAATGCACACAAAGTTATTTTTTGAAAAAGATGTGCACTATAAT
Source organism: Asparagus racemosus (assembly GCA_037177215.1). Lineage (NCBI taxonomy): Eukaryota > Viridiplantae > Streptophyta > Magnoliopsida > Asparagales > Asparagaceae > Asparagus > Asparagus racemosus. The sequence continues at coordinate 32,155,562 of JBAKGM010000001.1, forward strand.
TACTTGAAATATGGAGAGAGAAAATGAGGGAGATTTTGATAAAAGTATAATTAATAATAGTATATTTTCAGAACTATGACATGATAACCATGCTGCAAGCATCAGAGCCAATCATTTGAAGGTGTTTTCCCATCACCTTGTCGGGAAGCTCCAAGCTATGGTGGAATTTCTTGGCGAAGAATTCCATCAATAGCTTTGAGCAGCTCAGCTAGAAGTTCGGGCATCACTTCCTAGCCGACGTTAATCAGAAGCTACCTCCCCATGTCTTGATGCAGATGAGACAAGAGCCTGAAGAGAGCCTCAGAGACTATTTCAAGAGGTTCCAAGCTAAGAGACTAGAAGCTGACGACCCTGGCAACACGGTCGCCATGTCCGCTGTTGTGGCCAACTTAGAGAGCAATGAGCTGGCTGACTCGCTCATTAAAAAACGAGTCGCCAGCTATGAGAAGTTAATGGCTAAGGCTCATAGATAGATGGACGTGGAAGACACCTGAGCTTACAAAAAGGCGGCCAAGGTGGCTGAAGCAGTAACAACAAAGACAACACCGGTGGCCAAATCATCGGTAGGGGCCGACTTGTCGCTAACAGAGGAGGTGGTAAGGGATCCCCCTAGAGCTGACCCCAGACCAATCAGTGCCGACATAAGGGATCGAAGGATGGAGACCACAAAGAAGCTGGTCCCTCACAGCCTTCAACTCCCCCCTCCCCACAGAAACCCTCTACATGGTCCAGAAGGAGTGGTACATCAATTTCGCTCCTCCTTGTATGAAGTCGGAACCTTGATCTCGAGACACTAGACAATATTGTTAATAACATTGAGATCAAGGTCATCTTACCAATGATTGCCTAGCCCTCCAGAGAGACATTGAGGACTTGATACAGAGAGGATACTTCAAGAAGCTTGTCTACCAGGGAGATAGGAAAGAACCCGCTCCAGGGGATCCGATAGGAAGTCTCGCTCCAGGTTGCCTTGTCCCTAGCAGTCGCCTGACACCCAACCTGTCGAGACTAGTAATAAGGGTGCCATCAACACTATCGACGATGGCCCCGCGGTGGGTAGGATGTCCAATAACGCTCAAAAGAAGTATGCTAGGTGAGTGTTGCAGGTAAACTTGTGCAACAAGAAGCCGAGAACACACCAGTCCATCTCCTTTGGCGTCTCAGACTTGAGAAGCATTGAGATACCTCATGATGACCCTCTCATCATCTCAGCTGAGATCAACAGCTTCTAGGTTAAGAGGATTTTGGTCGACACTGGAAGTTCAACTGATATCCTATTCATTTACACTTTCAACCAGATGAGCATTGACAAATCCAAGCTGTAGACTTATCAGGGTCCACTTTTTAGATACACAGGACATTCACTCCTGCCAGATGGGCTGATCACTCTCCCTCTAATGGTCAGCGAATACCCTCGTGAATCCACTATCCAAACCCAGTTTTTGGTAATGAACCTCAAGTCGGCCTACAAGGTTATTTTGGGAAGAACTGCCCTCAATAACTTGCAGGCAATTCCATCCACTTACCACCAGATGGTGAAGTTCCTGACTCTTGAAGGAGTTAGAATTACCATAAGCAACCAACGTGAGGCTAGATCCTGCTATCTGCTCTCGATGCAAGGAAAAGGAGTACTAGAGAACCCTGCCCATCGAGAAGGCACGCCTCCAAATGGAGAGAGTATTGGAGCAGGAGAGACGACCCCCGTCAAGGAGCTCCATGAAGTACCAATCGATCATGAGGGAGTGAAGAAGGTCAAGATCAGAACGAGCCTTATTGAGCCACAACGAGGAGCTATGATCGCATTCTAACCCCAGAACGTAGATGTATTCACTTAGGGACCAGAAGACATGCTCGGAATTCCCCCCAAAGTAGCAAACCATGAGCTCTCAGACAATCGATATACCAAGTTGGTTTGACAAAAGAAGAGGCATCTCGGCCTCGAGAGATAGAAGGTGGCTACCGATGATGTCAACTGACTCCTTAAAGCTGGCTTCATCAAAGAAGTGCAATAACTGGAGTGGCTGTCCAACGTGGTGCTGGTGAAGAAGTCCCTTGACAAATGGAGGATGTGTGTGGACTTCACAGATCTCAAGAAAGCTTACCCAAAGGACAGCTACTCCCTTCCCAAGATCGACCAACTTGTGGATGAGAGCGCGGGTCATGAACTACTCAGCTTCATGGATGCATTCTCTAGCTACAACTAGATCCTTATGGTGGAGCATGATCAAGAGAAGACCTCATTCATAATGGACCAAGGGACCTATTGCTATAAAGTGATGCCCTTCGGTCTCAAGAGTGCAGGCACCACTTACCAATGACAAAAGATCTTCAAGCCTAGATCAACCGCAATGTGGAGGCTTATGTGGACAACATTCTTGTGAAGTCAAAGATGGTGTCATCACACGTGTTAGATCTAGAGGAGACTTTCTCTTTCCTTCGACGCTACTGCATGAAGCTTAATCCAGCCAAATGCGCCTTTGGGGTACAATCAGGCAAATTCCTTAGATTTATGATTACTCAGTGAGGCATCGAGATCAACTCCAAGAAGTTAGTAGCCATAGAGCAGCTACTTGAGCCCCGCACACTGAAGGACGTCTAGAGGATGAATGGAAAAGTAGTGGCATTGGGGCGCTTTCTCTTGAAATTTGCAAAGATGAGCCTCACATTTTTCAAAACTTTGAGAGGGGGCAAGGAGCTGAAGGAAGGAATGGGCTAGATGATTGAATGCAGCAAGGCCTTTAGAGACCTCAAAAGATACTTGAGAACCAAACCGCTGTTACGCCAACCTAGAGAAGGGGAGATCTTATATCTCTACTGGTCATCCCCCTGAAGAAATTAGCTCCATCTTAGTTAAGTAAGAGTATAGCACACAGAACTTAGTATACTATATCAGCGGGGTCCTAAAGGTGGCCAAACTCAACTACACTCTCATTGAGAAAGCCTCCTTTATTCTCATCACTACAGCGAGGAGGCTTTGTCCCTATTTCTAGGCACATACCATAGTTGTGCGAACGAGTATACCTTTAAAGAAGGCGCTCAACAGCCCCACCACTTCAGGGAGGATGGTCACTTGGTCAGTTAAGCTAAGCGAATATGATGTGCAATTCGAGCAAAGGACAACCATTAAGGCCCAGGCCTTGGCTGATTTCCTGATAGAGTCAACCGCATCAGACGATGAGCCATCTCCACCTTTGCTACCTATCCAACCAAAGCCTTCAACATCCCAAGCAGTCAAGGTGCCTACTCCTCAGAAACATTGCATCCCTGAGTATGACTTACCAGAGTTTGCCTCTTGGTGGTTGCTAAAGGTAGATGGGTCCACCGAAGAAGGTTGTAGCAGAGTTGGAGTAGTCTAGTGTACCCCTAACGGGTCGATGCATGAGCACTCCATTGCTTCCAATTTTCCCACCTTGAACAATGAGGCTTAGTATGAAGCCCTCTTGGATGGTCTTCGAGCCACCTTAGCAGTCAAAGCTGAGCTCATCTACATCCTAGCCGACTCCTAACTTGTTGTCCGCTAAGTGAAAGGAGAGTACGTAGTCAAGGACTCAAGGATTATCTTGTACCTAAAAGTAGTCAAAGAGCTGTTGAACAACTTTGCTGACTTCAGAATCGCTCAGGTCCTCCAAACCCTCAACGCTCGGGTGGACACCTTATCCAAGATCAGGTCAACCAGCTCAGGGAGTGATACAAGGCTTGTATACACAGACACCCTCAAGCACCCCAGCATCATGGATACCTCAAATCTGGTCATGCAGATCGAGAAATCTACAGAACCATGTTGGATGGATCCACTCATCCAGTACCTAATAGGGAGGACCTCACCAAAGAATGTTACTGAAGCCAAGAGTCTACAGAGGGATGCTCGAAGATATCTTATGCTCGATAACCAGCTTTATCAAATGTCATACTCTGACAGTAGTGTGGAGCCCTATCTCTGATGTCTTCAGCCAGCAGAGACCAATTATGTACTTAGAGAGATCCATGAAGGGACTTGCGGGAATCACCCAAGGGGCCAAAACTCTTGCTCAAAAGGTCATCCGCCAATGATATTATTGGCCCACCATTTTGGCCGAGTCTAAGAGACTCGTTTCCCAGTGCAAAAAGTGTCAATTCTTCTCAAGCATACCATGAGCTACAGCCATTGAACTCACTCCCATCTTGAGCCTAGTTCCATTTGCTCAATGAGGATTGGACTTGTTGGGTCCTCTCCCTATAGCCTCCGGGCAACGAAAATATCTTATCGTTGCCATCGACTACTTCACCAAATGGATTGAGGCCGAGCCATTGGCTAAAATTGGCGAAAGCAACTTCACCAATTTTGTGTAGAGGTCCATTGTTTTCTAATTCAGCATTCCCCTCTCTTTCATTATCAATAATGGTACTCAATTCGACAGCGGAGCCTTTTGAAGCTTTTGTGAGGAATGGAAGATCGGGCACAAATTCACCTCAGTGGCACAATCGAAATGCAACGGGCTCATTGAGGCTGCCAATAAGTGCATCCCCCAGGCTTTGAAGAAGAAGGTGGACAAGGCAGTTGGGAATTGGGTCGATGAACTGCCTAGAATCCTGTGGTCTTACTGCACTACCCATAAGAGCTCCACGGGAGAAACCCCATTCAAGCTAGCCTATGTAGGCATTAAAAATTACCTATAAGACCCTGAACCCGACTCGTGATAGGGAGTTGACGTGTAGCAAGCCATCTGACAATCTAGCAGTGATCCAATGGCAAACAGTTGATGACGTGGGTGCATAAAGCGAGTCAACAAAAAGCATGAAGCGAGTCGGTAAGGCACGAACTCAACTGTGAAACCTCAGATCGGCGGGAATCAATGAGATTGAACCAAGTCAGACTTAAAGCGATGAGATCGAACTTAGAACAACTGGATCAGACTCGGAAGACTCGAGAATCGATGGAAGAAGTTCCATAGGTGGCTCGGTGGCCGAGCCACCTCCTTGGTGTCTCGGCTAAGGCCGAAATACCAAGAGGTGTCTCCGCCAAGGCTG
>JBAKGM010000001.1:32160668-32192604 GCA_037177215.1 Asparagus racemosus
ATATATAAACTAAATTTCGTTTTCCTTTTCTTTTAGTTTACTGATTCATTAAATTTTTCCTCCTTTAATTGACACCTTAGGAAACCGATTAAATATTTCCTAGACGCAATTGAGCAAGTCACGTTAAAGGATATTGAAGCACTTTCGAGGAAGATGATTTCATCTCCACTTACAATGGCTTCATGGGGAGACGGTAAGTCCCTAATCATCGGAAATTAACTCGTCTTTTCATTAAATGGTATCATTTTCTATAGGGTTCCTAATATTTACCTATGGCATGGAAACTTTTGTAGTTATTCCTGTTCCAAGCTATGATTCAGTCAGCAGGAAGTTTCATGCAAACTGAGTAATGTCAAGTGCCTACTGTCATGTCTTGTTTAATTTTTGAGATGCAAGAGTTGGGGGCTCCCTGGTCAGGGAATTGCATATCCAGCAATAAACATTTTGATTTCCTCTTTTAAGATTTCCTTTGGATCAATAATTTGGTGGTCCGTTTACCATAAATTTGTCTGAGTACTCGATGTATATTTATAAGTTCTTCATCAAATTTTTTTTTTTCAACCGTCTAATTTGATTACGCTGTGTTACTTCCAAAGTCTAATTGAGTACTGCTCGCATATTCTTGAGCTGTGCTACAAGTTTGTGCATTGCTCCTTTGATCTTGGGCACTGATGGAGGAAATAGATGTGACGAGTAACTACAGTTGGATACTTATTACATGGTCGCTTTTATTAGGAAGCCCTGCCCTTGATAACAAGGCGTGTTTATTTATTGATGGAGATAAACTACAGTTGGATGCTGTCGCGTTTAATTGGAGGTTTTCTGCATTGATGATACCTTGACCTGTGTTTTCCGAGGGAAAGATGTAATATGGTGCTAGATTCAGTGTTCTGAGATTTTTCTGAAGCATTTTGTTTTTCTCTATAGGGAGTCTCAGGATCTCTTTGAGCGCCTCTATCTGAGCTATCAAATATGCGACTTTTTTTAGTGATTGATTTCGTCGTTGCGCTACCCTCATCACTGTAGATGGTTAGAGCTGAATATAAATTTCTGAGAGAATAATGTTGTAACGCAACTATCTCACTTATTCTCTTTGGACGTCTGAAGCGTATTTGATGCAAAATACAAGAGACTTAAAAAAATAAGGGTTATTGCTATTCTAACAATATTAAGATCATTAGATGTAGGTTTGTTCAGCGACTTAAAGATACTGTAACAATTTCTTAGAAAAACAATTGTTTGTGCCAACGAAGTCCTACGCGAACGCAGGAAAACAATTGTTTTCGTAGTGTATTATAATTTTATTCTCCATGATTAGAGATACTGTTGAGTCATGACTACAAATTGAGGATAAATAGCAATGAAAATGATTTGACGGTCAAGTTTATAAATAGCTATGATGTGGAGGCATATATACCAAAAACCCCTTATATAATGATTTTTTTTTTAAAAATATTATTTCCCCAAATCTTTCATATTTTGTAATTAGTCTTCCGATTCATGATATTTGGAAATCATTAAACCAAATCTATTAAAGTAGCTTGAAATTAGTTACCTAAATCTTTCAACCAGAATCTAACTAGGCCAGACCAATTTCGATATACGAAGATGTGAATGACTATTTGCAAAACACTTACTTATTTGAACATGAAGATGTGGAGGAGTAATTGCGAAACACTTAAATATTTGGCGGGGCTGAACTCAAAATATCAAGAAAAAAAGTCAAAATTTGAAGATTATCTGGAGGAAAGATCCGGGGGGGACTGATATACAAAAACAACCCCCATAGAATTGCTGGTCGAATCGAAAAACCCCTCGTCTTTTTTCCCTCTCTCTCGCTCCCTCTTCAACTCGTCCCCCAAATCACCCTAATAATTACCGCCTCAGAAACCCTAAACAAGCCCCCCTCTCCTGTCTCCTGGGCTCTCGCTCTCTCACCGATTCTCTCAGTCGCCAGCCATGGCGGAACAATCCGAGGAGGTCTGCAATTTCTTCCGCAAGCCCAAGAACCGCTCCAACATCCGCAAGCGCAAAACCGCCTCCTCCGACGAAGAGCAATCCGACCCCGATCAGCAAAACCCCCAGCCCAAATCCAACAAGAAAACCCTACCCAAACCCGACAGCAACAAGCTCCTCTTCACCTCCTCCGCCTCCTCTTCCCGCCCGAAGCCCGATAGAGAGCCCGAATCCGAACCCGATAGCCGACTCTTCCACTTCGAATCCAACGCCGAGATCCAAACCCACCACGATTCCCGCGCCACCGCCACCCTCGAGACCGAGACCGACTTCTCCCGCGATGCCCGCGCCATCCGAGAGCGGGTCCTCAAGCAGGCCGAGCAAACCCTAAAGAGCGGCGGCAAACCCGGATCCGATAAGCTTTACAAGGGCATCCATGGGTACACCGACTACAAGGCCGGGTTCAGGAGGGAGCAGACTGTGGCTGGCGAGAAGGCCGGCGGGGCCCACGGGCCGCTTCGGGCCTCGGCCCACATTCGGACCTCGGCGAGGTTCGATTACCAGCCGGATATTTGTAAGGATTATAAGGAGACGGGGTACTGTGGGTTTGGGGATTCTTGCAAGTTTATGCATGATAGAGGGGATTATAAGAGTGGGTGGCAGATGGAGAAGGAGTGGGAGGAGAAGGAGAAGGCGAGGAAGCGGGCGATGGCGATGGGTGGAGGAGGTGATGGTGATGATGATGGGGGTGGTGACGACGACGACGAGGATGATGACGAGGATGCTTTGCCCTTTGCCTGTTTTATTTGTAGGAGGCCGTTCGAGGATCCGGTTGTGACCAAGTGCAAGCATTACTTTTGCGAGCATTGTGCGCTTAAGGTATGCAAATTTGAATTCTTTGTTGTCATTGCTCTGTTTAATTCTTGGTAATTTATTTTGCTAGTGAATGTGAAGTTAAAAGAGCCACTTCCAGTTTAGCATAAGTCATTGAGCCACTTCCAATTTACGGTTTCTTGATATGAGGTCTCCTTTCATGTTTTGATATTAGGCTATTAGCCCTTTCAAATCTTTATATTTTTAATTACACCCGAAATCTTTTATTTGTTTTTAAATTACAACTTGTCATATTCCAGCCAGAATTGTTACTGTGATTTGGTTAAGCAAGTCATGTAAGGTAAATACCTGAATACTCTTGGTTATATTTATTGATTGGGCCTCCATCATTTCCAATCCAAATCCTACCTGTATGATGAAGAAGATCACTCTCATATGCGCTATGACTGGATCAAAGAATCCATCAAATATTGATCCCTATCCTGGATCTCATCATTTGGCAACCACTTAAACCTCCATAGAAGAAATTATGTTTCCTCCCTCAACATTGCCTTGGAAATGAAGATTTACTGGAGACATTAATGGGATTAAAGAGAAGGGATACCTAAAGAGGAGATGAACAAATTCATAAAATGAGAGGAAAATGGTAATGGCCCTCAAAATGGGACTGTTTTGTAATGACATGGCGATCCAAATGGCAAAAAAGTAAAAATTTAATGGAAAACTACTGCAAACGGTGGTTAGAAGTCATCGAGGGATTCTGTTTAAAGCAACAGAGGTCTTAACTTTAAGATATTCTATCAACTTATATTCATGCTCTGGTTTTGCTTAATTTTCCCCATCCTTGTAAAAACATAATAGTTATTCCTGACTTTCTGTAATACTTTCTAGTTGCTTATTCCGGTTTTATGCTGGTCCCCCAAGGAATAATGATCTTGATAGGTATTGGAGATCGAAGAATGAATATTATAGTAGATTGAGAGTTCACTGTTATCTTTAACAAGCCATATCCTTCCTTACTATGGCACGATTGGAATGCTCCATATTCTTAAGGTGGTTAGCAGCTCTGTGATTTGTACTTACCATTAAGAGCGGAGATAGAATATGTCTTGTCCCAACGGTCATAAAAGCTGATGGACATTTATCTAAAAGCTGCTCTTGTCAAGCGTGGTTATCACTTATCACCCCTAGACAATATTTTTCATTCCAAGATAAAGCGTTTTTCGAAAGCTGATGTAGTGATATAAAGAAGTTCGGTTATCCTATTGTCGCAAATGACAATAAGGATAGTAAGGAGGGTAGAATCGTCATCAATCAATAGTACCGATACTTGGATCAATTTTTTGTGGAAACTCGAGAGATTTGTTTATACTTTCCGTTAGAGTTTTGCTATGTAGGAGAACAATCCTTTTAACAAAAGGATTATATTCTGTTTATATGATAACAGTTTGTGGATCTAATCAATAAGGTACTCTAGTTGGCTTTATTGGTTGTTTTGAGGAGAAAAATTTCTCGTCTTGTCCACGACAAAGGAGAACTATGTGCTGACTATTGGCTTAAGGAGAAAGGTTTAGTTGGGTCTTTGAAGTTGTCCGTCTAGCCTGATCTTATTGGATGGGTGGTGTTTGGTTTTTATCTTGTGCGATGCAGGTGCTAGAGAGGAAATTGTGGTTGGTTGTGGCTATTTATTATAGAGAAGTATTTGGCGTTGAGGGCTGGCAGCAAAGAGAGAAGATTAGAGCACCAGTCTAAATTGCAAATTTAATGCAAACCAATTTTTATTCATCAGTGACTAATAAATCAGAGTTTTACAATGTTTATGTGGGACCACTATTTATGTGTTGAACAGAGTCAAAATAGGACTGAAAATAAACATACGTAATATGGACCTTATCTGGCCCTGTAATGAAAGAATCTATTAAAACTGAAATAGAATAGATTACAATAGAACTAATACAGATCAATAATAGATCACGCTTTGTACATGATACTCAAGAATAGATCATGCCTCCTCCACAATGCTAGAGGCTAATATTTAGATTACCTGGCTGGGAGTGACATCTCTATAAACGCTGCTCGGGTTGGAAAAGTTGAGCAACCTTCTTAATATAAAACTCATTTCAGACTTAATTTGTACGTATTATTTTACCATGTGACTCTCAAAGCCTCCATTTATCGTTGGGACGATCATTATCATCGAAAATATCTTCATCCTCATCAGTTGTGTGCTGTACACGATGTGAATTTAGAGAAAATGGAGTAAGTCTTCTCTGGTACTGTCAGTGAATAATGATGATAAGAAATCAAGAATGATGTTAGAGTGGTCGTAAGGCTCAAGAACATGAGTTAGACCCTTCATATTATAGAATTAATTTCAAGATACTTAGAAATATCAAGTTCATGGCATTAGAACTAAACTCCATAATATAATTATACGGACCAGTCCAACAAGCTTTCAAATTCATTTAAGTTCCTAAAAGAGACCTCTCAAGTTGCACTCTTATCATTACCTGATTGCCAACATCGTATTCCTGTTCTCTTCTATGTTATCTAGAACACCCTTGTATGATCCAATACTTACAGCTCTTTGCCTACAAATCTAGAATGCAGCTTATGTAAACGGTGTGCAAATAAGCCCATAAAATTTCTAGTATTTCATGGGTACAATCTGAATCCTCTAATAGAATCAAACCCAATAGACGTGTAGATTATTATATGCAAACTCAAAATGGCTCAAATCTCAACCTATAATTGAGATCTATGACATCCTGGATACCTTTTAGTGAGGAAGTTCATCAGTCATGACTCATGATAGTAATAAAAATCAGTTAGTAAACTCACAGAGCTCAGGTGTCACACTAGCATATTCCTTTACTGTGTACAATCGCATATATCAATCCCCCCTAGTGACTCACTTATAAGCTTCTTCAAAATGTGAGCATACTTGCACCGGGTACTTTACCCTCGTTAAAAGAGAGATGACCAGCATATTCATGGCAAACTATTCTATATTTTTCATCTAGTATATTGTTAAGCTCATTCATCATTTCTATTTGCTACACACTTTTTCGTCTTCTCCCTCATTTGCACACGGATGTTTGTGATGGACAATAAGGACTATAATGTGCTTTTATATGATATGAATTGATGGTAACTCGCCTAGGATGTGTTAGATAATTTAGAGTTGCAAGGAGGTCCAACCTCGTTGCAAGGATCATACTAGCGAGGTTGGTAGGCACAGTCAAACATGTGATAAGGATCACAGAGTTAGAGATTATATTCTCTAGGATCGAGGTTACGACTGTACATATGATGGAGATGTCTAACGAGTAACGACAGACTACAAGCTTTAACTAGCAGATCAAAATTTCTCTTCATTCTGCATATGCATATTATATTCATAGATAAGAATGGTGAAACAGGACCTTTGTGCCTTTGTGACCTCCTTTTCTCATGAGCTTGTTGCGTCCTCCATTCTTGCCTTCTTTGGCCTATTTTTCGTTATTGCTTTCGCATGACCTTTTATGATTATAAGCATCTTCTAGCATATTGAACAAAAACTTCTCATTGCATTTTTTACATTCTCAATCAAATTTCTCTACTTTTCCTCTTTCATGATGATGAGCATCCTCTAGCATGTCGAGCAAAACTTCCCCTTGCATTTTGTACATTCTCAGTCAATTTCTCTGCTTTTCCTCTTTTCTTAGACATAGTGGTGAGTTGAAAAGCAATCATAATGTTGCGTCCAATTTGTGTTGGATTTGTCACTAATACTTTAGTTATATATAAGAGTCACAAGGAGAAAAGAAGACAATAGCAGTGTGATTGACTCATGTGAAAAGAGAGATGACGAACAATATTCATAACAAACTGTTGTATTTATGATTTTTTTGTGATATTAGCCCACCAAATCTAGCTAATTGTATATTAGACGCCAAATCTTCGTATTTCTTAATTAGACCCCACATTTGATAAGTTGTTTTAAGAAAACACCCCTTGTATGGATTCCGTCCAATTTTTTTACCGTAGTATGGTTTACTCTTAACCATCTTGGTTAAATTACATTAATACACTTGATAGCTAGGTTTTCCTTGTTCTCTCTTTGTTATTTGTAATCTTGCTCGTCCATCATCTTTCCCAAACACACACAACACAAGCACCCCCCCCCCCCCGGGTGATTCTCCCGAACCCAAAAAATTATACTAGCAAACAGTAGAGACAGTTAAATCTACCTGGGCGTGTTTCTTGAGACAACTTAAGAATATGAGCTCGAAATATGAAAATTTTGGGCGACTACTATTTTTAAATTTCTACTATCTTGTTGGCTCATTATGATTTCTATTGCTACACTTTTCCTTCCTCTCCGTAGATATTTGGCGTGTATATTAGAAAGAATGGTCACATTCTTTTTTTCTCCACAATGTATGTTTTTGTATGTGAGGATGGAGGAATACGTTTATGTGCTTGTATGTTTTTGTATGTGTGGTTGGAGGAGTACGTTTATGTGCTTTTATGTATACATATATATTAAGAATATCAAGATAGCAGGGCTTCATCTTTTGGCCGTACATATGAATTTCAGGTCTTAAGTGATTGATTAGTAGATACGGACAAATATTTGCACTGGTATGATACGATGGGCAGTCGTTTGTCTCAGTTTGCTAAAGTGAAGGTTTAGGGATTGGTTAAGATTGATTGGTCTATATTTAGCTGAAGTCAGGTTGAATCAAGACTCTATCAAGTTGTGAATGAATGGAAGACAAGTTGAAGGAGAAGCAACTTTCCATGACTGATACAAATTGATTAGCAGATATCTACAAATATTTGCACTGGTATGATATGATGGGCAGTCGTTTGTCTCAGTTTGCTAAAATGAAAGATTAGGGAAGCTAAGATTGATTGGTCTACATTTAGCTTAAGTCAGGTTGAATCAAGACTTTATCAAGTTGCAATATGAATTAAAGAGAAGCTCAAGGAGAAGCAACTTTCCATGACTGATGCAAATTGCTAGGCTGGTTGAGTTCATTGTATCAGCGAAACTTAACTGTTTATGTGTATGTAAATTATAAACAAGTCCATGATTTACTTGTCTGTTCTAATACTCTTTCTAACCAGGCATCCCAGGTGGTCATATATTTTGAACAGTGTCTTAGGGCACCTGGTCATAGAAAGTTCACATCCAAACTGAAGAGCAGTCTAAGTGTCAGTCAGACACTACTGTCAAAACTTCATAAATGACAGTTAAGGACTTCAAAGAGAAAGTTCGTAGGGAATAGTCCAAGAAGAGCCCTGCCCGATGCTGTAATTGTCAACACTATGCTTACCACTATCTCTCTTGAAGTCTACAGTTTGATATTGAGCAGCTAGAGCATAGTAATAGTGATCAGGATCATCTGAGGGAAGTTGAGAATGCCTATATTCCTTAGTCAGGTGCTAGTGATGCTTTGGATGCAATATCAAAGCCCTTTATAAATGTTGTTAGGTGTGTATTCGTCACACTGATTGGTGGGATAGATTGGGTCGGATAAACTTTTCTATACCTACTTGCAATCAGAGGACACGTTTTGTAGGCTTATCATTGGTGGAGGTGATTATGTATATGTCAGTCACTTGCGTTCTATCTAGAATGATTGTGAGAGTTGAATCCATTTCATAGTCGTCACTGCTCTCTCTATGGCAGGTAGATGGTTAGTGTATGCTTAGTTGAAGCTACTTTGTAGCCATGACTGCTCTGGCTATGCCAGATAGATGTTTAGAGTATGTTCATCTATCAACATAAAGATAAGAACACTGTTATAAAAAGCCCCCATCTAGTCCTCCTAGGCGTACAGGGTACCTAGGCCGCCTAACTAGCGCCTAGCGCCTGGGCGGTATCTAGGCTGCCCACCTAGGTTTTGAGTGTTTAGGGGAGCATTGTCTGCTTACGTGGACTGCACCCTTTAGGCATTGGTCGTGATTTTCTGTGTTGCAGCCTCCACGTCCTTCAACCTCCTCCAAACTCCTTTAACCTCCAAATACGAACACCTCTACTACCTCCTTCGACCTTCAGCAAAACCTCCTCGACCACCACTTAAATGAAGTAAGAAATCTGTCTAGACACCAGTCCGACACCTAAGCTTTCTATAACATTGACAATTATCATCAATTATTGTAATTTAAAAAAAAAGAGAAAATCTCCTAGGCTCTAGGCGTCAAGTCTAATGCTTAGGCCTCCTAGCGTTTTCTATAACCTTGTTAGTTATTATTTTGACTATTTAGTATTTAAATATGCATGGTTTATTATGGATCTAAGATTGCTATCTATTTTTTTTTTAACAAATTTATATGAATTTAATACATATTTTTATCAATTATTATAATTAAATAATTTTAAAAATAGTCAAACGCTTAGGCGCCGCCTAGGCGTCCGTCTAGGCGTCTAGGCGCTAGGCACGAGCTCAAACGCCTAGTCCGCCTAACGCACATTGGATAAGAAAATAATGTTGACTTCTTCTAAATCCAAAAAAGTGCATGGAAAAAAGATGAACTATAGGGTTAGAACTAAAGCGGATAACACCTAACAAGCCTGTTCAATTATTGAACAAGAAGCAGTTTCTTCGAAAGCGACCAAGAAAGATTGAGGTTATGATTATAGCCTCTAGTGCGTAGTTCTCCAAGTGTGTCCTGTGAGCACTCTTCTGACGTTCATCAGATTATAATCAATATCAGTGATCCGACATGCTATATAACTGTTATAGGTTTAGCCTTTTTGACTTTGCATGCAATATTTCAATCAATAGTTTTACTGGGTGGAGTTCTTTTGAGGCAAGTACCAGTTGTAAATGTAGGAACAGTTCAGTTCAAAATTCAAAAAGCCCGGTCGTAAGACTGGCATAGGTATTGATCATGATTATGTGTATAACGAGAATTTCTTTCCCTTTACGGGAGCATCTTTCCTCCAGTTCGGTGATTTTCTTCTTCCTACATGTGAGCTCTATAATTTGAGCTCCGAACCGTTCTAAAACGAAAATGGATAATGGAGTGGTTTGGTGTCACTATGGCAGTAAAATGAACGTAAACATCATTGAATGTCGACTTTAGGACCATAAAGAGAAATATAGCATTTCCTACTATTCTTTCTTAAACTGGTTGACACACTCAAGATTTTGTGAATCACTGATGTTGAAACATAGGGTTAATGTGTAATTTCTCCTAATTTCGGCAAACAGTACCAGAGCTCAATATAGCCATTAACTATTGCTTGTTTATCAATAGATAAAGCTTATGCTGCATGAAATTTGATATGGCTTCAATTCGACAATGTTTAAATTATCGGTGGGTTCAGCTTACGAGAAATATTTTGTATTAAGCCGTATTGTTTTTCTATTGCCTCTCTTCTAAACTTATAGCCACTTGCATTTGTCAATTGTCCATATGTCTCAACTTGTATTCTTTTTTTCTTTCTTTCTTTTGATTTACAGCACCATGCCAAAAACAAGAAATGCTTCGTATGCAATAAACCAACATTGGGTATCTTCAACACAGCAATTGAGATCCGCAAAAAGATGGCTGAAGAGAAGAAGTGACTGGCATGCATTCATAAAATAACGGTTGTGTTATGTATTTACTGTTGACAAGAAATGTAAGAAGAAGAGCGTTATCAAAACTTTCTCAACAGGCAATCAATTCCCATCATGTATACTTTGTTAGAATGTAATCGACGTTACCTACTGCATGCTGGGTTGTCGATGACTTACAACGGTTCTTACTGTTAGTGTATAACGACGGTGTCAGTATTCAGAGCAGCCAGAGTGTATGAACGTCACTCATTTTCATTTTTTTCCCTGCTGGAAAGGATTTTGCTTCCCCCTTGGTACTGTATTCTGTTGTTGAGCAACCATGTATTGTATATATTTACTAAAACGGTGGCCTCCTGTTGTTTAATATTTAGTTTGTTCACTAATTTTTACTCTGGGCAGGGAGCACCAGCTGAAGAAACACTTGGATTAGTGACCTTGGAGAGCTGATCGCATGACTTTCTTTTATTAGTAAACTATTAATGAATTAGGCAAAGACCACAAGATATTTCTATCACATAATGATAATCTATTGCCCCTTATTAATATATATCAACAGTTGCTGTTGAACTAAGCGAATGCATCGTGATTTATAATTGATGTCAGTATCAATCTTCCAAAACTAAAAGAGTCATGCGTCACCTTTTAGCATGTGAGGTGCTGATGTTGTGTAAACTACTGAATTCATGGCTCATTTATTTCTCATCTTGGCTAATTTATTTTGTTTCATGTTCTGGCTTCGTTTGGCTCTGTTGTGAACATGGATCTCTCTTAGCTTTCCTTGTGACTGCCTTTCAATCCTTTTCGGGTTAATTGCGGAAAAACCACTACACCATTGCCCAATTGCGGATAGACCGCTTACAGATCTATTGGTGTGGACAGACTCCTGCACTGAGTGAAGAGACTCTGAGTGGACTTCTTTGAGTTTTTAATTCATTTAGCCGGTCCATCCACAATTGGGAGTATAGTAAGGGGGTCTATATGCAATTAACCCAGTCTTTTAACATGTACACCTTTTAGGTCATTGTGCATGGTCGCATAGACTCATAACTTGAATAATTATACGCAACAATGAACAGGAGAGATATCAATATTGATGTCATTTGGCAAAGCTTAGTGGTTAAGTCTTTGTTTTAATCTCACATGGATAATGTCTTTTCTAACTGCTGGTGTTCTGCAATTTGTAATAAAAATAACCCAAAGAAGCTTTTAATTAGAAATTGTATATCTAGAAAGCGATTGCTTTTAGCAAATGCCCCTAACTTTGGCCCAGGGAGATTCCATAATTTAAGGCGGGAAGTCTAAGTCTATCTTTAGCAGGTAAAAATGTTCACAACAAATTTTTTTTATTTTTTTATTCTTATCTCTTCCTTTATCCATTTCAAACAACCACTTTTGGGGAAGTACCTATTTTTAGAACTGAAATAATTTATTATCATTATTATTATGCTCTTGGTAGTTAATCCCCTCTCCTAGACCGGCAACAGCCCGTTTCACAACACTTATACGCCTCCATAACCGGATTTTGCCGGTTAACACTTCCAGAGCTTTAATTAAGTTCTTAAATGAAGATATTTAAGGAGACTACAAAAGAGCCCCTGCAGTTTATCAGAATTAAGAGGATGGCACCGCCGACAACCAGAATCTGGATCTTACCCTTGGAGGCTATACAGCCTACAAAGTACCAGCGGGCTTCTCGAGCCTCGAGATCTCCAAATGCGGTTAGAGCGGCGGTGATCTAACCGCGAGTAGAGGGACTCGGCCCAATAGGAGAAGCGCATTCTGAGGCTGTCCGCGGTGGCATTTTCGTTAATAGTTGTAATCAGCAGGGGTTGTTCTTCACTGGGTGTCTGAACATAATATGGCTTTGTTTGCGGTCGGTTAAAGCGCCGAAGGGTGGTTGTTTATGCGGGTGGCCGCATAAAGAACTTACGGGATTGCTTCATCTGCCATCGGTTTGCGTACAAGGGACGGTTGTAGGCAGTCAACGTACGCGCCGAATATTTGATAATTATCCAGTATCCACTTGCTCTTTTTTATTTCAATTTATACGATAGTTATCTTGGAAAACAGTGGATGGCTGTTTACTCAAGTTGCTTTCATTAGCTAAAAATACTGCTTTTTACAAACAAAAATAATATTATATGTGAATTGCAAAACAAATTATAAAAAATAAAAAAAAACTACTAAATAGAGTTTAAGGCTGATGAAATTGTATCTTTCGGACTGAGAGCAAATAGGAAACTTCTAATATATAACCTTATTGAACAGATAGTCTCCATTATCCGTGTTCATTAAATTTATTTTTTTTCAAAATATTTGAACAAAATATAAGTGCTAACAAATAAATTTAATGATGATGAACCCTATTAAAAATATAGATAAAGGAGATCTATCCAAAATAAATAATTCAATAGATATTAGAAACTTATCAAGATACTTGTCAGCCAACAAGCAAAAGTGAAAGAGAAATAGAGCATAAAGGAATATCCACCAATTATACGGTCGCGCTAAAAACCCCCGCATAGGAATTAATTATGCGGTGAACCGGACAAAATAAGGATTTTTTATATACTTTTGGCTTACAAGAGGAAGCGATAGCGATCAGCCCCCCTCTGACTCTCTATCGCCAAAAATTTCGAAGCTCAACCAAGAAAAGAAAGAAGAAGAAGGAGATTAGAAAAAAAAAACTCAAAATCGAAATCTATTAAAAAAGCTATCTCCTTTTTTAGAGAAACCAATCAACAAGCCGATCTAGGTTTTCTAATGGTCGGAGAGCAGACGACCCTCGCCGGAGGAGGCGCTACAGGCTGGTGGTCCGTCGATTCCAACGGCAGCGCCGGCGCCGGCGCCGCCTCCATCGCCGCCAACGGCACCTGCAGCAGAGCGATGGAGGCGGAGTTCATCCGCCGCCACCACCGCCACAACCCTAGAGACAACCAGTGCAGCTCCACCCTCAGCAAGCACATCAAAGCCCCGATCCATCTCGTAAGGATCTCGAATCTCGATCAGATCTAGAGATCGAATCTCTCTCCGCTTCGCTAGACGTAGCTGATGATTGTTTTTGGAATTTTTTATGATATTCTAGGTTTGGTCTTTGGTGAGGAGATTCGATCAGCCGCAGAAGTACAAGCCGTTTGTGAGCAGGTGCGTTGTTCAAGGGGATCTCGAGATTGGGAGTCTGAGAGAGGTGAACGTTAAGTCTGGCTTGCCGGCGACCACGAGCACCGAAAGATTGGAGCTTTTGGATGATAATGAGCATATTCTTAGTATCAAGATCGTCGGTGGAGATCACAGGCTCAAGGTTTAATTTTCCCTTCATTTTCACTTAAAATTATTAATTTTCATGCTAGGTGTTTGTGTTTTTGTCTGTGAGAGGTTTCCATACCAAAACACGTTGTGTGTTGCTCGCTCGCTAGGATATTTATGCTTAATTAGTGAAGTTGCATGTTAGGTGTTTGTTTTAATAATGCCTTCGGCATAGAGAAATTGGATTTTGGTATAAAACTGTATGTTAAAATGTGACTTGCATATGCTAGGGGGCTTGCTTGATTTATTGTATTTAATTTGGAAATTTCTATTGGTCATGAATATATTATTCAGGGAGCCAATTTCAATTGAATAAAGTTACACTTTCATTTCTATGTGTTTCCGTAGTCTAGTTTGTGGTATAATGTTTGTTTACATGCAACTAAAACTATTTGTTTTGGGGTTCTCCTAAAGAAACATTACAAACAAATAATCCTACACGCTTCGCGGCATTCACAAAAATGTCAATGCTTTCGTAGTTAAAGATGTTGCTTTCTCTGCTTTTAGAAATATTTTGTGATCGAGCGCCAATTGAACCCTCTGTCATCCATCACGTTTAGTTGATTGCGTGAGTTTGTCTAAAAATGGATGTTCATTTCCATGGTGGTCAGGAGTTTTGCATGTCCTGCTTCTTGAGCTCTGACATTGGTTCATTCTATTAGGGCTCACATCTGTAACCTGATGCCATTCCATTTATATTTGCAGAACTATTCATCGATCATAACGTTACACCCCGAGTGCATCGACGGGCGACCAGGCACGCTGGTGATCGAGTCGTTCGTGGTGGACGTCCCCGATGGCAACACCAAGGACGAGACGTGCTTCTTCGTCGAAGCCCTCATCAAATGCAACCTCAAATCCCTCGCCGACGTATCAGAGCGCCTCGCAGTCCAAGACCGAACGGAACCAATCGACCGGTAGTCGCACGATTGTTCAGACAGCTGTAATACCCAAAACCCCTTTCTAGGGCTTCTGGCTGCTACAATGAGTTTTAGCTTCTTCCCATGCTTTTATTTGCTCTCTCCTATTTCAGGAAATGGTTGATCGTGGGCTTCGTTTTTTTTCTTTTCTTTTCATTTCGTCAAGTTTCTTGCTAGTCAATCCTATTTTCTATAGACAGGGTTCTTCGCTCTTTCTATGATATTTGTGTATAAATACCTAATTTTATCAAAGAGTTGATACGGGAGAGATAAGGTTCATCTGTGCGATATGCTTTTGATTTGTTGATGCGTTTGTTGTATATTTTATTTTTGACCATCATTTCTCTATATTTCTCCAATCTATTGATGAGATTGGGAACAGTTAAGAGGTATCAATTTGGCTAAGTGGCACTTAAATACATTAATTAATGTTTCACTATCTTTACATTTAAGTATCTTGAGTTGTAAAAAGGAGCATAAAAATACCTTAAGCTGTTAAAAAGTAGCACATTGTTACTTTCGGTTGCATAAGTAATAGAATATTTTTAAGAATATTCTCATGTATATGCAATAGAATATTTTTAAGAATATTCTCATGTGCATAGTATACAAGAATTTTATTATTGTATTGCTTTTATTTATTGTTTTAATTACTATTTTACTTGCTCCTTTAATTTATTATTAGTATTTTAATAGAGTGTATTTTTATAAAAACTAATGGTGTTAGTTTAATTAATTTTAACCGTGAACAATTTATAGTATTTTTATGTTGTTTTTTTACCATTTAAAATATTTAAATGTAAAAATAATAAAACATTAGGGTATTTAAGTGCCACGTAGCCTATTAATTTTGACCGTCATTTCTCTATTCAGATAGCGAACAGTTAAGAGGCCTTGGATATTAGGGAATAACATCATTTCTTAATTTCTTGAAACTAGTGATTTGATCTTTTGCTTTTGTGCAATTTCACGTGGGTTTGGGCCAATGGGTGAGCTCAAGTACCATTGTTTTGTGTGAAGAAAGATTTGATTTATGTCTTGATTTGGAGTTTAATTAGCGATTAATGGTGGTGGGGCCCAAGAAGAGGGCGGTGCATGCGTCACGTATACTAGCCTTTACGCCACAGAAGAAAGGGGAGGAGAGGATAAGGACAGGCTCCTAACCCTGCGCTTTGTTTAACTAACGATGAGACCCTCCCTTTTGAAAAAAATGAGGAGGGATAAACACTGGCTTGTTTCTTTGATTGTGAGGCTCCAAAATTGGTGATGCTCATAATGTTAGGAGCCTTTTTGCATCCCCCTTTCTCTCTTTGTTTGGCTTTGGATGCATCTTTTGGCGTGCCATTACTCACTTATTTGTTGGTATCTCTATAAAGATCACTAGCCACAATGGTTGTTCGTGCATGTACTACAAAGACCACTAAGTACATCAGTCAGCAACTAGGGCATAATGTTGATAGATCTAAATGAATGTACATGTATGGATTGCGTAGACTCAAATAGATATGGATGAAGCAATTGGAAAATATGTCAAATGGGATATATTTTTGTTTGAGTCCGTTCTGGACGGGTACGAATTTTATCAGAACGTCTCACACGGTGCGGTATCTAACACAGCTGAGGGGATTGTATAATACCCAAAATATCCCTTTTTTTCCTCTTGTTTGCATCGGGGCACTTCACACAGTGCAGACATTCTGATAGAAATAGAATACATACTCCTATCAGAACTACCAGCAAGCGAACAGACTGTTCTGCGCGATTCATGAGATAACGGGTTAGTTTGGAGATATCATCACTCCCTTAGTAGCTTGGAACCACCCTCTGACATGCAGCTAGTTCTAATACGATTCGTTTCTTTGAATTGAGACCCTCTTTACTATTATGGATGATCGCTATTCTATTTCATATTACTAGGGGGAGCAAAGGGCTCGTTTGGTCGGTTTTGACTATTTTTGTCAAATTGAACCGTACCGAGCTAGATTTAGCAAGATTTGAAACCAAACAGAATCAAATCGGATCGATGCAGTTTTATTCGGTTTGTGGCTAAACATATCAAGTTAGAAATTTTTTGGCTAAAAAACAAGACTATTAATCCTAAACCTTACGCTCGTCTCATATCCCAAGTTGAAGAGAAAACTCATCAAATCACTTACTTTACAAACTAAAATTGAATTTTATCAATTAAGATATATAAAAATATTAGTATAAATTATCTATTTACCTAGAAGAGTATGAGTTTTAGACAATTACATTGAGAGCGGTTGGCTTAGTTATTTCGGTTTTAAATATTCTAAAATCGTCTTGAATCGAAGTTTTTATAAAACTTAACCAAACTGTCGAAATTTGACCAGTTCGGTCGGTTTACTCGGTTTGCACCGAACAATGCTCACCCTTACTTATTACAGACAAAGTGTGATCCTTGAAGAATGTGGAATTCATGAGCAAGTTGCAAGTAGCTTTCTTGCTCAAGCACACAAACATGTGATTGAAAAAAGGGGCTGCGCTTAAAACAAGTATGCTCACGGAAGAAAGCAAACGATGGCTTGTTTTCAGCCCACAAGTTTCAGAGTTAAGAGTCACGAGTATCCCCTGAATTTCTTTTGGTTTGATCTCATCTCATGAGCTGGATTACTTCTTCCACTTGCAATATTCCTAATTAGGAAAAAGAAGTGGTGAATGATATTTATTTTATTAGGAAAAAAGTGGGGCTAACAAATTCTTTCTTTAGGGGTCAAAATTTATATAATTGCTCTTGCTATTCTCGGTTATTGAGTAGTGATTATTATCTATCTTATCTTATCCATGAAATCCCTGTTTAAATTCCTCCTTTATGAACTTCATCATTTAACTCACTTGAACTCAGCTTAGAATAGCCATGACTCTATACATTCTAATTCAGTTCAAAGCAGGACTTATTAGTCTAAACTTATACAGGGAAAAAGTACTACTTTAATCATGGAAACTGATGGTGAGGGTTGACAAAATCTATGACAAAGATTTTGACCTACATTTTATCTATATTATCTTCTAGAGCTCCAGATAATGTGGCTTTGTTGACAAGCATCCAGCTGACTTGAGCTTTTCATATCTTGAGGATTGACTTTACTTAGAGTTAGTAGGTGGCTCTACTAATTATTTTTCGTCTTGCTGTCTACAGAAGAAGCAACCATTATGATCTACGTGTAGACAAAAATGTAAATACTCTGATAGAGTTTATGTCACTCTGTGATATTAGGTAAATTATTTAAGGATACTAGTAGATTAAGAAAGTGAGTAATAAAACAAAGTTATCTGTTTGTGGAGGAAATCATGTGAATCCAAGGATAACATGTGATCTCCATGTACGGCTTAGTTATATAAAAATAAACGACAGTAAAAAGTGTTCACAATTTACCATTGGATTTCCATTGCCCAAACATAAGAAGTAAAATATTTGGCCACAATCCCGTTATATATGACTTTATATTTGTTGGGTCATGATAGGCATAGTATTGGCAGTTAAAAATTACCTGAGAGCAACCAATTTCATTATTTAGAATAAATCATTCATTAGTATAGTGAGATTGAGGATGAAATAGTTCATTGAATCAAATTACAACAGTTAAAATAGAGGGTACTTATGGAGTCTTTTGTGATTAACGCGGCGCGAAAGTAATAAATCTAGAAATCCACTAATGGTTATTCTCTGAATCCTCAAAGAATGATCTTCGAATCCACGAAAATCTTTGAATCCACGAAGCAAATATTCGCATAAAGAGGAAATTTTATTGATGAAAAGTTATGTCTCTAGGGCTTACAATCCTCTACTTAAATTGGAAAACAAATAAGACTTCTACTAGGGCCCAAACTTTACCAAAAATAAAAACAACAAAACTCTCCTTAAAAAGCTTCCTATGATTGGGGAAACAAATTGGTCAAATTTGGAATCAAACCGGATTTATTTACTAATTAAAACAGACTCTTAAAACATTACCTAAAATAGTAAAAAACTGACAAAAACTCTGATATCTCCCAATCCGGAGGGAATTCACAAAACAGATGGCCGCAAACCAAATATCAATTGGTTTGGTTGACTAGGTCTCAAAAAAATACCTGATTTTCATATATAATTCGTCCAATTCTGATGTACGTTTTGGGAGATATGACCCAATCTTCATTACAAGTTGTTTTCTTTTGTCGGGTCTGCGTTTAGGCTTTTGACGGTCTAGTTTCTCCGTGAATATACCACAGTGTGTTCCACATTAGCGATGATAGAATACCTATGAGATTAACAGAAAGGTTCTAAAAATTACAATTATAATATAAAGCTTTGACACCCCCAATTTAACAAAAAAGCCCTTCGGCGTATCAAAGTTAAAATTGAATGTTTATTACAAATCGGAAGGTGTTATATCATAGAACTAACTCGGAAGGTGTTATATTATAGAAATAACTAAGTGTTAATCCTCAACCAAGAGCCGACACGTGTCTCATATTAACTAAGCATCATATCTACTTCATCCTAGGCAGGGCGACTCGAGCAACATCAACACTCAATCCTTCCTAAGAAGGACCGAGTCAAAATGTGTCCTCACTCGAACTCACCATTTGAGTCGATCCTACTCCTCTTCACTTTACAAGGTCGGATCGACAACTTTTGAATCCCAGATGACTGACTAAAAAGGCACTACTTATCAGCCAACTCGCAAGACCGAGGCGAAAAGATATCATTTGTCGACTCTCTCATAGACACAAGTCGAGAGGCGGGTTATCCTCGAGCCCCCTGCTGACAGTCGACCACCATCACATTAAATGCATAATCAGAATCATCATTGCTCCAGTCCTGAAGGTCTTTATAACTCATTGGACCTCGTCAGCACCATGCATACCTCATCACCATCACATTAAACGCCTGGATGCCGCATCCCTCTCTGCAGCTGACACTTGTAAAGTAGCTGCCGACTGAGCCGCCTGCTTGGACTCGGCCAAAATTACACAATTGCCTCTTGAGATCTGCTATAAAAGAAAGATGTTGTCTACTGCTTAGGGTAAGCCAACTCTTGCTAAAAAACTCCACACACTCACTTTATTTCTCCACTCAAGCTCACTACTGACTTGATCGTCGGAGGAATCATCGGAGATCTCAACTCCGATCCTCTCATGTGCTGTTCATGTGCAAGACTGGATTCTCTACTCAAGAACTGTCTAAAGAAGATTGAGTGACCCTAGCACCCTACAAAATCCACACTTAGTCTCCTTTTCAATAACTGACATGACATCAACAGAAGGTAAATTAAAATTATGATAAAATTGAGGATTTGTTAGAAAAACATATTATTTTGAAGTTATATATGTATAAATCTTGTTGATTTTAGTTAAGGATGTGACTTAGGACAGAATATGGCATTTTATAATTTTGTTCTACTTGTTGCCATTGACACTGATAGGGTATTTGATCATTATGTTTTGACACTAATAGGACATTCTGTCATGCATTATGTTACTGGATTTAAACTCGTGATTTATTCTTCTTTCTTTCTGAAACAATGATTATGCTATAGACAATATTTAGGACAACACACCATCCAGCATTCCAGCTCTATTCACCTCCATTGGAAGTCAAAGGTTTATTTTCCATAATTTACATATTTAATTCATACTATTAGCAATGATGTATCTACCCACTGATTCCCATATATGTTTTCATTAAAAATTGAGTGATCCAAAAGATTGTATAAGGAAAAAAGAAAAAAAGTTTTCCAACTAACATGCTATTTCTAATCTTGGAAACAAAATATGAAAAAGATCTAGGTGTGTTTGGCAAATACCCTAAAACGGGGTTAGGCTTAGGACGGTCCCTAACCTTGTTTTCAACTAAACTGGCTTTGTTTTAGACCGAGGGGAGGTGGTTCAAAACAATACTAGTTTAAGTGCCAAATTTAGCCTTGGTAAAGCTGGGCTAATGTTGGCCTAGTTTTACCCAAGCAGAAATTTACTTAAAGCAGGGCTAGGGCGAGTTGCCAAACACACCAAGTAAATGTGAATAATTCTTTTTACCAAATTTCAGTTTTTTTATTTTGCGACAAGTGAGTAAATGTTGGGTTTTGAGATATCAAATTGTCAAATTAACCTCAACTTAGAAACTTCACATCAAATTGTCAAAATTGAATTTCAGGTTATCAAAGTTAAAAACGTGACCAACCGCGGGTGACCTGGATGGTTGGAAGGTTCTAATATGGCTCCCACGATCTTAGGTTCAATTCCGGATTGGGTTACCAAAAAAAAAAAGTTAAAAGAGTGAAACTCTTAGGTATTAGATTACAAATAACCATAAATATCTCGAAAATTCAAACTAATTTTTTCATAAATAAAGTTCATTTCTCTATTTGTATGTTTTAAAATTTTGTAATTGCGACCGCATGAAGTAGGGAGGCCCACAAGCCCATATTCCAAGAAAGAAAAAAAAAAAGGCTGCATCCAAAACGCGGTGCCTCCTCAAGGGTTTTACAGACAGTCGAAAACAACTTCGCTGATCACAGAGAATCAAGCGGGGAAGGAAGCGAGGGGGAAAAAAAGGAAAAAATAAAATAAAATCATGCCGCTGTACGATTGCATGCTACTGGTGAAGCCGCACGTGAGGAAGGAGATGATTATAGATCTTGTTGGCCGAGTGGGGAAGCGAGTGTATCAGAGGAAAGGGGTGATCACTGATCTCAAGTCCTTTGGTACTGTCCAGCTCGGATACGGAATCAAGAAGCGCGACGGCAGGCATTTCCAGGTTTGGATCTTGATCTTGATCGAACCCATTTCGTCGATTTTGTTCAATTTGCGTTGGTATGTGTCTGTGCTCATCTTGTGTTTGTTGAAATGCCTGACCCATAATCACAACTTTGATAAATAATGAATTTGGGCGTGTTCACCGCAGAATATGGTTTCGATGCCTGACCCATTAAAACAAAGGTTTGATATCATGATAGAACTCGATTAAAATTGAAGTTTGATTCATATTTATGGGTAATAAGGCCATGTCATGACAGTTATTGAACTCCCGTGATGAGGCAATACTACGCAGGCACGCATTGTTGTTTAGAGTAAAGAGCTGTTTGTTATGATTGAATAATGCAATATGGATTGACCTAGGTTCCTATTGTTGTTTGAATAGCGCACTTACTCAAGTCTCAAGCCATATAGTTGTATTGGAATTATGACTTAAATAAACCTTTCTCAGTAATTTTGCATAATAGTAGGGACGAAAACTCACTTGCGAATAATTCTTATGGTGACTTGTTTGGAGGAAAGTCGGCTATTTGTACTATGCTTTTCTTCATATTTTAAGCTTGCGAACATTCTATTTGGTTAGCCTGTTTGTGTTGTTCTATGGTTAAATGCATAAAGACTCTTCATTCTCACTGAAAAGACCATTATCAGATTTTATTTCACAGATTAATCTAAGTTTTCAACCTTTATAGACACTATAACAAAACCACCAGATAGCTTCTTCTTTTTTTTTTATAAACAAATTTAGAGGAATCCTGTAAGCAAGTTTTTACATCATTGCAAATGGCCCGTCAATCATGGAGAAACATTACCTTACTCACATAGCAATTAAGATGTACCTTAAAAAAGGTATGGAAACATATTGGTTTTTCCTAATCTTTCTTGATATTGATTCACTGCGTTGGCCTGATATGCTTCTAAGGGTTTACTTTGTTGAACATTAAGTTCCTTCTCATTTCAATTTCAGTAGAACAATATTTGCATATGAATGTTATAGGATTTATTGTTCCTGAAGATGTGAGTTATTGCAAGTTGTGTTCCCTATAATGGTATGAACATGTTGGAAAAATGTGCACAATTACGCAAACTGACCTATTACATGTCATGGCAAACCCTGCACATAGTGTTTGAAATAGTGTAGAGACATTGTGGCACTTTACCATTCCAGTATAAAATATACTAGTTGAATATATTGTATGCTATTGCAATATAATGTATTCTTTCAATACGACTTTGTACTTTATCTTTTTTTATTTCTGTGTTGGATTAAATTCTCTCTGTGCTTGTTTAGCCTTTTGATTTTGTGTAAAATGATCAATCATGTCTAAAATTTTGGATTAGAGAGCATGGTATTTGGAAATAAGGGGAACCATCTCACTCTTGTTATTGCTTGCTAGTAGCTTATTATAGTTGGTTAGTAGCTTAATATAGCTACTATTATAATTCAAAATTTTTATTAACAAGAGTTGGATTTTTTTAATTATATTTGTATTTACTAAAACTTTTGTGGACAGTTTTATAGTTGTTTTAGCACATAACCTTCACAGCTTCACTATGCATTATGCTATACGTGGCTATGACTATGTTACCTGGGTATTTCTATTTGGAAGCCGTACTCGACCTGTACCTATACCCGTACCCAAACTTCTTGGACACTTCTTGAATATATGCATACATTTTTTTGAAAGATTATACTCAATTGTACTACATGTTTTAATTTAAAACACTCCTCATACACTTTGTGGATGTATTTTACACGCTTTGCATCTATTTCTAATATATTGATCTCATGTAAATGAAATGAAATATTGATCTTATGTAAATTATTAATTTTAATACATATAAATATGCATAACATACATATTTATAGCCGTGTCCCCATACACTACCTTTTACAAATTTGCCATGTCCCGTACCCATACCGGTACTAGTACCAGTATTCGTACCCGTACCCATGCAACTTACCTCTATGAGCTTTAAGCTATTGAAAGATTGAGTGTTATTTTAAATGTTATTGTTGGTGTGACTGGTGTTTAAAAAATGGCTTATGACTTAAATCTGTTCTAGGTGCCTCTAATTAATTGTTGAAATGCCTAATCGCTTTTGAGCTCTAGACAGACCATTCCATGTTAAAACCAGTCTATTTAATTAAGCAGGTTTGACCTGATTAAACTTGAAGGTAAGGGCACAACCGTGCTCTAGGGTCAATTGTGATGCCTTCCTTCCCTATTTCTCTCTCTTGGCCAATCCTTTGGCCAACAATCCCTCATCTCTGAGTCTTCTCTCTTTTATTGCATCTCTGAACACCTTCGAAATTTTCTTCATTGCTGCTGGACACCCTTTGAAGCTAAAATAGTGATATTTGATATTTGATAAACTATGTACCATGGATATGGACACGGGTACATTTACCTTTACAGGGACTTGAACTCTAGATAAAATCGTATGGCAACTTGGTACATTTACCTTTACAGGGACTTGAACTCTAGATAAAATCGTATGACAACTTCATAAATAGCAGGACACATACATGATTCATATATGTATATATCTGTGTGCATATAGGTATATACACCATATATTTAGAGAAAAATGGAGGACTTGGTACCAAGCACAAACTTTTGTGCTTGATAGTGAGGTGGCTCTTTCCCATCCACTCATTCAAATAGGGGTACCACTTTCACCTGGGTTGGATAACTAAAAGTTATATTTTCAAGTGGGGACCATTTGAGTGGATGGGAATACGCCACCTCACTACCAAGCACAAAGTTCATGCTTGGTCTCGAGTTCCTCCATTTTTTCTCATATATTTATGTATATAAATACTTATACTATATATTCATGTGTGTGCTTGTGTAAATGTGTGTAATATCACAATAATAACAAGTACACCTTTCATCACACAATTCAATCAAGTTAACTTGATTCAAGTCAAAAACCATTTTCTCCGTTGGGGTTGTTGATGGCGGGCAATGACTGGTTACACTCATTTGTATAAGGGTCTATCCCATACCGTGTTTGGTGTGTGCTGAGACTCGAGAAACGGATGGCAAGAGGTATGAGCTTTGATTCATTTTTAACTATTAGTTATTATGTAAACATATAACTTAAATCCCATGAATCCATAGAGATAAATACTGTCTGCCTGTGAATTAAGTTTGAAAATTCAAGTTTTGGTTGCACATTGCTAGATGTGTTAAACATAGGTTCATTTGTGTCTATGAACTGTTGGTGTCTGACATGGGTTTGGGAGCCAAAGTTGTTTGTGCCTTTTAGCTTCATAGGATTATTTTGTTCTAGACTGCATAGTGAAAGTCTGAATCTTGTTCCTGATACAAAGTGTTTAATTGGGAGAGAGAAATCTTGCAAACAAAATGAAGATATTTGAGGAGACAGGACCCCTCTTGTAACATTGTATTTGTAAGCTTGAAGGTGATTTGACCTATCGATGATGAATATTGAACTCGAACTATAAGTGACTCTAGCCATTGCCCGAGATGTCCATTCTCTTCAGTTAATGTACTGTATTCTTCATAAAAGTTCTGTCTAAAATAGTCATTGACTCATTGCTTTTTTTATTATTTTATATTAGCTTTAGCTTGGAAAATGGTAGTGGACATTCACTGAAAATTGAGTTGCAAAATTCCTGAATGGTGTATTCTTATCTGTGGTGTCCCCTTATAGGATGTCTTCTCAGTTTCACTATCTTTCTGATAGAATTGCATTCATAGTAAGATTTCGTATATTTTTAAGATATGGGTTGGTAATCGCTAATTTTTCTTTGGGAATCTTTCTTAGGTATAAGAACCTTTACTTTGGCTCCATCATGAAGGTAAGTGGGTTATCTTTTTTGAGAAAATACTTGCTAGCTTAATATGCACCTACCTCTATGACTAATTGGAGTTATCTTAAAGAGTTTTTGTAGAGAATCCATCTATTCTGGGAGTGTTATGGAAAGTTGTTGAATTCAGCATTGAGCTCCATAATGGAGCTTCAGATAGTAAGAGAGAGTAACAGTTATAAGTGAGAAGGTCCCACTTATGAGAGCTGAAACGTGGGAATCCGATATCGTGTATTGCAGCTACTGTTGATTAGATTATAAAGCATTCAGAGTGTTAATCTTCTAAATAAGTTAGTTGTCTCCTTTGTTGCTTGGATGTGACTAGTCAGTGAGAGGAGTATCCTGATATTTGTTTCAAATTCCTTCTTTATTAGGGGTTAGATTGTGATGCTTATCCGTTAGGTGGCATAGGCATTTCCAATCTGCATTGGGCTGCCCACTTGCTGATCGTGGTTGTCTTAATTCTTTATTTTATTATTATTATTATTTCCTTTTAAATGTTGCTCCATTCTGGACTAAGTATGAAATCTTTGTTTGTGAGGAAAAACTGACGTATTGTTCAGCATTAAGTTGATTTTTTTGTAGACTGGAGATCAGTTGGATGAGAGGGGTGCCTACTGCTTAGTTGCAGCTTATGTGAAAGAAATTGCTCAAATTTGATTTAGTGTAGATCTTCAGAAAAGAGATGCTTGTTTCTTTCCTTTTTTTTAATTGTTCTCCAGCACAATGCTAATAAATTTGTGTACAAGTGCTCTCAGAAGTTACAAGTTATAACATTGAATTGATGCTTTGATATTTTACCCTTCCCTTCCTTGAAAGGAAATCTCTAATACTTTGATATTTTACTCTTCCCTTCCTTGAAAGGAAATCTCTATCTTAGATATGAAATGCCGTTAGATGGTTGAATTAAGTCTAGATCAACCATATACATCTCTCTCGCCAACATGATGTCATGCATTCCCATGCCCCTCAGCAAAGTAGGCCACAGTGGGAACTCCCTGTTGTTGTATTGTTACAACTTGATATATGCAGAGTTGACACCTCTCTTTAGGCATGTGTAAATATCATCTTTATCTTAAATTTTGTTGACACTTCTTGAATGTTAGTTTAGGTTAATTGATTTGTCATCTTTCTGCTGTCATGTATTCCAGCTTTAGATGTTAATGTGTCATTGTGGTTTGACAGTCAAAATTTTATGCAAATTTGATACAACAGGACTCATATTTTTGTCAGTTTGCTTAATTTACGCTCTGTTGCCAGGGTCACCTGATGCAGATGACTATGATGGTTCCACCCACCTTCAACCAGGAACTCCAATACTTGAACAAAGAGGACCGGCTGCTCCGCTGGCTTGTTATAAAGCACAGGAGCGACACAGTCCATGGGTTGGAGAAAATCAACGATGATGAAGGATCAGATGATTTTAGAATGTTCCTAGACTATAAGAAGGTTGAGAGCGATGAGGACGATCATGAGGAAGATGAGGATGATGGTGAAGAAGTGGTTGAATAGTTTGTAGAGAATGTACCCACCTTTGTAGTTGAATTCTCTCTTGAAGCTAATATCATTATAGCATAGGCTTCATAGTTTTTGATACAGCAATAACCTATGTGGTCAAATAAGCAGACTATGAGCATTGGGGTTTTGAGTGTCTCCTTATTAGGTGTTCTTGTTTGCCGCGAATTGTTGTTCTACTTGTGTTGTATGCTACAGGTAGTCTCGTACCTAAATATCTTCTAATTCGAATCGATGCCTTTTTACACATGCTACAGGCTGCCTATTACATGTCTCAAATTGGTTTCAGGTGAAGGGGAACTGTGATTGCAATTGAAGCCTAGTACCTCTCAGGTTTTACCTTCACGGTGTGAGAGACCCTTGTAGGAAAATTTCTTGAAAAAGAAATCTTATAGATGACCTGTTAAGAAAATCATAAAGGGAGATAGAGGATGAGTAAATCTGACCGACCGTTAGGAGCCAACATCACTATCACTTAATCATTGATAACATCTGCACTGATAGATAGTTTGATTGTACCTACAGTTAATACTGATGTGTGCATCACCATTCATACTAGGCTAGGTGTCTTCATCTCCTATCTCTCTATATGATTTTCTTTAGACGGCCCTCTCTTTTCCAAAATGTTTGGAATTGTTAGAGAGCATATTTGTGTTAAAATACCATATTTTGCTTACCTGGTACAAATCTTTGACGACCGACATCATTCATTTTGTACTTGCATTCTCTTTACCAAGTGAAGAGCCTGCTCAGATGATTTATTTTAGACCTAACTTGTGTTATATCTTTGTAATTTGCATTTATTTCATTTGTCACTAAAATGAATCATTATTAGTAAAAGACGGGCGCTGATACGATGCAGAGGACTCCAAATCCATTCATTTTGCCTAGTTGACATGCTTTTTCTAAGATCAATCTTCCTAAAATTGAAATGACAGGGTGAAAGAGAAGAATGGGGTCTTGCATTTTAAGAAAGAAGAAGAGAAACAAAGCATTCTTTGCTTTTGCTATTTTGGATGTGCCTTAAAAGTGCCATGAAAAGCTGGGTTAGTGCGCGGAGAAAAATGCCAGCTTTGTGTGCTGTACAGTATATTCCTTGGTCTCCCACTCTGCGGTTGCTTTCTCTAAAGTATGTTTCAAAGGAGAGCCAGGATGAAGGAACAGACAAAACTAGCTCCAATGCCTGCACATCTCTCTCTCTCCATTATCTACTGTTTGCATGTGAGCTTCAGCTAAAGAGGCAGACAAGAGGCGGACACAGGAAAGAACAAAGTTATCAGGCTGAGGCAGAGGGGAGTAGTCAGTTATATTGCACTTGCAGACACCAAGGAAATTAATTGAGCAAATAAAATCCTCCGACATTAGTACTAGAATTAGTTGGCTCACTAGGAGAGTTGAGATTGAAGTTGGTCAGATAAGATTAGAATCAGATTAGAAAAGATAAGATCTTTTAGTGGGTTGTAAAGCAAAATGTTGAGCTATTTTTCTTAGATTTTTGCATCAATGTCCAGGTTTTATCATGTCTATAAACAGGCAGCCCGGTGAACGAAACTCCAGCTATGATCGGGTCCGGGAAAGAATCTAACCACTTTGGTCTATTGTACGCATCCTTACCTTACAAGTTTTTTCCCCGTGAGTGGCTATTTCCACAACTCGAACTCGTATTAATCAGCTCATATCCAAATCAATAAGATATGATCTCTTTTTTTTTTTTTTTTTTTTGAGTCTATGGTTTGTACCTATGTGTCATCCATAGATAAGATTTTGGATTAGGGTCAAATAAAAATCAGGTTTGAACGGAATTGGATTTGGACAATCTAGACCCACTCGCAGCCCTAAATTCAATGGCTTTCATTACCTAGTCAGCTTATCACCTGTTGATAAAAAGTGAGGAGTAACATAATCTTTCATTTCAGTTAGCATTATTTTTAAACACAAGAATGATTTTACTTAATAAAACTTCTCAAAATTCAAAAAACCAACTGAAGGCCCCATTAGCTTTTGGATCAAAATTTTCTTCACATCAACTTGAGTAAATTCTACTACAACATAAACACTTGAACTAGCTTTTTCCTAAGCATTCAGTTTAGAATTAGGGCCATCTCTTATCAAAACAAAGACTAAATATTTCCGTTGAGATGCATCCATTATAATCATAAATGAAGTGATAAGATCCCTCAAGCTTCTCATCCTCATTGTAAGGCTACAAAATGTTTGTCAAGATAAACTAATTTATAGTTGTCAGGTTCCCACTCTACTCAATGCACTCGCATTGCTACCCACATGGCTCATGATCCTTTGCAGTTTTCACGCATAAACAGATCAATAAGAATTCATGAAACAGAGGAGAGATTCTCGATTTCTTCCCATGACTCTTTCCCTCTCATCTGCCTTCATTTAACATATCTCACATGAACTCACATAAAAAAGCCACATAATACAAAAATAGAAAGATAAAAATAAATGAAACTCTGGCTCACTTCACTAGACATTCCCCTTAGTGGTCTGCTCCTCCGCTGCAGGCTAACAAACCCCAGCTCACGACACTCACTCACTGACAAACCCCTTCTTTTTATCTTGGGAGCGGTAACCTGACCTCCGTTGGACTCTTCTCGTTGTTCTTACCCCCGCTCTCAAATTTCCCCTGTTTTTTGGACTTTTTATATGGGTTCTCCTGAACACGAAAATTTAACGGCTACCCATTTATTCTTTCTCTCTGTAAATCCAAACCCACCATTAAAAATCTAATCTTGGAGCTCTATCCTTGGACTTCTAAGCAAAAAACCATGGAGAACAGAGCTCTTGGGCTTCTCATTTTATTACCACTTATTCTCAATTTTGGGACTTTGGCGGCTGAGGAGACCTGTTCAGGGATTGTGCCAATGAGAAGGAGACCAGAGACGATATCTATTACAGAATTTGGAGGGGTTGGAGATGGGAGGAGGCTTAACACTAGGGCATTTAGAAATGCTGTGTACAGGATTCAGCACTTGAGGAAGAGAGGAGGAACAATGCTCTATGTTCCCCCTGGAGTTTGGCTCACTGGCAATTTCAATCTCACTAGCCACATGACTCTGTATTTGGCTAGGGGAGCTGTCATTAAAGCTACTAAGGTTGTTACTTACACTTAAAAATTTGATAGTTTTCACAATGTGGGCAAATTTTTTTTATTGAACTTGCTGAAATAATAATAAGTATGGAAGTATGGATATTGATGTTAAGTTTGAATGCATAAGAATATGCATTAGTGGGAGAAACTTAGATACTTTGCAAGTATGTGAGATGATGTTGTGGTATTGAATTTTGTAGGACACATGGAACTGGCCTTTGATGGATCCTTTGCCATCTTATGGCAGAGGGAGGGAGCTACCAGGAGGGAGATATGCAAGTTTGATTCATGGGAATGGACTTCGAGATGTGATAATCACAGGTAATTGGTTTTGAACTAGTTTTGTTGTTAGTATTTTGGGATAATAATAGTGTTATGATCTTATTTCAAGGCATTAATAATTTTATGGCAATCAGCTAGAAGTAGTTCAGATGCACCTTAATCTGCCAGTGGCAGTTTACAATATTTTTCATAATCCTTGTATATTGCGGTTTTCTTGTGATGATAAATCAAGTTTGAAGAAGAGTATTGCATTTTAAAAAAAAATCTTCTGAGAAACTCATCTACATGTTTTCTTTTCCCCCGTACATTTTAGGTGATTACTCTCAAACATTTTTGTTTAAATTGTTATGATGGCAGGCGACAAGGGTGTAATCGATGGCCAAGGGGAAGTTTGGTGGAATATGTGGAGGCAGAGATCTCTTCGATACACAAGACCGCATTTGTTAGAGTTCATGCATTCCTCTGATATCCTAATCTCTAATGTCGTCTTCAAGAATTCCCCATTTTGGAATATTCACCCGGTTTATTGCAAGTAAGTTAAAAAAAAAAAAAAATCTCAGTTATTAATGAAGCCAAGCTCATTGTGTTACAGTCCGAAATTATTGTATCAGCGTCATCCTTTCTCAATTTTGATGCATTGTCTTCTTCTTTAATTTACAGCAATGTGGTAGTAAGATATGTAGCCATTGTGGCGCCTCATGACTCCCCCAATACTGATGGAGTAGACCCAGGTAAATATCATCCTATCTTTCAAAACTTAATGACAGTACCCAAAATAGTAAATACAGAACTTGGCTCAAAACATTTCATCATGTTCAGATTCAAGCTCCAATGTGTGCATAGAGGACACCTTCATCTCAACCGGCGACGACCTAGTCGCCATTAAGAGCGGCTGGGACGAATACGGGATCCACTATGGCCGCCCAAGCACCGACATCACCGTCCGCAGACTGACAGGCTCCACCCCATTTGCCGGATTCTCCATCGGAAGCGAAGCTTCCGGAGGAATCCAGAACATCTTCGTCCAGAACATGTACATCTACAACACAGGCATCGGCATCCACATCAAAACCACAGCAGGCAGAGGCGGATACATAAAGAACGTTAGGATATCCGACGTCAACATGCGTAACGTTCGAAAGGGAGTGGTACTCACCGGAGACGCTGGGGATCACCCGGACGAGAATTTCAATGCGAATGCGCTCCCAGAGGTGGACGGGGTGACGATAAGGAACATCTGGGGGGTCGGAGTGCAGCAGCCAGGGATGATTCAGGGGATCAAGAACGCGCCGTTCAAGAGGATTTGTATGTACAATGTGAAGCTTTCGAGGGGTTGGAAGAGGCGGGAAGCACCATGGAAGTGCAAGGATGTGAGCGGGGCAGCGATGGGGGTGCAGCCGTGGCCGTGCTCAGAACTCACCAGCACGTTTGAGACTGGGTATTGCTACAATTAATAGAAGTTCTTGATTAGTGTTTTTGTTGGTTGAGTTGATCGTAGTTGATATTTTCTTAGTTTGAATAAAGTTTTTGAGTTTGGATGATGCTTTTGTTCGTGTGGACTATGTAAATTTGTTAGTGTAGTTCGGTCAGTTCAGTGGAATTTAGGAGTGACATAAAAATTATCCCATAATTGATTTCCTTTTCACTTGAGGGGCTGTTTGGTTCATTAACATGAAAAGAGGAAACACAATTCCATGTAGTGAAAGTGATTGTTTGAGTTTTCCACACTTTTCAATGCAAGTGAATGTTTGACTTTGTTTGGTATGAAAACAATGTGGGAAATACAATGCATACACTTTTCATGTGTTTGGGTGGAAAGAAAAAAAGAGGGAAAACTTTCATTGATTAGACATTT
>JBAKGM010000001.1:32229950-32241654 GCA_037177215.1 Asparagus racemosus
ACGTCGCCTGGGAAGGAGGTATTATCCCCTTAATCACGTTGATTAGCCTCATTGAGCGTTCAGGACCATAACAAAAATCAATAGTTATAATAAAGTTGTGATTTTTTCACTACTTTCTAGCAGTAAATAAAATACAAATACTTTTAATTCATGTAAATCAGATGACTTGGTAGCATAATTTGATATGATACTAGCCCTATTTACAATTTTTTTTATTTCTTATATAACGGCTAACAATGTAATTACACTATAGAAGGTTGGGCCAAATTGATAAACTTGCCTTAAATTTGGGTTATATAGGATCCGAAATGTCTAACATTTTTGTTAAAAATGAATCTAACTTATAACTAATAATTATTTTTCAGGCAAGAAATAAATGGAGCAATTAACAAATTGTTTTGAGAAAAAAGTGAATTATTACACAGGAGGGGTGTCAAGTCACCGCGAGTGAGTGGACACAAAGTGGTTTCCTTTTCTCAACAGAAAATTCAAAGGAGAAAGAAAAAAATGAAAAGGGTGCTTTTTGACACTTGATCTTTTGTAATACAGAGCTCTATTCTCAGAAGCCAAAACAATAATATTTTTTTGTTACTCTTCTCCTCTGCATCTGCGTCTGAGTCATCTTTGGCAGTTAGCATTGGCCCTTTGAGTGTTTGGTTGCTTCTCATCTCGTCTGCTCACTGAGAAGAAGATAGAGAGCTTTGAATTGGGAGTGGGCAACAAGGAATCATAGCAGAGCTTGAAGAAGAAGAAAGAGGGAATATAATAGTGGATAAAGCTCCTTTTGAGTTTATTGATTAAAGGAGAGGTGAAGAAGGGAAAGGACCTTGAAGAAGAAAAACTTGTCTTTTTATTGAAAATTTCTTCTTGGGTTTAGAATGCCGATGGAATTCTGACCGAAAGAGAGGCTTTTCACTGAATCAAACTGCGGGGATTCTCTTTTTTTGGAGCGGTGTTGGATTTTGCATCTGGGTTTTTGTTTTTAGAGTCTTTTTGGTTGGAGTTTGCCCCCAAAGCTGCTTCCTTTTCTAGTTATTTATGCTTTAGGATCCTATCCCCCATCTGGGTTTTTGAGTTTAGATGCTCTATTTGAAGAGAATTTGGTGCTGATTGTTTCTGGAGGGATTTAAGTATCTGGGTTTTTATTGAGAGAGGTTCTAGTTTTGGGAAATTGATGGAATTAGCTCAGTTGTTCTGGTGTTTTTTCTGCTGAAATGGAGAGAAGAAATTGTTCCCCCTTTTGGATGGTGAGCTTGGTGCTAGCATTATTGGGTTTGCTTCAAGTTTCCTCTGCAACTCTTTCGCCTTCGGGTATAAACTATGAAGGTTAGTAGACCTTGAGCTTTATCTTCCTTCTCTTTAGCATGAGTTTTTCATCACCATAAGACTCTATGGGATCTCTGGATTGGGTTTGCTCTGGCTAATTTCGAATAATGTTTGAATTATAGAAGCATTCTTTCAGAGTATTAATTAACAAATTAACTGGTTTTAAATTCACCTTGTAGTTGTCTTTGTTTTCTTCATTATCAAAATTCTAGGAGTATCCTTCTAGGATATTATGTAGGTATGTGATTTTGAGTAGACCCTGATTGGTCATTATGTCTTGATTTCTTTGAGATAATTATGTCGAGGACCAGGAAGCCCCAGGCAAAACAATTTCATGTAGAAATCAAAATGCAGCATATTTTTGTGATGTATCTAAGATTTAGCAAATTGAACCATTATTAAGAGCAATGACCAAAATCCTCCATCTTCATAGTGGTATCTTCTTCTTGTGGTTATTTGCTAGGGATCACCATCTATTTTGTCTGAATTAGGTTTGCATGCTGCGAAAGCAATGATAGTAACAGTATTAAGAGAGTAACTGAACCTGCTGATACAATTTGTTGCTCTCCCACTCCACCTCTTTCCGATACACGCTTGCCTTACAGTATCAATGGGAAATCTATCCCTTATGAATCCTGGCTCATTTTTTTAAGTAGTTGGTGACAAACAAACGTATACAATGTAATTATTGATCATATGCTCTAGTATTATATAATACAATTGATCCATCAGTGTGGTATAATATCTGTCATTTACAGTGGTAACTTTAGGAATTACTTACCCCTACTCTTGCTAATGCAGTGGTGGCATTGATGGCCATAAAATCGGACCTAAATGACCCATATAATGTTCTTGAAAATTGGGATATTAACTCAGTGGATCCATGTAGCTGGAGGATGATCACCTGCTCTGCTGATGGATATGTCTCTATTCTGTAAGAAATGCACCATCTTTTTCATTGTGTTTAAACAGTTGCAAGGCAAAGAGAAACATTCGCATTATCTGAACACTTCTCTGATTTACTAGTCCTTTGAATTATTCTCTTTTTTTTATGCAGAGGCCTACCAAGCCAGAGCTTGTCTGGGACTCTATCACCTGGAATTGGAAATCTAACAAAACTTCAATCTGTGTAAGTAGGTCTATTAGTCTGATTGGAAGTTTTTTCTTTTCTTTTTTCTTTTTTCTTTTTGGTTGATATTCATCTTGTTTGTATTAAAAGACTGTGTTGTACACATAACTTGGTTGCAAAATAGCCATACTTGTTTTCTTTTCAAAATGTGCTTTAAGAATCTATGCTGTAGAGTTCAAAATGTTACCTTTGGATGGTGATGGATATAACTAAGCCACAATTCTGTTGTAAAGTAAGATTTGGGGTTTGTTCCTATAGGCTGCTGCAGAACAATGCTATTTCTGGACCTATACCCGCTGATATAGGAAAGTTGGAGAAGCTCCAAACACTAGATCTTTCTATCAATCAATTCAGCGGCGGGATTCCTAGTTCCCTGGGTGACCTGAAGAACCTGAATTATTTGTAAGACTTCTGGAAATTAAGACCATTTTTTCCCCTTCTGTTGTTAATTTTGCAGATTCAAATGTTACAATCATCTATTTACTTTACATGACAGGCGATTGAATAATAACAGCCTCTCTGAAGCCTTGCCTGGTTCAATGTCAAACATCAAAGGTCTCACTCTCCTGTAAGTGTTATCTTTATCATTTCACAGAGCAAAGACATCTGCATTTCTTTATATAGAGGTAATGAAGTTCTCTTAAATTTAAATTCTTGTAGGGATCTTTCTTATAATAATCTGAGTGGCTCTATACCAAAGATTTCTGCGAGAACTTTCAAGTAAGTTTTTGTCATTCTATTCATTTTTACTACCAGATCCTTGTCACAGATGCACAATCACTAACTTCAAACTTGTTATAAATTTGTCAGCATTGTAGGAAATCCTTTAATTTGTGGTCAAAATTCAGTGAATAACTGTTCTTCCGTTTCTCTAGAGTCTGTTTCATTTCCACCGGATGACCTAAAGGGTAAGGAATGATTTGCACTTTTGATAACCATATTGATATAAAGAAAAAAAAAATCTGTTAACCATTAATAGGTTTATTACCAGTGACTAGTCTAATTAATAGGCCTCTTGGTTTTCTCAGCTCAATCACAGCCTGGAGTGATGAGAAGACGTCGTGTGGCTATTGCATTTGGTGCAAGTGTTGGTTCTGTTGTTTTGTTAATCATTGTTGTTGGGCTGCTTCTTTGGTGGCATCGGCATCACAGTCGACAGGTTTTCTATGATGTAAATGGTGAGAAATGTTTCTTCTTCTTCTTCATCTTCTTCTTCCTATTGTGTTCCTTGTTATCTGGACATTTCTTACAGTTCAATAGTTGCAATCAAATTGTTGTCCTTATGAACT
Organism: Asparagus racemosus; assembly: GCA_037177215.1. NCBI lineage: Eukaryota > Viridiplantae > Streptophyta > Magnoliopsida > Asparagales > Asparagaceae > Asparagus > Asparagus racemosus. The sequence continues at coordinate 32,233,695 of JBAKGM010000001.1, forward strand.
GGTAAAAACCGTTATTCATGAGCATTCATATTCGTATATGTACTGATTGTTCACATAAATGTACTAAGGAAGATTTTGTGCTTATCCTATTTAACACCCCTGCAACATGATACTGATTTGTTAAAGATACAATATGGAATCAAGGATATGCTTTTGAAATAGAGGAGACATACAAATTATGTGGTAGGAATTATTCCCTATTACCATTAAAAAAGTGACATTTTTTGTGGGGAGGTAATACTCTAAGGTCCATCTAAAGAGGGATTCTGTGAAATAAAATATGGTTATAGTACAACTTTTGGCCACAAGCAAGGGATATTTGGGTGAGAAAGGCTTATACTATTGTCCCACAATTCATATTCAGGAGATGGATGTTTTTTCATGTTTATAAAGGACTACACACTACCGGCCTCTCAAAAGTGTGAAAAATATTATGAAGAGAGAGTACAGAGAAAGTATTGATAGAAAGGAATACATTTTTTTCGTTTTCATTCCTCATTGATGACAAGGATACTGTATGAAAGATAAGGCCAATATATACACTTGTGCATACATAAAAATTAAAATATACAAGACAAATATATTACTTTGCTGCTTGATCAGGAATGCATTGAATTTGCATCTTTAGAAATCATAATATCACATCATGGAGGAAAATTAGCAAGGTCATTTCTGACCCTTAATTTGTGCACGTGTTGTTATTGTACAATCCATTTTCACGTTTCTTGTCTAGTTCAACAGTTCTGTGTTCTATAAACCTGTGGGAAGTTGAATTTCTCATGTATATGCTTTCTTTGAAGGCTTGACCGGAGTAGCTTGTTTCTGTGCAGACCAATACGATCCAGAAGTACGTTTAGGTCATTTGAAGCGTTATTCTTTCAAGGAGCTCCGAGCAGCTACCAATCATTTCAACTCGAAGAATATTTTAGGAAAAGGTGGATATGGAATTGTGTACAAAGGCTGCTTTCGTGATGGCACAATTGTGGCTGTGAAAAGGCTGAAAGATTATAATGCTATCGGTGGGGAAATTCAATTCCAAACTGAGGTTGAAATGATAAGCTTGGCTGTTCACAGGAATCTCCTTAGACTATGTGGATTCTGTATTGCTGATAATGAGAGACTTCTTGTTTACCCTTACATGCCTAATGGAAGTGTTGCTTCTCAACTTAGAGGTAACTCTTATTAATATAAGAACCAATGTTTTCTGTTTGAATAAAAAGTTCTACTTAGAAAAGAACATATGCTGACTTTTTGTTTTATTATGTGGCAGAGCATGTACGTGGAAGGCCAGCTTTAGACTGGTCGAGGCGGAAAAGAATAGCATTGGGGACGGCAAGAGGACTGTTGTATTTGCATGAGCAATGCGATCCTAAAATAATTCACCGTGATGTTAAAGCTGCAAATATTCTCCTTGATGAAGATTTTGAAGCAATTGTTGGAGACTTTGGACTGGCAAAACTATTAGATCATAAGGAGTCTCATGTGACCACAGCAGTAAGGGGCACTGTTGGTCATATAGCTCCTGAATATTTGTCAACAGGGCAGTCCTCAGAAAAAACTGATGTTTTTGGCTTTGGGATCTTATTACTTGAACTGATTACTGGTCAGAAAGCCCTGGATTTTGGACGAGCAGCAATTCAGAAAGGGCAGAAAGGCGTGATGCTTGACTGGGTAAGTGTTTTTTTTTTAAAAAAAAATTCTCTTAAAGGTTATAATTGAGTGATATACTGGGTTTATACTTTTACACTACATGCATATTTTGGCAAATATTTTGCTTTTGAATTACATATTACCGGAGAGGTACCTGATAACATTTGAATTGGTGAAATAACCAATATGCTGGACTATTTGTTTTCATCATTAAAGGAAAGCTGATTGCAATTTCTCTTAATAGAGTACTGTAAAAAAATAATCAACTTAATGCCATAATTTTAATCATAAAAAGAAAAAGAAGACACTTGGGTTATTATTTCAAATGTTCAGATATCTTCTGGTACATTGTCTTAGAATGAACGAGATTTTCAACATCAAAGATTCAAAGCAGGTGCGCTGGACATATTTATAACAGGATTCCAGCAAGTAAACCCAGAGAATTGCAACGAGGGCTTATATTTTTCTTGGCAGTATTTATTCAATTGCAACAATCCACAGATCTACCTTAATGAAGGTCTTCAAAATCTAGCATCAGATTCTATGAAAGTCAAATCAAATCCATCACGTAATTTTTATAAGTTTTATTATCTATAAGGTTGAATGTTTTTGTTGGTGGTAGTTGGCTTTAAACCATGGTAGCAAGTACATGTCGATCGTAAGGTGTAAAACGCAGTGCACTGTGAGTTAATGATTCAGTGTTGGATCATTGTTGACATATAGACACACAGCATATGTTGACGGTTGAATTTGTTTCAAGCTTTAATCATGCATCTAAAGGGTAAAGTCATTTTTCTATTTTACACGGTACTTTAATATTTGATCATCTCAATTTGACATTTCAAATCTCCAACCAAATACGTTGTTGGTGCAGGTGAAGAAGCTGCATCAAGAGAACAAGTTACATACAATGGTGGACAAGGGTCTAAAGAACAACTATGACAGGATCGAAGTTGAAGAGATGGTTCAGGTTGCACTACTCTGCACTCAGTTCCACCCAACACACCGGCCCAAGATGTCTGAAGTCGTCAGAATGTTAGAAGGAGATGGACTTGCCGACAAGTGGGAAGCCTCATCCCAAAACAAGGCGGACACTCCCAAATTCCCTCCTCGGTCCTCATCTTTCGAGCCACAACCAATGTCTCCAACTTATTTAGACTTTGTAGAGGAGTCGTCTCTTGATGTTGAAGCTATTGAACTTTCAGGGCCTAGATGACACGAGAAAACAAAAAGTAACAAAGAAGAGAAATTCAATTGTACATGTTGTTTTGGTTGCTCGCGAAATGGAAAGAATGTGTAATTTTTTTGGTAGCGGTGTTTATTTAGATGATGTTGATGGAAGATGGAGGTTGATTGCATGGTATTCTTTATACAAAGTAGAAGAAATTAGAAAAAGTTTGCATATGATTCATTTAAGTCAGGAACAACCTAAATTGTAACCATTCCACTGATTTTACTAAACTAACATTATGAACACGATGTGCAAAAGGCGTATTTAAAAATTGCATAAAAGCTGTATAGGGGATTATTCTATTTTCCATTTATATCCTCATCATTCTTCTTATTACGCTATTCCCGTATTTTTATTCCCTTCAAGTTGAGGGCTTGTGATGAAGGGTGTTAAGGGAAAGAATAGGTTCAAAATTTGACCTTACTGTCTAAAACTGAACGGGATCAACTGAACACAGCAACTAGTAAGAAATAAAATATTATATATTAGGATGATTTTTGTTCCTCATTACGTGCCTGTCCATGAGCATACACTTGCAAGCATTACTAATGAGATGTTATATAGTGCTGATTCCATCCTCATATCTTGTTGGTCATCTTGTACTTAAGAGCTTGCAAGTCCTTGCTTTTATTGCCAAGTAGGGACACCATCTTCATTGTGCCTACGTGAACATCCAGTTACAATCTTTTGTAATTCACCAGCAGCCATCAGCACAAGCAGGAGAACGGAATTTGCATGGCTATGTGTTTTATGGTATTAGGTGCAGGTAAACTAACGAAGGCAGTATGAAACGAGACTTTCACCCGAGGATGAGAAATGAAGAGCATGGAGCTTGACCGTTGGGTTTCAGGAAAAATGAAGTATCTTCCTCAGACTAGGAAACTAAAATGACGCTAGCATCAAAAAGTTTCAGTCAGTCGGTGTATACTCTAAAACTACGTAGAAAGTTGAGAGTTAATTCAAATTCTACAACCATATTTTTGGCAATAAATCTAGGGGAAAATGCTTTGAAGCTCCAATTTGTGCAACAGAATGTGTCTACCCCACAAGAATAAGTCAATGAGTCCCTCACCTCTTAAAGCAAGATGCAAGTATGTTTAGCCTCCATTATATGGTGCTAGCTCATCACTGATTCAAAAAATTTTCACCCATTCTACCCTGCATTAGAACTCACTATCATTTGCCTCTTTTATTGGAGAACGTGCTGGGTACAAGCCCCGCCCTCCCTTTCTCTCTCTCCCCATCCCTCCCTCCATTTTCATTAACCTTATTTTAGGAGAAGAACAAGAACTGCTCCTCCGGCCACCGCCATAACCTCTTTACCTTCCTCCTCCTTATCTCCTGCTTCTCCTCCACCAACATCTTCAAGACCCCCAAATCTCTCCTCTCTCAGATTCGATCCGATTAAAGGGGGATATAATGAGTCGATAATGATCCTTAAGGAATTTAATGAGTTTCTACAACCATTGCCACGACCTCTCCACCTTCCTCCTCCTTATCCCCCGCTTCTCCTCCACCAACCTCTTCAAGAACACCGAATCCCTCCTCTCTCAGATCCGACCCGATTAAAGTGGATATAATGAGTTGATAATGAGATTTAAGGGATTTGGTGAGTTTCTGCGGCCACTGCCACGACCTCTCCACCTTCCTCCTCCTTATCTCCCGCTTCTCCTCCGACAACCTCTTCAAGCTCGTCGAAGCCCTCCTCTCGCAGATCTAACCCGATTAAAGAGGATTTAATGAGTTGTTAATAAGATTGAAGGGATTTAATGAGTTTAATCAGATTATTAAAGATGAAATTGAAAACTAAAGGTGAATCTTGGGTTGCACAAATTATTGATGGAAGATACTTTAATTTCAGGCAAGCATTGTTAATGCTAGACCGCAATCTTATGTTTGGAAGAGGAGTAGAAGACCAAATATGTATTATGTTGTTCAATTGTAATTACCTAAAAAGATATACAACAAGATGCAAGACACTGGGATTTCTCCTATGTAGCCTCTTACAATGTGCTCACCAAAACTTTGTGTAGCAATGTGAAGAACTTGGTTACTGCAGTAAACGTTTTTCAAAGAATGGAGAGTCTAGATATGTATACTTATGGAGCTTTGATTGATGGATTAGCAAAAATAAAATTATTCGTTGGTTGTTAAAATTCTGAGTTAGATATTAAACTTATGAGAAAGTTATTAAACTTATTAGTTAGTTGTTAAACTTATGTGATAGTTGTTAACCTTATTAGTTAGTTGTTAAACTTATGAGTTAGTTACTATAATTTTTACAATTATTATTCATTAATTGTTAAGTGGTTTTAGATTGACTATTAATCTTACAGTGCAGCTGTTAATGTTACAGTTTAGTTGTTAACTTTAGGGTCTGGTTGTTAAGGTTACAAAGCAGTTTCTAAGGTTACAATTTAGTTGTTAAACTTACAGATTGGTTGTTAACCTTACAACTTGGTTGTTAATATTACATTTTAGTTGTTAACTTTGCAAATTAGTTGTTAATCATACTGAGCAGTTGTTAAGGTTACAATTCAATTGTTAAGGTTACAGCTTAGTTGATACCTTACAAATTAGTTGTTAAGGTTAAAAGTATAGATGCTAAAATTTTTGTTTTGTTAATGTAGGTAGTGGTTGTTAATGATTTTTATTGCTTTATATATAGGTATGACTGCGGGATTTACGTGTACCTGTATATAAAAGCTATTCTTGACGGAAAAGATGTCATGTACCTCACACCAGAAGATCACTTTACATGGGTCATACGAGCAAATTAACTATAACCTTAATAACTGACGTGTATTTTGAAAGACTAAACTGTAACCATAACAACTAACATGTAACCTTAATAACTAAACTGTAACATTAACAACAAATGTGTATCTTTAAGCATTAAACTGTAACCTTAACAACCAAGCTTTAAGATTAACAACTAACGTATATCCTTATCAACTAAATTGTAACCTTAACAATTAACATGTAAACATAACAACTATATTGTAAACTTAACAACTAAATTGTAATCTTAACAAATATGTTGTAACATTAACAACTACGCTATAAACTTAACAATCAATCTGTATGATTAGCAACTAATTTATAATTTTAATAACTAACCAAAAAAATCAGCAACAAACTAAATTAAACAATCATACCTTATACTAGGGAAATAAGCATTTTCTCATCTCTCTTGTGAGTAATTCATTGCAGTAGTATAAACCCTTTAATCTATCATAGCCAATTCTTTCATGTAATCTTCCCATTCTGCAATTGTAAACTTATAAGCCGTGGATTGTAACATTAGAACTCATGACCTGAAAAAAAAAAACTAGCTAGCAATGGAAAGAGGAGGAGGAATAGAGGAAATAGCTAAAAAAATATATATTCATTTGCTCAAAAATCATAAAATGCAGTATATAGCATTCCGTTGACATTCCTTTACTCCAAAATCAGAAATGCATTCCAGGCTGCTCGAAGGTCGAGATCGGCGATCAAACTCTATGGAGGGGAAAAAAATAGTTGACTACTTTAGGAAGGAAGAGGATCGTGATTCTAAAATCAAATAGGTGGGGGTCATTGATCAATACTAGTTGCCCATTGTCATGCTCTTCTTCCTCTTCCTTCAATCCACAATCATCTCCAACCCCAGCTTCGCTGTTGCCTCTCCTTCGCTAGGCCCAATCCAAGTCCCACTACCTCACCTCCGAAGTCCACATAATTACAGCCCACATATTCTTCTCCTCTAACTGCTTGGCCCACGCTCGGAGATTTATACATGATGGGTTTATTTCTCATAGGCATTTCGTCGAACAATTGATCTACATTTATAAGTAATGGTGCTCATATCCCTCTGTATTTGATCTTGTAATGAGGCCAAGACTTTGAAATCAAAAGGGAAGCTATCGTTGGGGGAGGGGAGGGTGATGGTGCAGGAGGCCATGGGAGGTTCGATGGAGGGGCGAGCTCCACCTTCTCCGATCGAAGATGAGGCTCAGAGCAGACGAGAGGCAATGAGTTTGTTTAAGGCCATGGGGGAGGGGATGGTGATGGTGCAGGAGGTCGTGGAGTGGCGAGAGAAAAAAGAGAGGAGAGTATGAAAGCTTGTTGGTAATAGCTATGGAATGCGAAGAATAGAGAAGAGAGGAGGGAGATGATGATGATGATGATGATGAGAGCAGCCCACATGGGCTTTAATTAGGGGTAAAGTGGGAAGTTTTGCTTAGGTGGCACTAAATTTAGGGGTAAGAGGCATTACAAAGTTGATTGAGAGGTTTTTTTGGTTGTTGATCAAGTCTTGGGGGTTGGGCAAATTTGGTTCTCCATTTTGGGTGCTAGATTCAATTTTCCCATAAAACTATGATAATAGCGAAATTAAGTTGAGATTTGGAGCTTTAATTTGACAGCTGGCTAAATTTAATTTGTAAAACTCTTACCTAATTTATTTGGCTAAAGTTAATTAAGGTTCACATATCAGACACTAGGAAATCTTTAATTTGACGTTCATATCCTACGTCAATGTTACATATTCACTTTGTAAACAGTAAGGTCACATGTGGTCCTTAGTGAGCTTCCAATTTCACTTTGTACTACTTTTCACTTTTGTATGGTTCTCATATTGCCTTTTTTTAATAGGATTTCCAGGCTGAAAATACAAACTCGATCAATTGAATTTATGGACACACGTTGATCTCCAAACTCAACGAAATTGAAGGGAATGAATTTTCTGTGCCTTGCATCTAAGATCAAGATTGTTGTATACTGTTATCTTTTTCCCATTCTACGTATATGAGACACCAAGAGTTTGAAGAACTTGGACAAGACCTAGATTTTGATCTCAGAATGCATTAAAAAAATCTCTTTAATTCATACTCTACTACTACTGATAAGGGCATCTCCAACCATACTCTCTAAATTTGGCCCTCCAAATTGGAATATTCTAAGAATATTCTAATTTGGAGGGTTGCTCCAACCCACACTCTCCAAATGTTTTTCTTTTTATTTTTTTTGTCAAAAAAGCCATATAAATTAAATAATGTTGGATATAGTTTACGTTAATAATTTTATTGTTAATAATTT
>JBAKGM010000001.1:32245488-32255561 GCA_037177215.1 Asparagus racemosus
ATTTTTTAACTATATTTATTTAAAATTAAACATCTAATTTAAATTACTAAGAAGGATGGCAAAGTGGTAATTTTTCAAAAATCAAATAGTTAAAAATGACAAAATTGTAATTAATACACCATAAATAGTGTTATGGAAAAACCCTTCATTTTTTCTCCCCACCCTCCAAATTTGGAGGGTCAAATTTGGAGATCTCCAAATTTGGAGTGATTAGAGAAGTTCCACTCTCCAAATTTAGAGATTTTGAAGATATGGAGAGTGGTTGGAGATGGTCTAAGTATTTGTTTAGATTCGAGCGCGAAAGCTACTCTGGGGAATGGATTGATCTTCAAAGAGCCCTATTTTTCGTGTACCTAATTTTTTATATGACCTAATTTTTCATATGGACCTCACAGTTTCACTACTTCGATCTCTATCGTGTGGTGGCGCTAAAAGTTAAAAAAGTAGAAGTTAATTTTCAGAGAAACATACAATTTTTTTTTAACTCGACAGGAGGAGAACTAGTCTTTTTTTTTTAAAATAACTACACATATTCAAACAAACAAGCCCTTTGTATGCCAACATAGTATACCACAAATGGTAACTATACAATTCTGTGATACAGGAATAAATGTTACCATTGCGCATACTAGAACGAATCAAATCGGACTAAAAAAGATTTCATATACTGAACAATTTCAATGACAAAGATCTGTAAGTCTTATTGAATCTTCACAATACATTACAAATTACAAACAGCGATAATTTAGATCCTCAAAATAATCCTCAAAGACTAAAAACAAATATATAAACATGAACACACATATACAGCACTGCATCATTATCACATGTGATACTGAAGGAATATATAGGAAAATAGGGATGAAGACATACGTGATGACATATTCTTTTTTAAGTGCACATAAAAAAATAACAATCAGTTTAATAGCAACTTCACTGATAAGCTGTCACATTTGGATATATGCCTCAAAAGCCACACTAAGGGGCACTTTGTTTGGTCCAAAAAACACAGAAAGTGAAGGGAAAAAAAAAGAGATTTTTTGTTATTTTTCTTCACAATTAAGTGTTTGGTTTGTAAACTAAAAATAAGAAAGTGAGGAAAAATGAAACGCCAACTAGACATTTTTCCTAGAAAATTTTTCGCCCTTTTGAAGCCGATTACGGGAGAAAATGAGAATCAAATCACACATCAACTATTTTCTTGTCTTTTTAATTTAAACCAAACTAAAGAACACAATGGAAAGTAATTATGCCCCATGTTTCTTTAAGAAAGAAAGACTAAAAATACTCTTTTAATAAAGTGAGGGAAGCATCAAAAAGTGAAGGAAAGCGAGTCGTGGAAAGCGAGGGAAAATAAACAAACAGCCCCTAATCAACCGTCTTCCTCCAATCCCTATGATAATATATTTTTTTTACTCATCAGTTGTTTTCAGGCAGCATTTCCATCTTCAACCAACCAAGCAACTAACACTCCAAATCCACATTTAATATTCAAAAAAAAAAATCCACCAAAAATAAATTCACAAGCCATATAATTTTCTGCATAAACGCTACAAATTTAACAACATGAAAAAGGCAGTAGGAATAATCTTAGAGAATTAATGAAGTGATTAAATTTTGTAGCTTCCCAACGTCCAAATGCAATAACAACTACACTGGATAGCGAGGGAAGCAGTCTTTTTTGCTTCACTTCATTCTTAGACCAATTCATTTCCAAATTCATAGGCCTTGATTTCCTTTTTTATGAAGCATATACATTTCCAAATCTCTATAATTCAGAATGATAAAACAATTAAAATCTACAATACCAAGTTTACAGTAAAACTCAGTCCCTTAGATGTTCTTTGATTTTGCGATCATTTCCGCAGAATCATTACAGGTCTGTAGTGGGATCATCATTGTTATACTAATTATTTACATTTTTAATATATCTAATTTTTTTAAAAAAGACAACTCAGTCCCTTAGATGTTCTTTGATTCTGCGATCATTTCCGCATAAATCATTACAGGTCTGCAGTAGGATCATCACCGCTGCCTTTAAAATTACTTTAAAGAAATAGGGAATTAAATAAGGGTGTATGTAATTCCATTCATAATATTCCAAAAATCAAAATGATAATGGAATACACAAAAAATAAAGAACTACAACAGATGAATGTTGCTTCAAGGGAACGAGTCCATTGGGAACTGATATCATCCGCAATGACCAGATTATGAAGCCAAACAAGATGAACTTAATTAATTCAATAATTAAATGTACTCTAAATCCCCTGCTCTAATGTTACACAAAAAAAAAAAATTAGAGAAATTTAAGAGAGGACTGAAAGAGTGAATTTAATTTAGCTTCAAGGGAACGAGTCGATCGGGCATCGAGAAAAAAGCCTGTCGACCAGATTAAGAAGCATCAAATCAAATCAATTAAAATAAAACTGAATAAAAATGTTAAAAGAAATAATTTTTACCTTTCAAAGACATTAAGCAGAGGACATTTCTAAAGCCCTAGAGAAGACGCTAGGGTTTTTGAGGGTGAGGGTCGGGATTGGGGAATTTATACAGACGAGGGGGGTGGACGTAGGGTTGCGATGATGGTTCTCTCGAATTCAACGGTCGGGATAATGCCACGTGTATTATGGCGTTAAGCATATAAATGATTAGCTGTTGAGCTGCTTTGGAAGATTTTGGATGGTTTTAAACAGGCCCAGCATGGGCTATTAAAGCCCACATTTGTGCTCGAGCCCAATGCTACGTCTAAATTTAAGTGGTGGAAATAAATTTTTAAAAACAAAGTAAATATTGGGACCTACTGAGTACGGCAATTGGAGGTGGTCCAGGTGGACTTCAAATGTATGTGTCGGCGGTCCAGCCCAATATAATAATAATAATAAACGGATTGAGAGGCTGAGGCTTCTCTTCTAATCCTATTTCTTCAATGAATCGCCATCAACAAATCAAATTGATAAATCCAAGAGATTTGATATTTAATCTGTGATTGAGTATTTATTATATATACATGTACATAGTTTACATGTAATGTTTGCACATTCCATCATTATAGAAAGCAAAAGAATCATCCTCTATGCACATGCACGTTTGTGTAGCCTTTCGTGTTTGATATGTATAAATGAACAAATTCGTGTAGATTTTCCCCTCTCCATAGAATTATAGAATGAAGGATTATCATTTTAGTTTCTTTTGGATATCATGGTGTTTTTTGGTTGTGTTTCTCTAATTTAAAAAAAACTATGATGTTGTGTATTTTCCCAAAGTGTTTTCAAAACACCACCGTGTTTGTTTTTTGTCAACACTAATTTAACCATGTATAACATTAGTGTTAAATATTTTATTAATATATTAAATATAAATTATAATAGAATGTATTATAACTAAAGTGTGATGATATTTAAGTGTGATGATATTTACTTTATATCATTATATTATTATTATTATTATTATTAAATATAATAAAATATATTATAGTATAACGTTATATTGTACTTGAATATATTATTATAATATTATAATTATTACATATTATTTTCAAATATAAATATATTTAATTATTTTGGTATATCAATTTGATATTGTTATATATTAAATAATATTATTTAATTAACATTATTTTATTATCAGTACAATACTATACTATTATTAATATAATATATTATTATTATTACTTAAATATTATATACCATATTATAGTTTTTAAACTATTAGAGTTTACTAATAATAATATAATAAATATTAAAAATTTATGATATATTTAAATATTATTATATTATGAATATGTTATTATTGCATTAACATTTGTTACCGATATATTATTTTATTATTAATAAGTTATTTTACTCTATAATATATATATATATATATATATATATATGTGTGTGTGTGTGTGTGTGTGTGTGTGTAATATGTTCTATATAATAATAATAATTATGATCATATTATTTTTTATCATTAAATATATTACTATTATATAAAATTTTATAATTATTAGTTTTTTATATATTATTTATTACAAAAGTAATAATATAATAATAATAATATAATATAATATTATGTTATTGTGGAGTGTATTATTATATAATTATTTATTACTAATATATCATTTTATAGTACTTTTTATTAATATATTTATATTTTATGATTATTTTTTATTATATTACTTTAACTATATTAATATATAATATGTTACCAACATATTAAATATTAGTATTTAATATGGTATTATGTTAGTAATATATTTTATATTATTTACTAAATATTGCTAATATATTAGATTAACTATAATATAATGTAATATACTAATTATGTAAATAATAAATTATATTTATTGTATTATGTTAAATATTGTATTAACGCCTCCTCAAAACTCAAAACCAAAACACCTAAAAAATATTTTAGGATAAGCATTGTGTTTTTAATTTAAGAATGATTTAGCTTAAAAAACATCATGATTTCTAAATATGTAGTATTTTATTTTTGACAAAAACTCTACAAAAAGAAAGAAAACACCATGATATAGGCTAAATTATCATATTGATATTAATAGTACTCAATAACCATATTGGTATTAAAATTATCTCTGGCGACATCAATGTATTTAAACTTGCACAATGAGATAAATAGGCCAAAAAAAATTTCTAGCCAACTTTCCGGCAACCACTCATATAATCTGTCATGTGATACTTATGGGGCATATTTATGATGAAGTGACAACTGTAGTTAGCCTCATTCAAATCATTAGAGGGGTTGGTTATTTTCAAATTAGTATACATAAAAGAAAAAAGGGAGTTTCTAATTTGGTGGCTTCTTCTCCTTCTTCTATTAAATTGGGCATTCTTCATTGCTAGAGAACATGTACTCTTCGAGCTCAAGCAATGAACAACCCCCAATTTGAAGGAAGAAGGTGTAGAAGTCCCATTTTTTTTAAAGAAAAATCATCTTTTCTTTTATCCAAATTGGAAAAATACCTCCTTTGAATGAAGTTAACTCCTGTTGCCACGTCATGATAAATATACCATTAAGAACAAGCTGTAGATTACCTGAGTGGCTGTAGAAGAAATGGTCGGAAAATTTATTTTTAGACATATTTGTCTCATCATGCAAGTTTTTATATCTTGTTGTCGCCAGAGATAATTTTAATAGTAATCTGATTATTGGGCACTACTTTTAATACCAATTTGGTAATTTACCCCCCTGATATCCAATAGCTGCTACTCTAATGAGAATCATGCTAAGTTCCAAGCTATTCATTTTGCATTAACAAGAACTGAATATTTTGTGGTAGTTAGTTAGTTACTCTCAGTCACCCCTACTGACCGCTAGTTGCCATCAACATGCAGCTATTAACCTCTGTCCTCTTTTATTTCTCCTCTGCTCTCCTCTCCCACCGCTCCCTGTCACATTTATTCATCCACAAATAAAACTCTCGTCACTTCCCCTATCTTCTTCCTCTTGCTCCCCTGTTCTCCTTTGTTGGGCATGGACTTCAAGAATCCAGTCAACTTAGAGCACATCTCCTCCTCTCTCTCATTCAAGAGCAGAGTGGTATGTGCCTTCGGACTTGGTGTCCTAGCTTCTCTCCTCGTCTTCTCTCTCCTCCCTAGCGTCAACGCTCCATCCACCATCACTTCTCTCTCCTCCTCCTCCTCTTTCTTCTCCTGGGTTTTCTCCATTAACAACCCTCCCTCAAACTCCACCGACACTCTGTTGGCTCCTCCTAATGTCAACATTACTACTTCCTCAGATTTGGGCACGACCCATTTCATGAATTCAAGCGATTTGTTGGGTGGGCAGCCGAATTCTGATAAAACCCAGGACGTGAATTCATCAAAGAGTAGTTTTCCTGGGAAAAACTCGGATTTGGACAATGCCCGCTTCAAGAATTCAACAGAGGAATCTCAAAACCTTACTTTGGGCGCAGACCATGCTTCAGTGGAGCAAATTACTATTGAGAATGCGCCTTTAAACAATAGCTCAGCCGAATCCACAACTTCTTTTCCGATTTCTGATAAAACCCAAGACGGGATTTCATCAAAAAGCAGTTTTTCTGAGGATGTGTCGGACGTGGGCAGTGCCCATTCCAACAATTCAACAGGGGAATCTCAAAATCCTAATTTGGAGCTAGTTATCACTGAGAATGCGACTTTAAACACTAGCGCTAAGGATGAAAGGAAAGATCTTGGATCAACTGCTGAAGAAAATAGGAATGGAAGTGATGATCCTGGTTCTGTGAAAGTACAGGGAGAGGGAGAGATGATCAATGAAAAGTGTGACATTTTTTATGGGAGATGGGTGAGAGATGAGAGGGAGGCGTTCTATGATGCGGGGTCATGCCCATACATTGATAGAGGTTTCAATTGCCGCAAGAATGGGAGGCCTGATGATGACTTCTTGAGATGGAGATGGCAGCCTAACGATTGCGATATACCTCGGTAATTTCTCTTTCAATATTTTAATTCAAGCTTAAAATAAGTTCATTCTTTTTTTCCCTTTTCATTTAACATGAGCTAATGTGTTTGGAGTCTACAATCCACTTGTATCATGCGGTTTGCAAATTGCAATTGCTATATCTCTATACAATCTAACTGAAGTAAATATAAATAGCCATTGAGTTTTAGTTCGAGGATGACTTGTGTATATGGGGACTTTCATTGTTGGATTTTATAACTTTAAGGATTTGCCAATATTTTTTCAGGAATGCTTACCTAAATACAGTTTCCTATTTATGAGGTTGGTGGTTAGTGCCAAAAGTTGAAGCATGCCCAACTATTTGTCAGATTTTAAAAAAAAAATTTCTGAAGCTGTTACTTTATAGTCTTAAAAAAGCAAATTTATGTAGTTAAGAGCAAAATAACGTGCAAAATGAACAATTATTTTACCACCAAGGGGTTAGCTCAGGTGGTCGAGAGTGATCAATGTGTATTCCAAAGGCCTGGGAGGTCCTATTGATGACTAGTTGTCTCTGAGAGGGATCCCCTCCTTGGGTGAAGGTGTTCCCATGTGTGTAGAACATAATAACCACGTGATGCCTCCTAGGGTCTAGCTAGGGTTTAACTGGGGCTGGTCTTCTGGTTGTAACTCCCCCGACCAAGGTTTCTCTTGTACTAAAAGAAAATTGATTTTATTTTAGGTCTTTGATAACTCTTTCCTTAAAAAAAGAGTGTTTTTTTTTTTGGATTTTCACCTACTAAATCTCATTTACTGTTACTGAAATTGTGTCATAGTACTCTGAAATATAAAATTTTGTTTCAACGAAAACTCTGAAATAGAAGTTTACTTGATTAAGTTTAAAATTTTTCTAAAGGATCCTGCTAGCATCAATTGCTTCAATAAAAAGAGCATTCTTACTTTTTTTTTATCGATTATTTGCTGTATCCAATGGGCTTTATAATTATAAGCAAGCAATAGTCCTAGGTGCATGCTTTTCGGTTCATATTGCTGTTGGTACATGTGCGCTCAATATGAATTAATCTTCTTTCCTTCTGATAGCTTGAATGCGACTGATTTTCTAGTAAGATTGAAAGGGCAGAGACTTGTTTTTGTGGGTGACTCGTTAAATCGGAATATGTGGCAGTCCCTGGTGTGCATACTCCGCCACAGCGTTGAAAATAAACACAGAGTCTATGAAGCCGCTAGAAGGCCTAAGTTTAAGCTGACAGGGTACTACTCTATCATATTTCAGGTATATATACATGCATATATTTACATTCTAACTTGGAAGAATCATATTCTTTTTCTTTGTGGTCGATCTATTTATGTAAGTTTCGTTTTGTTTGCCTAACCTAGGATTACAAGTGCTCCATAGAGTATGTAAGATCGCCATACCTGGTTAGAGGATCGTATGACGATGAGAGAGTCAGATTGGACTTAATGGATGAAGCAACTAAAGCATATCGAAAAGCTGATATAGTAGTTTTCAATACAGGTCATTGGTGGACTCATGAGAAACCTTCCAAAGGGTGAGAATTGGTGCTCCTTGTTACAGGATTGCATATTCGTCCTTGCGGTGAAAATTTTGTTAATTGATTCTGATGTCCTTTATTTGGCCGTTATCTACTTGGATTGTCAAATTGTCAGAGTTGACTACTACCAAGAGGGTGATAAAGTGTATCCACTTCTCGAGGTCATGGAAGCCTACAAGAGGGCTCTCGCTACTTGGGCAAGTTGGGTTGACAAACACATTAACTTCAAAAGAACTCAGGTGGTTTTCAGAGGATACTCACCCACTCACTACAGGTATATACGCATTACCCTATTGTTGATCGGAAATATTTGATCATATCCTGAATATTTGTTTTGAGTAAAATCGTATCATGCATATTGATATTGAAGTTTTACATCTTTTGTTGTTCAGCCGCTTTAATAAAGAGATATTTAAAACAAAGCCTAAAAAGTAATTGCACTTGCAAAAAATGGAGTTTTCATGTTGATGCTTTGTACTTCTTTTGAAGGTTTCTATCTTTTGACTTGAGATTGCTTGGTCGACAAATCGTACCATAGAGTTAGAAGACGTAAAAGAGGCTGTAGAGTAACATGCTACATTGATTGGAACTTTGATCAGTTTGCAGCTTGCATTCTTAATTGGTGTATATTCGACTCAGTGAGTGTTTAAATGGTTGTCCATCACGTGAATCCCAGCCGACTGGAACCCTATTAATTAGTGTTGGTGGAATATGCTTAGATCTGAGATTAAATTAATTAAAGCGACAGCTGGATGATCATAGTAAAGTCAAACGCACATGTGTGGCCTAATCAAGAATCATCTTCCACCACTCTCAGGTCCCTCTGTTATATGAAATTAATAAGCATGTTGACTGTTAAGTACTAAGAACACTATGTATTATATATAGCAATTAGCCATAAGAATACTGAATCGCATTCTACGCCGTTAACCTCTTATTAGGTAACAAATAGGAGGGCGGATGATCAATGCATGCAGTTGAAGTCTTGACCAACAAGAAAAAGGATGAGATGTTAAGTAAAGATATGAAAGATATAATTTTACATTTCCATAGATAAACTTTCCAATGGCTCCGCACAATACCTGAACTAGACTCGGACCAGCATCATTCGATCTTCTAACGATAGCTTTGTCAAGAAACAGATCATTTTGGCATGCCAAATATAACCGTGTCGGCATCATAATGTTCAAGAGGCTACTTGTTGATGTAAGTGCCCATGAGTAGTGCACTGAAATCAGTGCATATGATTATCAATCAATGCTCTTACATTTGTTCAAGCTATATGACGGAAACTAACTTTGGACTTGATATCTGAAATTGCATGTTCTCATGAATTGTGGTACATTGCCATTTATGCTTTCACACGGTTATACTACTTTAGCCATTTTGGGTACACTACAACATCCAATCAGATAATTTAACTTATTAGCAATCTAATACCTTATCTGGTTCTAGCTTTCATTTTAGGCTAAATATTAGAAAGCCTTCTTTAACTTTGGATGATTATCAGATAACCACCCATAACTTTCAATCAGAAAAACCCCCTCAAAATATAAAACACCGTTTAACTTTTGAGATTTTACCAGAAAACCCTCTAATAGCCTTAAGGGAAATTTTCACTTGCAAAAATATCGCGGTGCATAATTTTATCCACGCATGTGAAATTTGCGAATAATGCTGTTAGGGGAGGGTTTTTCTAATAAAATAGTAAAGTTAAATGGGACTTTCTGATAACCACTAACTTAAGGTTATTATTATTATTAGTATTATTTAGCCTTTATTTTATGCTATCAGGATCCCATGTTTTTTTAAAACGTATTAACTTGACTTTTGCTCATCATTATCAATTGTTCTAGCAACCTTTTCATTGTTTTACCCAACTTGGTCTATCACCAGCATCATCCTTATCATCTCAAGCTTTTGCCCATGGAAGCGTTATCTTCCACGGAGGCGCGAAGAAAGGATTGGGAAATCTTTTATACACTTACCAAGATAATTTGGTCAACCATATCTGAGGGTGTTATTGAGCTTCTGATTGAGAGAGAGAGAGAGAGAGGGGGGGGGGGGGGGGGGGGGGGGGAAAAAAAACCACCCCCCCCAACTCTT
>JBAKGM010000001.1:32300465-32317682 GCA_037177215.1 Asparagus racemosus
GAAACTTGCAAATAAGTATGAATGAGGTCGATTTTTAAAAATAAAAGTCTAAAAGGGTCTAAAACGAAAATTTGTCCAATCACTATAACAAAACGTTCGCTGATGTTTGACTGAACCAATCCCCACTTTTATATCCATCATACAACCAAGCTCAGCAACAAAGAAATCAAGAACTGAGGTAGTCGACCCAGTGAAGTTCACACCAATTAAACCATACTTGATGAAAGTCTAATTCATCGGATACAGACCGAGATGTCATGCGCATTTTCACATATACAAAATCAGTAGCATTCATCAACCAAAATCTTAGCACAGCTCACAGTTATTTACATATCATTTACAGGTACTGGCAAAAAAAACAAAAAAAAAGGGCATATGAACTCAGCAACATATGGTAGTGGATCAACTCTGCTAAAAGACTTGGTCAAGTGAAGCAAGACTGTCTCTTGCTCAACATCAAAGAAATGAGAAGACACTCTTAAACCCGAGGAAAGACACTTCCTTCTGATGATCTGGTGGCTTTTCCAAACAACATCGATTTTCACCTTGCACATCAGAAGTTGGATTTGATGATTCAAAAGGATACGATCTTTTGCATCCAACAGCTTGCACATCTGTTATCGAATGACCGGAGGATAGCCATTTTTTGTCTGAGTCACCATTCACAGAGCCATTAGCTTTCGTAGAATGCTCTGATGTTACAACACTTCTTGAGCTTCTGGAGACATCATCACTTTGTCTCGCTGCCTCTACTGGAGAGTTCAAAATGTCATATACCAGGGGAGAGGAGGCTTCAGACGGTTCCGAGTCTATCAAAATAACAGCACTTCCTTTGGAAAACTCACTTTCATCAAATGTACACTGATTCTTTGGTGTAAATTTTCTGGTCAGGATCAGGGGGTGATGAGAAGCATCCATGCCTCGCGAAGTCACTAGGGTTGGAAAGTTTTTAGACTTCTTCCGAATATGGTCAAATATTGTATCTGTGGCCTTACATCTGCTTTCAGCTTCATCCAGTTCAGACACAGACTTGCTATCAATGTCTGCAGGCTCAGACGCAGATGGATCTAACAACAAAAAAAAAACATTTTCTTAAACCACTCTAGAAACACATATATGAAGAGCTCAACTCCTGGCTTATATAGAAAACAGACATATTACCTTCTCCGTTTTCTTCGTCTAGGAGGTCAAAGCTAGGCCTGTGAAGTAGTAACAGAATGGCAGTAAGATTGAAGTGGAATCCACCCAGTTGCAAAGAAATATATGTCAAAAGGGAAAAGAATATAGGAGAACGTATTTTTACTGCAATAAAGGAAAACTTGATAGTTTTTCCTGAAAGGAAACATTTTCACTAAATTTTTGGTGGGCGACATGCAACTTTTGACCACATGGCATATCATATTTATGATCCACAGAACATGAACGATCAGTTCTCTGGGAGAACCTGGTAATCTGGACCTTCCCTCGGAACTACTTGGTTAATCCTTTTTTACTTTCTAGACAGTGAAAGACAAAGTCATAGGAGACTTTAAGTACCACTTACATTGATGCCAGAGCGATTTCAGAACTCTTTAAAGTAGAGTGTTTCCCAGATGTGCCCGGAGAGTTGTTGATATGGTCATCTTCCCTAACAAAAATTTCTTCTGGAATAGAGTAATCTGATGCAACGACTTTATTCTGACGAGCTTGACTCCTAACGAAATTATCCTCCCATGTAATTACATGCTTTTGATGGACATCAACACCAACTTCAGCGACAACCAAAAGAATAACTTAAATGAATCACTCTGGATATAATGTAATGTTTCAACGCAATGAAACAAATATGATAGTGGGGGGAACTGGTCTTACTGTACTCTTCAAAGACAAGATCTACTTTCACAGTCAACCTTCCATACTGAGGACATGATGCGAGAACTGTCACGGAATAAGGGCTGCAGATAAATTTGACATCAATAAGAGAAGAAAGGTGGTTTGATCAGGACAAGTATAATGGAAGAAAGCAGCAATAAGTCATAGTCAAACTAACTTGGAAAACGGTAGTAATTGGAAATTATTTAGTCTCAGCAAATCTGATATGGCTAAAACAAACTTAATATCTACTTATCATATGACGGATTTGTTTGACGACTCAATGTTAATTGTTTATAGCCTTTCTTTTCCTATATATTACAACCTAGAGTAAATGGTATATGGAATGCAATGTAATTCCCAGAACCTCTAAATTAGTGAGAAGATTTCTCAAATTAATTTGTAGGGTTCCAATAGAGTCCTTTCCCAGTGCACTAGAGAGACTCCAAACAGAATTATCAGAGTAATTTTAGAATTTGATGAAGTCTAATCTCAATTTCTCTAACAAGCTTCACTGATGTCAATCTTCTTTCTTCCTCCTTCCTTGGGCCTAAGCAGAGATTCAGATTATCAAATTTACTCAACCAAGCTATGTTTAGTTGATTAATTTGGTTGATTTAATTTTATTGTTATTTGATTAATTTGCTTTATTTAATTTCACTGTTAGTTAATTTATTTGATTTATGTATTTGGACTATTAGACGATTAATTTGATTTATGTATTTGGACTATTAGACGATTAATTTGATTGATTTACAAATACTATGCATAGTATTAACTAACAATTAGTAAGTTAACATATGCAATACTAGAGTAGAATATTATTATTTTTCCTATTAAATGTAATATGCCAATGATTCTTTATCATATTTCTCTCAGAAAATTCTTTTCGATATTGTTCAAGTAGTAAGGAATACGTGGATATTCATGTTACCTACAATTCGCTGCTGTATTCCTCTTTGAAACCTTGTCAGCTGTGGATGTTATAAGTTATATGGAATACTGATCTTCATCCTTCATCAAAAATCGGAGACCCGTCTTTTATTTGGGTCTGAAGATATCTTTAATGCATGTATCCCTTCCATGTTAGCCAATCATCCACTTTTTCCTAGGTTTTTTCAGTTGGATTATATCCCTGATATTCTTGTTATATACTAGAAGCATTTTTGAACTCTCAGACTGACTGCTACCTATTCCTTGCAACTCAAACGTAACCTCCATATCACATAACTCCTCAAAAACAAATGCTGCATCATTTGATGGGCTCCAACTCTATTCAATATGTCTTTTTATAAATATGGTCAATTATATGATAGACTGACTATAATCGAACAAGGCTATCTTGGTAATCTTTGACTATTGGTGTTATCTTTTAGATTTTGGTAATTGTTTTTGTGATCGTATCACGAATAATACTCTGTTGTTATTGGAGAGTAATATATTCTTCTTAAATCAGGCATCTATCGCTTGTTCATGCAATCTCAATGTCAAGATATTTATTCATAGCATTGAAGCCACTAAAGCCTACACTGCTTGTACTCCACCCAACTGAGATAATCATGCCGACTGACATAATAATGGAAGAGCTTGAGGGAAGATCATCTTTCCTACGGATTCTTAAATAAACTCGAACAACAATGGGTCTGTTCTCGGTTGCAAAAACAAGAGCAAAGGAATCAAAGAAGTAACTTCTGCTGTTGCTGAGCATGCTCCTTTGAGTCACAAGCTAGAACCACACTAATAACCTATAAGGAATTTAATCCCTACAGGGGAAGAGGAAGTTATCCACATTATTGTTGAGAAATAAGGATAGTCTTCCTTAAATTCAAGAAAACAAAACATGATTGTGAGTAAACCAGATGAACAAAGATAAGAGAAGACCATATTTACAAGCGTGTACGCTAGTCCTCTTATGAATAACTATTTTACTACGTTGGATAAATTTCAGATTTTCTACGTGAGTTACCAACTAGTTAACTGAAAATTGCAATCATTCCTGCATAGTCCATCACAATGCCAGTTTCATCATGACATATCCTTTTAAGTGACGGCCTAAAGTTAAAGGTGGTTGACTGGCAGGCAAACTTAAGATCGTATTATGATAACCAGATAGCCTGTTTTATGGACATTTAGTTAAGAACATTCAACTCTACCAATAAGGTAGCATTTGGTAAATTAATAATTTGAAATTGGAGAAGAAAGAAACTCAACCAATTCACGAAAATGGAAACATCTGATAAATTATTTTGAATAGAAGCAGGAAACTGGAGAACTTTAACTTGTATAGTATAGATTGCATATCTGTACCTGGAGAATTCTCCAGCTCTGTGGCACATAATCCAGCAAAGGTGAAATCATGAGCAGAAGCACCCAGGGTAAGAACATTGCCATTCAAATATTTAAACAGAAATTAAAGATCTTCTCAGTGGTCAAAAGAAACTTTGCTTACCTTAGTTTCTCATGGAAAAGGATCTTATTATCTTCTTCTGAACCTACTAACTGCACAAATGATTAGATGTGAAAGAGAAATTCCAATAGGAGGCATAAGGTATGCAAGAAAAGAGAAGAACATAAAATTAATACACCCTGTAGTGAGGAAGGATCAGAAGTCAACATACCACGTCTGCATAATGCTGTTTACTTGACAAGGTTGACTGTGATAACCGAGTTAGTGTTATTACCAACTTTGACTTTCCTTGCCTTTTGTATTCAGCCTCCTCTATTTGAATCTCTATCTTTGGAGGAAGTGATAATAGGGATTCCTTGATATGGTTCCCGAATGGATACTTACGACCTGTTATTATTTCTATCTTTCTGGGATCAGCTTCTTCCATTGCTTTGAATGAATTAATGCCTGCTGAATGCAGTGCCTAACAGTGAAAATACATTCAGTTCCAGGACACTGTATTGTGCAGTTGTGCAAAGGCCAATAGTCAAGTAAATAAAAAATAATAAAGTAACCAGAGAAAGGACCTTTGCAGTGACCATTCCGATGCCAGGAAGTTGTTTTAACAAATAAAGACTATTATCCCATAGTCTCTGGTATAGATATTTAGCAAGAAGAGTTGCGTTTAATGCTCCTTTGTAACTCTTTTTATAGATAAAACACTCTTTCATGCATTTGGCAATCCTACAGCCACTTAAGCAAATGGAGTTCACATCCTGTGTTAAATTGACAATTCATTAGCTGAATTTCTAACAAGCATGTTGAACAATATCGAAAATATTAATGCAGGAGACCTGGTGGAGTGACAAATCATGGACGGAAGGATCCCCTGTCAAGCAGTCATTCACTAGTACAAATATCTTTTCCTCTCTTGTCTGGATGCGCTTTTTCCTTTTCCCTTTTTCACCAAGGACATGAAACCTCAACCGGCCTTCTTTATCCAAGTTTATGTCATTGAGAAGTTTCTTCTCATTACGTCTCAACTGTATCCCTAAATATTTTGTGTTGTGATTCATGGTCAGTTATATCTTATGACTTTTAGGAAAATCGTAAGAACTGCTTAGAGATACAATATACATACAAGCTATCTCCTCAGCATGGCAAACAATAAGTAATGCATCTTCCAATGTGCAACCATCAGGGGCTTTAACAATATCTTTCATTGTGCCAAATTTCATGTAAAACTTTGTCATCAATCTTCCAGGTTCTGTAAAGATGAGAACGCTGTATCAGCACAGAAAGGGTCCTTGCCATTTCAAGAGTATTAGTATCCCATATAAACATATCGATAAGTAGGTAAATGAACAGATGGCTCGCTTGACAGAGACCCAGAGATCAGTGCCATAGAGATTAAGTATGCATGGGAGGACATCCAAACAAAAAAACACAAACATTTTCATATGAATGCTTGAAGAATAAAGTCCATGCACTGATTGTTGCAAATGAACATCTTTTTCATAAGCATACTTCAAAATTGATCTGCACATGTTGAATTTCCGTTCATGGGTTATAAGTATCTAGATCATGATGAATAAACTGGAAGATTTACTCAAGGGCATACCAGACACAGGGGCACAGAAGATAACTCTATGGATCATGTTCTTAAGATCATTATGAAGATGAAGTAAAAATAGATACCTCTGTGTAGAGATATGCAGGGCAAGGTTTGAAGAATCAATGAACATCCATATAGAACAGCTGTACTGTATTGGATTCTAAACACGCCAAAGATCCGGCAGAAACCAACCGGTAACATCGATATTGGCTAATAACAATTAGCACATGGATATGGCTAATTACATGAGGAGATCTATGGTTTACAGTACCAAAAATTATTTGATACTGCTATGTAAGGGGGGAAAAATAATCAATGTCAAAGGCGTGTGAATGATCAAAACTGCCAAAACTTGCCATATCTACATCTGATATTGCTAAAAATACTGCAACTACCGAAACCTCCTAAATTGATACTATAAATTCTCAGGTGATACTGATACAGTGATACTGATACCAAGTTTTTGAACCTTGATTAAGTTATTTATAGAAAAAAAATTCAACATTCCATCACTTTGAAATGAAGTCAATGAACTGAGGTCGATTTAGATTCTAGCTGGAAAAAGAAACCTCAATGCTTTTATCTAAGACTAATAAACTATTAGGAAGCTTGAAGCTTGATATCATACTAGAGGCTAAACTGTCAACTGGGTCAAGTATTCAGTTGTAATCGAGTTAACGAATTAGCTTGTATGGTAAGCAGTTAATATTTTAATATGCACGCTTGATGTGTCGTTAACAGTTCCGGTTATATATATTAAGGCTAAAGGGGCTAGAGATATGTTAAAAGATTGGTGACAAGTTATGACAGCTGAGGTATCCTAGAATTGCTAACTGCAGGAGACTAGCTAATAACATAATTAAGCTATAGTCAAAATAGCAAAGAGGAAGAGAATGATAAGTTATCAAGATAGGTGTCATGATACTTAAGTAGCATCAAGACTCGAGTGATAACTTGTTCATGCACTTTAGGTCATTGTTTCGAAACTAGATAGTCCCTTGTGAGAGCTTACTATTACTCTCAACAATGGATACTTATAATTGATGAAATACTGAGCTTCTCTAATTCTTGTTGAGAAAAACCTTCACTGGATCTTAGAAGCATTGCAAAATGTATGTGGATATTGATGACTGTGCGCATAGTTTCATTTCTTTTCTCCATAGTCCTTGAGAAGCACGATGTATCATACAGCAAACTAGAAATCTAAATCATAATTTTTTTGCTAAGAATAGGTACAATTGTATTGCAAGTCTCTTCGCAACTTAAGGCGGAAAAGCATCTTCACCAAACTCTTGATATGGAGCTGCTATCGAGGTTTGTAAATGTACATGCCAAATTGCCAATGAAGTGATGAACATATACAGGAGTGATCAAAAGGAGGCACTGCATAAGTTTGGAGCATGGATGAGCATTTCAGGAATCAAGAGAAACAATCCAATTTCATAATTTGCTTTGAATGTAAGATTTGTAATAGAATATACCTAATGGCTTTAACAGGAAGCCATCTTCATCTGTCCAGGTCATTCCATTTTCTGATAGCTCATTAATTTTCCTAACACATATTTCTGACAAAAAAGGCACAGAGGCAATGAAATCTAGTGTTGTCACATGGTGACAATGGAAAGAGAGGTGCAATTTGGATACAGTACCTCGCATGTGCTTTTCTAGGAGTTCAGGAGGAATTCCTCTTTTTATTCCATAGTTTTCAGGATTCTGTTTACACATTTAACCATGCAAGTAAGTAACAATACCTACACACATTTATTCAGGAAGCGATAAAGTATCATAATGATGATTGCATGCCTTTTTGATCCGCACATACAAGTACGAACACTTCAGCCATTCAATTGCCAAGCTTATGTCAGATACTGTAAGCTGAACAATCTCAGCATTTAGATGCTCCATTGCACATGACAACAACCTATAGATAATACAATATTCACTACAAAGTGGTATGGATGATCGCCACAATACGGTGTGACAAAAAAATATTGACGGGGTAGAAAGCAGATCACTTGATTCCAAAATAAAGACACACTTACTGAGATTCAACCATTTCACATCCATTTAAGAGATTTTCATACAAATGAACCTGCAATAGAAAAAACCATCAGTCCACGATATTTTGTAACAGAACAAAATAATTTTGACATTTTAGTAGCTACCTCAACCAAGTTGCTTGTGTACAAGAAGCATCCTTCGGGAAGCATTATGTTTGATCGAGAGAAAAAATCATTTGAAGTATAATGCTTTATGCCAAAGGTTTACTGCATATCTTTTAGGTCTGAGATACCATCTTAATATCAAATGTACTTTCCCTCTTTACTTAAGGCTTATCCAAAAATGAATTGTTGTGCAGGGGGGTATACGTGTTTGTTGAAGGGAGGACTCATGGGGACTGGCTTAACAAAATATTCCCAATAAAAACATTCTGTAGACGAGTAAATTATGGAGACTTGAAATAAAGTAATTACTGTTTCTCTTCTTGTCATTATAATGACTGTCCCAGTATCATCAAATGGTGGCCGACCAGCTCTCCCACACATCTGCAAATCCTCGAGCATTTAGTCATAGTAAGCTTTCAAGGAAGCAACAAGATTAAGTGATCAAAAGGTTTCTTCATATTTGGATATCACTGTAAAGTTCAGAACATAAAATGTAGAGAGATAGATAATTAACAACTTAAGTTAAATTCCAGTATCATCAAATGGTGACCAGGATAAAGTGAGCAACAAATTCAACAAATCCTCAAGCATTTTGTCATAGTAAGGTTTCAAGGAAACAACAAAATAAGGTGATCAACAGGTTTCATCATATTTGGATATCACTCTAAATTTCAGTAACATAAAATGTAGAAAGATAGATAATTAACAACTTAAGTTAAAATAAACATTACTGATGAGGTAAAGGAAATAATGAAAGTGCATTCCTAACTGGCGCAAGATAAAAGAATTCATGAGAGAAGAGAATTTGTTGAATGATTGCTATAGTTCCTGTGGAGTTTTGTTAGCATTGACCCTTGAAGGAGCCAATGCTATAGGTAACACATCATACATATTGTTCCTATGCTAGCTAAACTCCATCATAAATATACCTCGTCACATATTTAGTTCTATTTCTTTCCTTAAACTCCGATGTAACCTCCTTATGAATATTATATTGATGTTTTTCTAAATCAGTGAGAATTATATATCATTATTCTCCTATTCAAATCTTTTCATCGATTGTTCTGGTGAGCAGACAGCTTCAATAGGTCTCCCTGGCAGGACAATTGACTTTCTTAAAGAGACTTTTTTTTTCATTAGTCTTTGCTAAATCACTTTTTTTCTAAAATTTTCTTGTATGGTTCATAAGCTTGATTCCTAGATGGTCACTCACAGCTTGATATATTTCCAAAGGTACTATCTGCATGTCCCCTGGTAGGTCTTTCCTTAAACTTCTTGAATAACTTATTATTCTTATGCTAGTTAAACTCCATCATAAATATACCTAGTCACATATTTAGTTTTATTTCTTTCCTTAAACTCTGATGTAACCTCCCTACGAATATTATCTTGAGGTTTTTCTAAATCAGTGAAAATTATATATCGTTATTCTCCTGTTCAAATCTTTTCATCAGTTGTTCTGGTGAACAGACACCTTCTATAGATCTCCCTGGCAGGACAATTGATTTTCTGAAAGAGGCATTTTTTCATTAGTCTTTGCTAAATCACTTTTTCTCTAAAATTTTCTTCTATGGTTCATAAGCTTGATTCCTAGATGGTCACTTACAGCTTGATATATTTCCAATATTTCCAAAGTCACTAATTGCATGTCCATTGGTAGATCTTTTCTTAAACTTCTTGAATAACTTAGTTAGCTGTAATACTTGTTTCTACTTTAGTAAGAATATCACCAAACTCTATGACTGTCCCTATTTTCATTCTCCTTAAAAGAAACTTCACTGATCATAGCAATTACAATTCTTACAGTGAACCAAAGCACTTACGAAGAATTCCACCTTATATATATTTGTTAGCTTAGCTTCTTATTTTATTCTTCCCTCTTTTTTTTTTTTTTTTGGGTATAGAGAGTTTCTTATACTACAGTTTTATATAGTAATGTGGCCTGAGTGTGTTCAACTGTATCCTAGTTCCTCAAAGAGGAAGACAAGGCAAAGTATAATCCCTCCAGCCTATGGATACAATAACTCCATCTTTCTCTAATTTGTTCTTCTCCTTTTACTAGGTCTCTTCAATTTACACTCTCAAGTCATTTAAATATGCCCCATCTCTAACACAAACATGTAATGTAATTTAAATGCGTCATTTTGTGTGCACGCCATTTTAACCATAAAAAATTTATTTGTCTAATACACCAACCAAACAATTTAATCCATTTTCGTGTATGATAACTGCCTCTTCATATATAGCCATCAAAACAAATAACTATGCACTTAGGTATTAACTTTCTAATGGATACACCAGAAAGAATATGTAAGAGTAAGCAAAATAATGTACCTGCAGTACCATTGACCGCTCATATTCCAAGTACATCCCTTTCTCCTTATTACTGTAAAAGATACAAACTCATAAACCCATACGGATTTTACAGTAGTTATAGCTATAAACGTTCAAGAATAACTGAAATAGCCTTGAGTATAATAAGACCAAACATACAAATATTGTGTAGATTTGATCACAACTGTGTGTGCCGGTAGGTTGATCCCATGTGCAAGAGTGTTTGTGGTGCAGAGGATCTGAATCTCCCCCTTAAGGAAAAGACCCTCGATAAGGTTCCGATCCTTTAAGGAAAGCCCACCGTTATGATAACCAACTGAAAAACAAGGATAAGGATAAAGAGGAAACATAAAATTAGTAGTAAACAAATGACTGAACATACCCTCACTCAGAGAAATGTCACCAATCTCACGAGACAGTGGATAGCCACAAACAGAAGCACGGCAGTAAGATTTTTATGATTTTGAAATGGACGGATTTATTAAAGATGAGCCCATACCACCATACAAGATGCACAATTGATTTTGCTTGTCGCTGCAAGATAAAGACGCTTCCTTTAGTTTCTCCTGTTGTTGTTTAGATTTTATAAACGGATTAGAGTAACCAAGATTCGCTGCAATCTGAGAAAGGTGTTGAGCTGCCTCTTGTGCTCCTTTTCTGGTTGAACAGAAAACTAGAGCAGATTTTCCCTTTGAATACTGCATGAGAATATCTGTCAACCATTTCTATGTTATAGCGATACACAGAAACAAAATATTTATCAAACGGAAATAACGTAAGTAAAAGGTTAACCATTTTTACCAAATATGAAAGCTTGAAGGCGCTGCATAATGAAACAACAAATGTCAGTGACAACCATCAAGACAATGTGCAACCTTCCATTTTAAGAAAAATGAGACAGTTAGTGTGATATGCACCTGCATGAAATATGGCAATTAAGAAATAAAATTTCCATCTTATGCATAACACATATTAAAGTAACAGGCAATTACCTTTTCAAATAAAAAGTCATTCTTTGCTGGAGCATAACCTGCAATAATTAAACAAAGTTCAGAAAGGCAATAGATGTACATGGTTACAGTAAACTTCATTCTTCGTTAGAGAAGAATGGAAAAGGGCATGCAGAGGCTGCTTGTTATTTTAGAGGATAGTTGTTAGAGTAATGTCAATGCTACAGTAATAAAATCCATTACCCCTTCAGAAAATTTAAAGATAGATAATTATCTCAGACAGCAATAACAAGAAGGAAAAGCAGAAGAAGCGCGAAGAGGTAGAAAATCTATGATTGTTGAGGACAAGTGTAGAGACTCGTTTATCACAAGCTTACTATAAACCGAATGGGCAAGTGACATTGCAAATCAGATCTATTTTAGTCACTAGAGAAACTAGTCTCAGTGTATCAACTTCACACAGAACTTTCTGATATAATTCGTAGCTTCTGAGAGCTATTTTTGTCCAGATATGCTGATTGGAACTGCCTCCACCAACTGAGGAAAATATGGATTGTAAAATACAGAACAAAGTTCCTGAAGGTATCAAATATGAAAAAGAACATAGTATGTGCAATTATTAACTTTTCTGAACATGTCTGAGTAGCTATTGTTAGAATATAACCCTCAACCTTCAGTGTAACTTTGGAGTTTTGGTGCGGTGGGAGAGTCCTTTGACTTGGAACCAGAGAAAATCATGTTCAAATCTCACCAACCATGAATTAAAGTGGATTAAAAAATAATCACCTGACCTCAACCTGCAGGGGCATGTTAGAGTATAATATTATAAATTTATAACCCTCAACTGTCAGCATAACTTAGGAGTTTTGGACCCGTGGAAGAGTCCTTTGACAGCTAGAATTTGTTAGATTTTGACTTTTGACACCTCATTGCACCAGTGGGCATGACTTTAAAAAACAATATAGTTTCCACCGAGTAACCTCTCTTGCTGCAATCTTAGTCTTACCTATGTAAATTAAGACACAAAGAAAGGAGTCTGAAAATACATACCAAAAACTTTTGTTGTCAACTTGACTGGCCTCATTTCTTCACCAAATCTGCAATTTATATGAATAAGGTGTAAATAATGCTGAAAGGCCAATGCAATCTTTCCTCTAAAGATTTATTTGCAAATTACCTTTTAATCCCTTGGGGAGGGACCAGAAGCCATTCCGCTGAAGCAATCAACAGATTGAAAATTTATTCTATAAGAACTTGAATGTTCTTACTTTTTAGATGCTATTTCCAAACAACAGATATTATAGAAATTTAATGTACCTAGGTCATCAATATTTGGAATTGTAGCAGAAACGGCAAGAAAGCGAACACTTGCCAGAGGACAAGAGCTCATCTGTTTGCTCCGAGAAAGCATTTTTATTCTGCTAACCACTGCCTCTAAAGCAGCTCCACGTGGATCATTTAGCAGGTGAACTTCATCAATTAGTATAAGTGAAATATCGCTAAAGAAGCTCAAACCACCATCCCTTACACCATGACGGGTCATAGAATCAAACTTCTGCAAGAATATTAAGTCCAGGCAAAAAATGAAAACAAGTGAATTGTAGGAAAGTGATCATTATGCAATTTATAAAATATGTTCAGAAAACAAGGAATGTTTTCTTTTACCTCAGGAGTACTTAGGATGATATCTGCTTCCTGTATGTTTTTTGTATTAGAAAATTCACTGTCACCTGTCATCTCTAAGCAGCCAATTCCCAATGAACCAAGCTTCATGTTCCAGTCACGGAGCTTTTCCTGGACCAAGGCCTTTGATGGAGCTATATAGATCTTTCTTGCATGTGATTGACGGTAAATGAAGAGAATCAATATCCAACAATGGTCAAACTTATCCAAATTATAAGCAGTAACATTGCACTCATTTATGCAGTTCACTTGTGGTTATGTAAAAGAAGCAAGCACAATAATGAGAAAGTTCATAGATTTTTAATAGAGAAGTCAACAATGCTTTTCAAAACACTCTTTTCAGAAGGTAACAAACTCAGGAAAGATGTTTGTCATGGCATATTCGAACACTGGCAGGTTAATATATAGCCTTCGTACACTAGGTTTAGGATCTTATATAAAACAAACAATTTTATCATGTTCTTCTCGTATTTTTAATGTTAAAGAAACATCATACTCTGCACATAAGCTAGAAGGTAACATACTGTTTTCAGGAATCCTTTCATATGATTGAATTTTCCCTCCCTGGAAAGAAACCTTGAGAGAAGTCTCAGAATGCAGAGCTCAAAGAGCACTGTTTTACCGCTTCCTGTTGGAGCTGACACGACCATGTTTATGTCGGAAAGAAAACAGCCAGCAAAGCATTCACTCTGCAAGGAATTAAAATACCTGGAAGACGAATGCAAACAATCACGATTCCAGATGAAGTTCACGAAAATTAGCATTACCCATGTAATTAGGGTTGTTTCACTCGAAGATCCTTATCAAGGTTATATGAGTTGACTGAACATAAATTTCTAAATTATCTCGAAATATTCTCATTCAACACATGCACTGAGATATTAGAAATCCACGAAGCAGTGCCATAGTAAGTTAAAACTCAAATAAGCTGAATAATTAAGCGTGATTTCAACAACCATAGCACAAAAAAGGAAACAAAATTATGTCCCAAAATTGACATGAATGAACTTGGTTCAAACAACCTGAAAGAAAACACAGAGCGGAAAGGTGCAGGCAAATCTGCTACAGATTTCAGTGAATATGAATCCGCAAAAGATGCCATTCTTTCCGAGCTTAACCTAATCACAAAAATAGAAACAAAAATATTTTAAATTACTGTGCAAGAAATAGTAAGATATGCAAAAATCAACCGAGAGAAAAGCCCTAACTTAAGAAATTTCCCCAATTCAAACAATCCTCGGCAAATTACAGTTAGATTCAAAGAAAAATAACAATAACAGACCTTGATCTTCAAATCTCGTTCACAATCGGACAGATTCGCACAGAAATAACAAGCATCGAACTCTAAGGAACTCTTCCGAGCTTATAAAATCAACAAAAACGAGTATAAAACTCTCGGTTTCGAGATGTACCTGAGCTCAAAACGTCGTTCAAACTCTCCGATCTAGGTTAGGGTTTACTTCACTAGAAGAGCGTGTAAATTTCAAAGCAGCAAGAACTACTGTCATGGAGAGAGAGAGAGAGATGTGGAATAATTTTGAATTGAGGGAAGAGAGCCTTCCTTTACCTTTGGCGGGTCCGTTGTGGTGTTCTGCAGGAACAATGTAATGATGTCAGGCATGAGGGGCAACCTATTTTTCCGCTAGCCGTCTTAGACGTTACCGTTAGCGGATGGTCGAAGAATGATTTGCATCAACAATGTATGTCAGGCAAGAGCGGCAATCTATTATTTGCCTTTTTTTTCTCTCTTTCTTCTCTTTGTTTTAAAGGAATCAAAAGCGATTCTACTGCATTGCATCAAGAATGATTTGATTACAGATATAGTCTGGACCATCCCAAACATCTGAAAAAGAGGTACATTTATATCTGTTAGCAAATTGAGCTAATAAATGCACACATATATTACCCGAGTGACGAACATGGGTAATATAAGAAGAGTTAAAAGATTTAAAGAGAGTCCAACATTCACCAAAGATTGACGAGATGGTGCTGCGGGTAGGCGATTACCCAGTGCAAAATGAGCACAAGGACAAGGCAATCAGATTCGAAAATATTATCCTTCCAACCATACTTTAGAGCTAGGCGTAATCCTATGAGTAGAGCAAAGGTATTATAAGAGAGAATGTGGTGGCCAAGATGATCTCGAGCAATTATCCCAAAAGTCGCGCAATCAAGGTTTGAGGCAATATCGAATTTAATTTTCACCTTGTTCAAAGGTGGAGCTATCTAAGAAGAGGGCGAACAAATGTTG
This sequence comes from Asparagus racemosus, assembly GCA_037177215.1. Classification (NCBI taxonomy): domain Eukaryota; kingdom Viridiplantae; phylum Streptophyta; class Magnoliopsida; order Asparagales; family Asparagaceae; genus Asparagus; species Asparagus racemosus. Next base: position 32,315,701 of record JBAKGM010000001.1, read on the forward strand.
AAAAGGGATCCAAAGGTTGTCCAAGCCGGAGAATGAAAACGGGCATGAACCTCCACAAGGTTTAAAACCATGGGTTGGATTGATGGTTTTGGTTGGATGGCTTATGTTGGTCAGGAGAGGTTGAGGTAGTCTCGTAGGAGATGATTATTAGACTTTGAGTTGTAGTAGAGGAGAGTGAATTGACCTTTGGATCAAGGTCGGATTGGACATTGAAAGTTGTGATTGAAGGTGTGGTGTTCCTCTTAGCTTTAACACGGTCCAGCGTCAAAATAGAGGAGGATGTGGATTTTCCGGTTAGAGGGGACTTTGGCGATGGAGAAGACGGGTGAGTAGAGGAGGGTTTATTTTTTTTACAAGCGATGCTTGTAGATTGTCCAGGATTTTGGGGTTAAGAAGATAAGCAAATTTTGACCTGAGATCATGAGAGGGTAGGTCCTCGAGCGTCGTCCTCCGAGCTTCACTTCTTGAATCGCAGTCGTGGATGACATGCCCCATATGACCGCGGAAGGTGCAATATATTGGAAAGCGCTCGTACTTCACCTCAATGGGACATTCATGCCCGTCGAGAAAGATGAGAGGGACAACATCACGTAAGGGCTAATCGATCGTGATTTCAATCTTAACCCTGAGAAACCGCCTCCAAGGTAGAGAGGGGGGGGTGGATTCACCATCTTTCAGCACTTTCCCAACGAGCGAACCCAACTTGCACCTAGTGGTGTCCAATTGGGCCCCCGGCCCGGGCTTTTTAAAAATTATACTATATATATTTTTTATATGTTTAATATATAATTATATTATAAAATGGTCATTAATGTATACTTTTATATATATTTTTAAGCGTATATTGTTGTTGATGTATATGATCGAACAGTAATTAACATCGGTGCGAGTTTAGTTTTTAAAAGAGCAGGGCTCGCATTCTCTCCTAATGCCCGGTGACGTTGCTCCGGTCAGGGGGTTCACCTACGTAGGAGTACCTGTGGAAGGGTTGGAGTTGGGATCTCCGGTGGTCCCTCCGACGATCAAGTTAGTAATCAGAAGAAGAGAATGTGCAGTGAAAAATAGCTAAGAATGAAGGACCTGTTGTTCAATATCCTTACCGCTATTTATATCCAGGGTTCAAAGGGCATTCTTGTCTTTTGAGAGACAGTTGTTGAGTCAGCCCCTTTTCCACGTGTTGAGAGACTATTGGGCCAGCTCCTGTACGTGTCGGCCACATTAGCATGTCCCTATCACAATAGTATGCATTGACAGGTGTCAAGCTGTGAGCGGACTTGGAGTCGGCGTTGTCTATTCGCCATAAATAGGATAGGATTGGCGGCGTCTGCAGTGGCATGTGTCCGAGGTACTTTAAATACTGTGAGGGATGGGGTAGTAAAGGGGGTTGTCAGTATATTTAATGTGATAGTGATGGGTTGTCGGGTGTAGACTTCAGATAGCCGTCGTTTAGGTGGGGGACCACAAGCGACGAGAGGGGGGAGTTGAGGCCGGTGGCCGACTTGAGTTGTTCCTCTCAAATTGCTGAGAGCAATTTGATAGAGCGAATGACCATCATCGCCTTTCGCGTCGTCCAAGGGTCTAAAAAGCGAAGGGTTGGCCGAATGGACGACGATCATCGCCTTTCGCGTCGTCCACGGATCGCTGGGGCGAAGGGTCGGCCGAGTGGACGACCATCATCGCCTTTCGCGTCGTCCACGGATATTTGGGGTGAAAGGTCGGCCGAGTGGATGACCATCACCGTTTTTCGCGTCGTCCACTGCGCTGTGAGGTGGGGATGAGCGTAGATCATTTTACAGGCCAGTCGGGGTGACCTGTGTCGCCCCCGGTCGGCAAGCGGACGTGCTCATCTACGTCGGCACTTTGTCTTCCTCTTTAATCACCGATCGGTGGTTATGACCATAACAGTTGTTATTAATATATACTTACATATACATTTCTAATGTATAACTATATATAATTATAGTATGATACGATCATTAATG
>JBAKGM010000001.1:32317782-32331807 GCA_037177215.1 Asparagus racemosus
AAAGATGTCATACCAATTGTCCCACTCAAATTGTCCCATTATCTCATTTTACCCCATTTTATCCCACTCAAATTATCCCATTGGGTAAAATTATCCCATTGGAACAATTTAACCCAATTGGCCCCAAATTACCCCAATGAATAACCCCCCCTAAGTACACAAATATCCTTAATTCATTATTAGTATCCTCTAGCTCATTGATGACTTGTGGGACAACTATACTTGCCACCTCACCTGTCCCCCAAAATTGTCCTATTTTTTGGGTCCTCCTAGCATTACTTTAATCCCATAATATCATAGGTGAAAGAGAAAAAATATGTATCAAATTAGAAATAGGGGTTTTTGCCTTAAGGCCCAATGGTTTACCTTATTCTATCTTTAAGCTTAACTATTTTATTGTGTATGTTTGAACCCAATCATCTTTATATATTTATCTTAAGCACAAATTCTCAAATACAATACATAAGTTAGTGGGCCCTCTTAAACTTTTCTAAAAATCTCAATCTACCCACTTCTCTCTCTCCCCCCTCCCCCCACCCCTTCCCCCCCTAACCTCTCCCTCTCTCTCACATCCTTTACTCTCTTCTGTCATTCTTTAGCTCTCATGAACCCATTAAGTACTCCTCAATTCCATTAATGCATAGTGTTTGATTGCTCAATTTTGATGGAGATTCACCACTTTTTAAATATTTTAAGGTATAATTTTTATTCTTTACTCAACTTCTAAATTGTATAGTTAATTTCACATTTTCTTTATCAAAATTATTTCATATTACTATTCATGAATCCTCATATTTGTTTATTACAACTAATACAAAAAATTAATATTAGAGAAATCAAATGGTAATTTTAATTTTAGAATTAGATTTAATTTCAGAATTAAGATTTAATTTTAGAATTTCAATTTTAATTTCATAATTTTAATTTTAATTTGTTAAGAGACCAAATTTCATACTTAGTTAAATTCGGTTTAAGTTGACTACCTTTGATAAAATTTACACATCTTATTTATTTTTTGTGACAAACAGAGGTGAATGATTACCGTAGATGAGTTAGTTTTTGCCTCGCTCACTGTGTTTAGTTCATTCGAAAAAACAAGAAACGGAAAGCAAGGGTGAATACATATTTACTACCATTTAGTGTGTCTTGAAAAAGATTTACTATTGTTTGCGTCACATGGAAAACATGCGGTGTAAAACACCCTTTCTCTCTTTCTATTATTTGGTTCAAAATTAAAAAGTAAGAAAGTAAAAATTAAAAGTTAATAAGATCATGATTTTATTAGGTTTTATTTACTATCCATCTGAAAAATTACCTTGAGAAAAGCGCACCTTTTTTTAATTACATTTACAACCTATTTCCGAGCTAAAATATGATTTCCCATTTTTATGATGTTGCAAACACTTTTAGACCACTTTCTTGAAAATCATCTAGCGAAACATAGAGTAGAAACAGAGAAGTTCAAAAATGGAACTGAGCAAAATCCTACGCGTGTTTTCTTGGAAACCCCCTTTCTCGGATTTTTCTCCCCCGTAACAAACATAAAATAGTTAAGTTTTTGCCTGTAGGGCTCGGTCCATTTCGAAACCGGAATCGGGTAATTTTCAAACCGGGTTGATGTGGGTCGGGCTCGATTCAGGTTGCCAGACCGCGCGCATCAATATCAACAAAAGTAGTAACACTAATCTGAAGAGCTCAAAATGAGAAAAGGAAAAAGCATCAAAATAAATCAGCAAAAAACTAGCTACTCACATGGCCGTGCTACTGTAGCGTTAAAAACACCACCGTAGTAAATTACTAGCTTTCAAGAATTTCTCTTTCCCTTCTCTCTTTAATCCATAGACGAGAGCTCTAGAGAGGGAGCAGCAGCATTTTCGATCAAATTAAATCAAAAATTGCTCGCCTGCCCGAGTCGCTCTTCATCGCCCAAGTACCCCTTTTCTCCATTTCTCCATTCTAGGTTTTAATCTTATGTTTTCTTTTTTTTGATGTTTTTTTTATTCTGAGACTTTGTCGCTGCTGCCATTTTCATTCGATTAGCTAGTTTCTTATGAATTAAAAAATTAAACAAAAGAAGAGTATTAGATGCCGATTGTTCATAATCATTTTACTGTTGATTTTTCGGTAAAAACCGAAAAAAAATATCGTTAAATTTATTAAAAAATAAGTTCAATATTTTGGAGTTTTATATTACCGAGGCTGTATTCGCGCCTACGCCATCACGCTTTCTGTGCTTCCGAAGTTGCGGCTCGGATGGGCCCATGTACGAATTTTAAAGTACAGCTGTAAAGGACCGTCTTACAGCTGTCAATTTTTCACTTGTGGGCCCCGCTCTATATATACTTTTCTAAGTTAGACAACTTTACCAATTCCTTCCCTCACCAATTCCTTCCCTCCTCCATTAAATTTTGTTCATTTTCACTTGTTTAGCTTCTCTTATTCTCTTGTATTCTCCTTAGAGTTTAAGGAATTACAAGTTAATTTCTCGTCATTTTCTACTTATCTTTAAAAAATTTAGTTTTGTTTAATAATTCTTAACTTATAAGGATCTATCTCTTGATATTCCCTTAGCGCTCCAATTTATTTGGATCTATTTCTTCATGCCCTTTTGGCTCTACATGTAGCTTTAGAAGCGTACATTTCTTTTACTTTTGCTTACTCTATGCTTCTAGGTGACTTGTTTAGGTGACTTGTTTGAGCTTTTATTTTTTTTAAAAATGTTTTAGATTGAAAATCATCTACAATTGTCTAGTATATAGTATACAAGCTTACCTAATTTTTTGGGATAAAGGTTTTCTTGTTATTGTTAAAAGAGGTTAATTATTTTTCCAATAATTTTTAAAAAATTAAGGCTCCTTCCAACATGATAAGGAAGTTCCTCATGCATTGATAATGATATGATGTGAGATGTTTTTATTTTTCCATATGTACCTTGTTACAGAATATGGATGGTCAATTTTCTTGGGAAGGCAAATTAAATGAGTTATTGTGGTTTTCTTTAGTTCATTATATCTTGAAAAGAGTTTTTGTGTTTGCTTTCTTTTTCTTCAAGGAATGACATTAATTGGGTTGATTCTAAGTATATACTTTACTTTTTCTCAACAATGAAAAAATGTATATATATGGAAGTGTGTTTATTATATTGTGCAATTGCCTTGAAAATGAAGAAGCAAATCAAATTTGATCTCCTCTTTCACATTTAGTTTGTGACAAATTAGATTAGCGTACTATGGCATGAACTATTAGCGCATTTACTACACAACCCATTTTTTTTATTCCTACGTGAAAATAAGAAGGTTTCACGAGGATTTACACTATAAAAGGATATGAGGGATGATGAAGAGAATGTGCAAGTGTGCAAACAAGTGCAAGAGAAAGAGTGATTTGGATGCTCTCTTCTCGGTGTCTCATTAAGGGTGTTTGTCGTGGGTTTGCACGAGTGAGATTAGAGAGTGATATATTTATTGTCATATCATCTTTGATTAGTGAACCCCACTGGCCATATTTGTTGGTGGATGTAGGTTAAAATATTGATCGGATTGTATGTTATTCCTTTCATTCTATACTATGTATATTCAGTTTTGTTATTGTTCTATTTTGTATTGGCATCTCTTGGATTGAAAAGCCCACTGTTGCAACATGTTAAAATATTTTTCTTTTGCTTGGTTTGGTGCAAGGGAAGTAATCAAACCTCACAGGGAGTTAGTTGAGCCTTAAACAAAGATTGAAAGTGAAATTATCCTATTGTTGGATATTGGTTCCAACTTTTTATTGAAAAATGTCACTGGAGAAAAGGTTATTAATGCCTCGACAATAAAGCGAATGAAGTATTCCTCTGCAAAAGCCCTTGGCCTTTGAGGATGCTATAAGATTGATGTATTAGCTAACCTATGCAGTCTCATTCTTCTATGAAGGTCGGTCATAGAGCAACAGATGTCAGAGAGCCCCCAGTATTACCAGGCCTAAGTACTAGTACAGAAGTCTCTTATTCTGAACGTAATCCATGAATTGGGTTCTGCAAAGTCATGTTCATCATGAACACAATGCCTAGAGGGCCAGGCAATTTAATAGTTCTTGCACCTAGGCAATGTATAGTATCGCAAAACCAATCTTATTCGTCACCATCGGCATGGGATCATATGAGGTGATAGATCGAATTAGTGTTTATGAGTGACTTCGGAGGTTATGGAATTGTTTTTAAACCTCATTGTCATCACAGCTAGCCTATCCCTTTTCCCATTAAAACCAAATTGGCAATGTACTACTACTAAAAGTTGAAAAAGCTTCTGCAAAACAATTGTGAGCTTGGTGGGAGGTATGTAGATGAGCTCACTTTAAGCTCATACACCAAGGAGTAAACCCCGTGGTTGTGATTGGTTGATGTATAGTAGCAGCTCATAGTCTATGATCTTAATCTTTGCCTGAAGTGCTAACATGTTATTAGGGGAGTGTTGGAATCATGTCTCACTAATGACAATTCAAGTATCTTGGCATTATCATTCAAATATCTTGGCATTATCATCTTTTCTATATTTTTGAGCAAGCTGCTATCTTGTTGAAGTCCTCTCACATGCATGAAAACGGTTTGTGTTGAGAAAAGTTTCTTTTGTATATGTCGTTGTCCTAGAATCCATCACCTTAAGTGATTATATAACACCTGTGATTTTTCTTATCCGCAAACAAAGTTTCACTTTTGGGAATTTCATTCATCTCTGGGTCACAAAATAAGCAAAAGTTTAAAGGGCCAGTTTGGTATTGCTTTTTTTAGGGTGCTTCTACTTATTTTTTCAAGAAACATCCAATAATAGTGTTTGGTGAAAATTTTTTGGGCATGCTTATTGAAACTGCTTCTGCTTTTAAGGGGTTTCTTTTAGAAGCAACTAGAGATTGCTTTCATAAGTAGCTTGCTTTTTTTTAGTTTATATACCATATATACCTTTTATCTTTTAGCAATAATCATTAAGCACAGTTCTACCAAATACATTAGCTGCTCTTTAAGCAATTTCTAATATTTGATTATCGAACTGCTATTTCCAGCAACTTATGTAAGTTGCTTCTATAAGCTACTTTTATAAGCAACTTATTATAAGTTCCAACAATATCAGACTTACCCTAAATAGAGTTACAGACCAAACTTTTGAATGTATTATTTTAATACAAGTGTAGATATATCTTATCATCTTTTTCCGATATAACTTACTCAAAAGTCAAAACCATTATTGTTAATGGTTAACTGATTAGGATTGAGCATTCACAACATCTAATCCAGTTTGGCAACTATCTCTCAGATTTTTGGTAATTCTTTATTAGCTTGTGTGTAATTCTCTTTGCGCATTCAAGGCTTAGTGAGTTCCACCACAATTTCCTTGATTAAACTAAACAACCTGCATTTTCTGTTGCTTCTAACATTATTTTATATGTATGACCTTCAATTCATGTGTGATAGAACATGCATCAGTAACTTTTAAAATAGCTTGGAAAATGTTTTTATGATCAAATTGAAATACGGAGTTTATGAGTTTGAATGGATGGTAGTTTTTATGAGATTTCTTATCTGTTTTCCGCCACTACCTGGGTTCATGCGTATGCTAGTTTCAAGAAAATATTACATTCCTTAGCAATAAAGAATTGTAGTCTTTAGTTGTCTTTGTTTGCCATGTGAAACATCCTTAAGATTGAATTTTTCCCTTATTGAAAAGTATAGTAATTATGATATAAAAAGACTGCTAGTTTTCTTTTTAAAATCCTGCTACATGGCAATTCTTGTATACATGTAGATGCTCAACATTTTGCTATATTAGCTGTTTGAACATATCGCAGTCATATCACTCCCTGGACTATTTTTTTTTTCAGATATGGAGATGAGCTTTTCTGACTTCATTGATTTATCCAACGATGATGAAATGGAACTAAGAGAAGTAGTTAGGCCTGATTTCACCCCAAATCTAATTCAGATGAGCCCAAGTTTTATTACTTTACACGTTCAGCCAGAACTTGAAGGCCATGCCATTACACAAGGTTCTAAGGAACTTGAAAATCCATACGGATATCCTATTAGTTCGTGTGTAACTGATGTAAAGGGTTTATTTGATAATGGGTTGCCCAATCTAGCTTCGTTGCCTTGTTCTTCGCCAATGTGCACGCAATTCTGGAAAGCTGGAGATTATGAAGCTGGACTACCTCATGGATCCATCTCCCAGAGTATATTTCTTTTCTCGTTATGTGTTTATTGTGAAGATATAAGATACTTATTGAAGACTCACTTTCTTTTAGGTGTTTGATCTCTTTCTTGTCCTCTCGTGATTATTTCCTAGTAATATCATTCCTTTCCTTGCAGATGGCCTAAATCGTTTACGTGTCCATCCCAAATTTCTCCACTCAAATGCTACCTCACACAAGTGGGCATTTGGCGGTATCATCTATGTGCTTTGCAGATAACATATGTACAATGTCCAAGCAAAGACATCAATCTCACTAACTCTTCTTTTATTTTCCATATTGCAGCCGTGGCAGAACTACTAGATAATGCAATTGACGAGGTGCATAGTAATGTCTTGCCATTCATCTGAGAATTTTTTTGATGTGATTTCATGAGCTGAAGAGAAATATTAACGTCATACCATATTCATTGTTAACTTTGTTCTTGCTGATCTATAAGCCAACACTATTATTTTTTTCAGCTGCATTTACCTGAGGATTCTTTCAAACTAAATCAGGTTAAGCATCACTATATATCATCACAAGTTATCTATTATTGTTCTTTTTCTGTGAGATAGGTAGAAAATGGGGCCTCTTTTGTTGCTATAGATAAGATCACAAACCTCAGAGATGGAAATCCTGCATTGCTGATTCAAGGTAATTCTATATTCCTGGCATTTCGAACATGGTAATGTGTCATATAATTTCTTTTTGTTATTACTCATAATGGCTTCATTCTATTAAATATTTATGTTCTGACACTGTTAATAAGACGATGGAGGTGGAATGGATCCAGAACGTTTACGACATTGCATGAGCTTTGGATTTTCTGACAAACTATCAGATTCCTCCATTGGACAGTGTATGGATATTCTGTGGACGTTTCAAGTCTAATTTCTTAATAAGTGTAACTTTAACTGTCAAGTTTTGTATAATTTTTTTTTACTATAATACAGCTAATTTCTTTATTGTTTGATTCACAATTCAGATGGAAATGGGTTCAAGACGAGCACAATGCGACTTGGGGCAGATGCAATAGTCTTTAGCCGTTGCATGGATAAAAGGTTGCAGTTATCTGTTCTCTGGCACCTCGCTAGTATTTGTTCATAGTACCAGATTCCAAGACTGTTTTATGAGCCTTTCATTTATCATGTCCTGGCTTGGCTGGTTTTTCACCTGCTGCAGGCTTGATTATGATGCAAAATTATCTGCACGCTTCAGGATTATACATACTGTTGTTTTTTTAACCTTTCTGTCTCTTTTCTCTTTCCATATTTTCTTGATTTGGAGACTAAAGTAATCCACACTCCTGCTACGATTTGAAAACTGGCTGGCCACCAATTCCGGAAGCTAGAATGTTCTGCAACTTAACGCAATGTTTGCTTTGGTTTTGCACCACTTAATGTTCTTTATAGCAGCCAAGCAAATATCCTTCAGAACAGAAAGTTAAAAATATCAATTACCATCTTATCAACACTATCGGTACTGTATGGTTTTCCCTAGTGTTGGTCAGTGTTAATCCTCAGGGTATATTCATGGGGCCATCTATTTCCTACATTCTAGACTTATCCTCATTCTCGTTATGACCCAAGGTCCTCCCACCATCCTATACTTGTATTAGACGTACCTTATATCTTATTGCGTGTTAGATATATATGCCAATCTCAGTTCATTTGAAAGATCAAACCTCCATAGAGTTGCATCATCCAGCATCCTGAATTTCTCTGCGAGGCCTCTTCATAGTCTCATATCAGAGAACTTAAAAAGAACTATATTATTGAAATATATTCTTGTTTACTTAAATTTAGTCTTTAAGAGGTAATCCCAATAAGTTGCACTAGCAATCTTGAGTTTGGTTCCAATTTCTAGCAAAAACTGTCATTTTTGCTACTTTTGAAGAGTTATACACATATTTATGATTATTGCTCGAGTGGATGATTCTTGTCTGATAGTATATTTTCTGTAAAGCAGTTTCAGTGGGCTTGTGAACTACAGGTTGAAATGCCAGTACAATCGTCTTTTTGTGTCATGTGGATCATAGGTGTAAAAAGCACTGCTTTTTAAGTCAATGAGTTACGATTCACAATTTTCAGAAAGCTAAGATTCAATCGAGCATTCACTATCGAGGCGAGTCAAACTGTGTTCCACCAAAGGAGGAGATGCTTAGTTGTTTCTCAATCTACATGACATGTCTGATGCCTGTATCATCCTAATGTACGTTGGTCGCCTCTCCCTAACGGGGGAGCTCCACTTATATGTTTATATCCATATAGCATATGCACATAATTCGGGTAACACCAGATATCCGTACCTGGCTGGGCTTTAGCATTGATATATTCATATCCGGATGACCCTTAGCATCTTTGCTTGTGAGGATTTTATGTCCTGATCCTAGTTTATTCCTATCTTCATTCATGATTGTCATTTGAAACCTTCTAGTTGCTTGCACTGAACTCTATCAATTGTTATTAAAAATATATTTCTCTCATAATATATTTTTTGTTGTATTCTGCAGGAATATAACTCAAAGTATTGGGCTACTTTCCTATACCTTTCTGAGGCAAACTGGCTCCCACGATATTGTGGTACCCATGGTGCGTTTCCTAGTGACAGGATTCTTGATTTATGGACACCCTCCTTGTTGGATGTCCGGTTACAACATAGAAGTTGATTTTCAAAGTCATGCAGCCTATGGAAATGGGACCAGTCGCATTTCTTAGAATGTTGAATGCTGTTACTTGTTTTGACTTACCGCAGGTGGACTATGAAATTGACCCATTAACTGGTTCATTGAAGCGATTACTACGATATGGTGAAAAGCAATTCTGCTCTAATTTGTTGACTCTTTTAAAATGGTCGCCTTATGCTACAGAAGCTGAGTTGCTAAAGCAAGTAAGTTGCAAAGTAGGTGCTTTTTTTGGTCAATTTGTTTATAGTGGCATAATACATTTTGTGTTTCATGACACTATATAGCAGTGCTTTGAAAAGCTTACTGTAGCTCACTTGGGTGAGGTAACAATTTCAGTACCTAACCTAGCTCTATATTATGAAGCTTGAACTACTATTTGTGAAGCTCAAGTTATTTGCTAAGAAGTTGACCTTTTTGTGCTAGGTCTATTTAAGTGTGTGCTTAATCATAAAGATTTTCCGTGCTATGAGGATTTTGACCAATTGAGACAATGGCAAAACCACCTTTTAGCACGTAACATTGACTATTCTAATCTAAATTGTACTTTAGTCTTTATATTTGAGAACATTGCATTTTGATGACTTTAGAAGAATAATCCAACTCCTCACTTTTTTTTCCCTCTAATTACAATATGGAAAATTACATTATTCACACTCCTGTCAGTTGTAACACTCCCTCAAACTGGAGCATATCAATTGTATATACCTCTTTTTCACACAGAAATAGACTTAACAGAACTATATATCTACCCGTGTGCTCCTTAGATACTTAGTGGATAAATTTCTGCCAATTGAATAGAATATTTTATATGTCTAAGCTCAATAATCTGTCACTTTACTTTCTCACCTGTGTTTAGTCCATTCATAGCAGACACGATCAGGTGCAATATAATAGTTCCTTCTTTATCACAATACATCCTAACAGATGGCCCAAAATTGGAACCACCAGTTACAAGTATCGTTGGCCTTTCTTCAATATTTTGAATCTGCATTTAATCTGGCAACAACATTTTACTTCATACATTCCCAGATATCAAATTTTGTCCACCAAACACGTTATCCAGTATTGAATAGTCTATCTGACAGACGCCAACCCAATCAATGTCTGAGGTTCAGCAATGAGAATGTCAACAATTAGAGTGTAACAAGCCTGTCCATGAGCAATCTTTACTTCAAAATTCAAACATCAGTATCCCAATGGATAATGATGACCAGACATAAACTAACACACAACATTCACCAAAATCAGTATTTGGTTGACTAACCATGAGTTAACTAAGTTCACATAGATTAACTCAGTTCACCTACAAAGGTAGTCAACTGAATAAGGTATGCAGGTAAAGAGAGTGCATGAGACTGGGAAATGCAGAAACTAACAAGAAGTTTACAACCAACACGGGAATACTATCTTTAATCATAAAACAAGGAGTGGACTCAGAAAGGTGACATCAATGGATATGAAGAAGCATACCAATTCAGGATTATAACATGTGTAACGCTTCTGCCACTGAGAATATCCCCAAAAGATTCACTTGATTGACTTGGATTCAAGTTTGAAACACTTGTGATGAACAAAATACGCACATCCAAGAATACAGAATACTGGAGAAACTCTGGTGCTGAGGAAAATAGCAGTGAGTAGAATCTGAACATCATGATCAATTGAAGGCATGCAATTTATCGTGTGATTCATTGTGAGAATGACATCAGCACAAAATATTTTACGGGCTCCTTTTTTGGATTATTTTGATATGAGTCCCTCAAGTCTTTCATATTTCAGTGATCTGGGGGCCTAATTTCAAAATATGAAAGATTTGGGGGATTAATATTGAAATAACCCTTCTTTTACAAAGTACAAATGATTCCATTAGATGCCTACTCTTGCATTCAACAATATCATTTTGTTGGCGGTGTATAAGAGCATGAAGATTGATGAGCAATACAAGCCTTTTCGTATTAAAAAGGGTTATCACTTCATCAAAAAAAAAGTTTAAATATGGAAGACAACCTAGAATATATTTTCATGAAATAACAAAGTGATTCTGGAATGAGCGTAAACAAAAGTAACAAAATACTTGGAATCAAGTTTCAAGTCTTTTGGATAAGGACCTGAAACATATGAGAGAACCTGAAGCATATGAGAGAACAAGTTTAAAGGGGGCTATCAGCTCTGTTATTTACTCCAGGCGACAGGACACAAGCTTTCTGTTTGTTTGTTTGTTTGTTTTGTTTTTGTTTTGGGTGTCTTTTTGACTAAATTCACAACCCCAACTAGATAAATGACTAAGAGGACGGCCAGTTTCTTTAAATTCTGAAAAAGAGGGATTTCCTAGATCACAATATGCAGCAGATGGAGGTAAAGAACTGCAACATGCCACCTGAACTGGTTTTCCATACAATTGATACAATCCTCCCAATGCATGTATTATGCAAACCGTGCTTCTTCCTAGATCCTAAAGGACGACACTTTGATCAAGAAAACAAAGCGGGACTATTCAAGGAGAGAGTGAGTCTATAACTGATAGTATATAAGGACAACTTTAGGTAGTACCTTTTCTTAGTGGAGAATCGAAAGGTACTTGGGTAAACCCCACTGAACTTCACGCGTTTTGTACAAAACCTCCTTGAACTTTGCAAATTGAACATCTCAAACAACCCACGCCCCCCCCCCCCATCCCCACCCCCACCCCCACTCCCCAACCAACAAAAAAAAAACACTTGTGAAAAGTTTTACCTGAACATTGGGCAAACTCCAGTCTAGGGGTTGTCCAAATCACACCAAAGTTCAGGGGATGGGGGAGGTTTGTGAAATTTATTTTTCTATTGGTAACTGTCACCTATGTCCCTGAGCAATCAGAGCCAAAGAGCTGAACGGAAAAGAATACCAATGGAGGTGCGTGTACAGAGAAAGACAGTCACATCTCTATTTTTCCTTCTATTTGCATATTTATTCTCTTTTTATCTCATTGTCATAAATTAGAAGGTAATAGGTTAGTGCTTTTTTCCTTTGCTTTTAAAATCTCTCTTGAAATTCCTGTTAAACTTGCAAACACAATTTTCTTTATGTTTTATGAACAGTTTGATGACATGGGCCATCATGGTACAAAAGTTATTGTGTTCAATCTGTGGTTCAATGATGGCGGGGATATGGAGCTCGACTTTGACACTGATGCTCAGGTTAGTATTTTTTAAAGAAAGATGTCTCTAGAGTAGCATTATTAATGCTTATGACATAATTATTAAAAAAAACTGACTGATGCTTAATGTTTTACTAGTAAGTACTGTAATTATTAAGTTTTCAATCAAATGTCTGTGGTTATTACTGACTTTCCATTAGATACTTGTTCTATAGACTTAAACTTTTTATTATTTCTATTTTTATACCCATATACATCTCTCGCTGAATTTTTTGTTGATTAATCAAAATGTTAACTGATGACCTTTTCATATTTTAATCATCTGTCCTGAAAAATCTATGAATTTTGTATCCTCATGATTATGGTCTGTTAATATTTCCTTTCCTGACCATACTGTTTATGAAGTTTGGAGTTTGAACTTCTAATCATTAATCTGTTTTCATTGTTACCTTCTCCATCCTATTTGACCCTGAGATGTGCTTTCTTTATTCTCCTTTTCTTTTCTGGTTGCAGGATATCATGATCAGTGGAGCACCCAAAGTAATGGAGTCAAAAAATATTGTGAAGATGTTAAGACAAACTCATTCTGCAACTAGATTTCGTTATTCTCTTCGTGTATGTTCTCTTTTGAAGTTTTAATTTGACCCAATAGCATTTTACTAATATCTGAAATTTCGCAGGTCTATTCGTCCTTCCTATATCTGCATCTGCCGGCAAATTTTAGAATACTTTTGCGTGGCCAAGTGGTTCAACCCCACCACATAGTTAGTGATCTCAATTTTATTGAATGTATCAAATATAAACCACAAGTTTATGGAATCGAAGAGGTTTGTAGAGAACTCCTTTTGATTATTAATAGTTTGTTACTTTTCCTTCTTTAATAATTTATTTTTCAGCACATCTCTTGCTTTTTCTATCTATTATAGTCCAAGGGATCTTTTGACACCAGTAACTCTCTGTTTTGCATGTGGAATACTTTTTTCTTTATACTGGTATTACATGTCTCTCTTTTCAAAGAACTTAGCAAACAGATACCAGGTTATCTTTCTTATTCATGCTTTCCATTTTTTCCCTGCAATTTTACATGTGAATGTTTTCAGCAGATGACCTCAATGCTAAAAAAGTGAACCCCCACCCCCGGACCGCCCCCCCTCCATGCCACATGTTTTTGAATTCAGGCTGTCTTTCTCTCTTGATGAGAGATATTTATCCTATTTTCATCCTATACTTAAATTTCTCTTGTTATTTTTGTTCATCACTCTTGAGGTGTTATACTGCATAACATAGCTTCGTACGAAGTACATATGCACTCTCAAAATTTCAATCCCTTTTTATGTTATATTGCATAACATAGCCTCTTACGAAGTACATATGCACTCTCAAAATTTCAATCCCTTTTCATGATCGTATATCTAGTCAGTATCTCTATGGTATCCGATGATGTTGATGTTTTCATGATAGAGTACAATTTATAGATTTGGGATGTCTAGGAACATTAACATCTCTTTCTCCCTTTTATTTTGAGTTTCTTTAGGTGTTGATAGGTTTCAGTAAAACTCGTCCATAACTTAGCAAAACTATGTGAAGCTGCTCCAAAACCGAACCAAACTGACGGATACAAACATGTAGCAACAGATGCTTGGTAAAATCGAAATTAGTGTCTGATTTCAGACTGGTCATTACAAAACTGTATAACCTTGTTCCTTGGAAGAAGCTTTTTTTTTGGGGTTTGGGGGGGGGGGGGGGAGGGGTGGGGAACCTAATTTGCTGACAAATTTCAATGTTTAAACTAAGTTTTTTGAAAGTTTTGTGATGAATACTTGTGGTATCCAATTTATTGGCTTATAGGCATTTTTTCCCTCTTAAAAGCATTGGAAATGTGCTAGAAAATCCAGCTTCTTCCAGTCAATTCTACGAATTCTTTGCTGTTAGATATTATTGGTATTTAGGTTTAGGAGATATTATTGAGATATTGTGAGATGTGATTTGATATGATTTTATC
>JBAKGM010000001.1:32331907-32341907 GCA_037177215.1 Asparagus racemosus
CTTACCTATTTTGTAATATCCTCCTAATCTCTATTTAAGAGAGATTAGGGTTAGATGAATAAATAACTTTGCTTTTTCCATTTTTCTACATTTGCTTTATGCTCTGTAGATTTCTTTTTGAAGTGCTGATATTGTGACCTTATGCTACATAATTTCTGGTGTCCAACTCCAAAACATGATCCTTTGGTGGATCAATCACAAAGGAAAGTATTAAATAACAAGTCCTTATCATTAGATGAAAGTATTAGAATTATTATTAGTATATGTCTGCTGTTTTCTTTATTTTGGCTTCTCTATAGAAAATTTTAAAGGGTATGAATTTGATGCTCCATAATTTCTGACACAGACCTCATGATACAATTTGAGACTTACTATTTTATACTCTAACATGCCCCCAAGGTTGAGCTCCCTTTGCAGACTGAAACTTGGACTTACTCAATGTTATTTTTTCATTCCATGTTAAATACGTGGATGTTGGGATTTGAACCCACATTGCTCCAATAAAATGTTAAAGGTCCCATCCACCACACCAAAACTCCAAAGAATTGGTGAAGATTTAGGGTTATAATTGTATATTCTAACAAGTACCTCTCAAATGACAAGTACTTTCCATTAGACGGGATAAATAACATTGTTTGAGTGTGTTTGACCATTACTTGCTGTTTACTATTTCCTTTAGATTTTTATGATAACAATTTTCTTGTCTTTTTTCTACTTTTCCATCAGCCTATCATTATCACAACCATTGGGTTTTTGGAGGGTGCTCCATCTATTGGTATTCATGGATTCAATGTCTATCACAAAAATCGACTTATACTGGTAAGACTAAAAAGTTTGAGTATCTCATGGCTCATTTATATTACCATGTCAATGATTCTGTTTTTCTTACCTTTTTCAATACTAAAAGCACCTTATTTTCGTTGGTTTATTTTTGAATCGATATAAACTAATAAATGAATGTGCTGGTACTGTTGCTTAAGAAAATTATGTTATTTTTAAGTTTGATGTATTTTGTTGCTGCTCTTTGATTTGTGGACTTTATACTTGAGCTGTTACTAGTAAGTTGGGTTCTTTATGAAGTAATTAGAATTTCTTTGGCACAGGGCTTTTATCTTTTTTTGTCTTAGCCGGAAGGTGAAGCTTAATTTTCTGTATATCAATACAAGGATATTGTTATTAAGAAATGGAAAATTTTCATTGTTAACATGGATTAGTAACTCTTGGAAGAGTAAACCAAGTATGGATTCCTCAGGATGGGCAGTAGAGCATTCTATTTTTTAAGACTATACTACATCCAGGGACGGATTTGGGCTTTAGCCTAGGGTGCAATTGCACCCCAGGACATTTCATAATTGAATTGTAAGGTCTTCACAAGTTTGAATCTCCCCCGCCCCTCCCCCAAAAAAAGAATTGCACCCCAATGGACCAATGTTTGCTTATATAACCAAAAAGCAGAAGCCCATTTGAGCCCATTTGCATTAAATAACCATTCCATTTGAGTTTAGCACATAATTATGTAACCAATAATTATACTTTAATTTTAGATAAATAAATGCTTGTCGTTTGCCTGCCTTAAAAACTTTTCTTGGATCCGCCACTGATTAAATCACTTAGTATGGCTCATTCAGGTTAAAATTATAGTATGATTTTCCAGAAGAGCTATTTCAGATGACCTTTATCTTCGTGCAAACAATGTTCTGTTCCTTCAGAAGATTCCTAACTATATTGTCAGTCAAAGTAAGTCTTTGTTTTATGGGTGCAGGAAATGTGTTTGATCAGACCGTGTGGATCACAACAAGGGATAAAATAACAAATTAATTATATGCTAGTTGTTAAAAAGCAAAAAGAAGATTTACGTGCCAATTTTCCAGTGCACTAAAAGAGTTACCCATGTAGATAGATCTTATAGGTAAATATAATCTAGGAAATCAATCTATGTAAGTCTTGCATCTTGATACCTATTGAAATTTGCCTGATGCATACCTTAACACTCTTAAGATTCCTCTCCTTGCGAATTCTTCACTGTATATGTTTTAGAAGTGGAAATGGATAATAACTGACAGCAAAGTTGAGACATGCAGGCTGTTATTGGGATTATCATTTTAGCATTCTGTGGTTACCTGAATATTAAGGCGTGGCTAATAAAAGTAACTTGTCTGCACACAAGGACTTGCTATAGAACCCTACTAATTGAGCCTTATTTAGCCTCTTGTTATGGTTGTAGTTCGGTATTTTGCATCAAAGATGTCTATATTTAGCGCTCAACCAAAGTAAAAAATCTGGATCTATATGGTCTTAGTTGTAGAGCCATGGTTCACGTTAACTTCAGCGGCAACCAGACTCAGGCATTCTAAGTTAGTGGCCACTAAGATGAAGCTGTGAGATTTTTTCCTTCCATTTTGTTATGGGAGCCTTGACATTTTCCATGTGAGAAATTCCTATTAATTTTTCGAGGGCAGACCTCTGAACCCTGGCAACGAGGTTCTTTTTTGTGAACCAAAAAAAAAAAAAAAATCCATTTTATCTGGCTATGAAAACACACCATCACCATCATTGCTTTTCTGGTTTAAGCCAGAGTCGCTGGTCAAACTTCAACTAGATGACCTCATTTACTTCTCTCTGCCATCTCTACCTTTGAACTAGTCAAGCAACTGCAGAGTAGCCTTCCACAAAATGCAACAACATGAAAGATTCACTACGTAGACTGATGCAGAACAACATCCTCGGATGAAGTGTACTGTGAACAGTGTTTTAAAAATAGGCCGATTTTATCGATTTATCGCCGATATATAGGTTTTGGGCTATGGCCGATACGATTTTTGCAAAAATATATTGCATGTAGTTTTGGGCCGATTTTCCCGATATATCATGTAAATCCGATAAAGCGGCCGATTTTTCATGGGTTAAAAATCGTCCGATTTTATACAATTTACATTCTAAGTGAACTGGTTCGGGTTTGGAGACAAAACCCCTTTTTTTTCCATACCCGACCGGTATACACTAAACAAAAACAATGCTATCCTATTCTATTTCGCATCCACTGAACAAAAATAATTAGTAAGTGATCCGAAACCTGTGTTATTTGCATATTAGTATGTTTTTTTTCATTGCTTAGATTCCATTTTAAGACATTATATTAAATATCCTCACCATCCGATATAACACTCCGAGTTTTACTACTTATCCCCGATATATCCCTATAACTGGGATCCGATATGAATTTTGGCCGTCCGATATATTTCCAATTAACGATATTTAAAACCTTGCCTGTGAATAGCACCCACAAACAGTAAGTTTTTTATTGAATAAAAAACCACTGAAAGATAGATAAAAGAATAGAAGAGGATAGAAGATTAGACTGGATCCACTCACAGACACTTAACCTTTAGTTAAGCCGGATCCACATGCAAACGCTTACCTTTTGGGCTTCACACCGTGAAGCAATGGTTTCATGCCTCAGAAAATCACACGGGATTTTCTTCAACTCTATTCTTTTATTGATATTTAATCATCTAAATACAAAGAAAACCTACAACCTTTTATATAGTCTCAAATCTTATCTCTGCTGAAAGTTATAATACAAATAAACTTCTAATCCTACTACAATTTGGATTCCGAGTAATCTTATCTTGCTTGAATTTAAATGCACGTGAACTCTATTTTAAAATTTAAACCTAATCAATAATATTTTAACTTATCTTGTTCTAACAAATCTTTCCATGGAATCATAACTCAACAAAATCTTGATTTGGTCTCCAAATTGTCCTACATCTGTTCTCCCTTTATTGGAGAAAATTCGACCTCAAGTCTTAAAGAAGGATGAGATGATACACTCTTCAACTTTTATGAACTTTGATTGCGCAGTCTCCAATGTCTTCAACAATATTTGCAAAACTTGATAGCGGGTTGGTGGAGGAGTGTCTGGCATAACAAACTCAATCTTCACATTGTCTTGAAGAACTGGAAGTGACTTGGCCTGTATGATGGTCTGATTGTGCAGTGGTACTTCAGGCATGGACTTGGGCTCAGGTTCAAGCTCTAATTCTGGTTCGGACTCTGGATCGATTTCCTGATCTGATTCTAGTTTTTGTTCGAACTTAGACCCTGATCAGAATTAAACTCCAGTTTTTAAATTTTTTTTTCTTGATAACCTTATTTAATAAAAGTATAATACGGTCAGTACATTGGATTGCTCTAGTAACTGAGGTCACAAAGTCTGGTTCTGGCTCTCGTTGCAATTCTGACTTTAGGACGGGCTTCGGTTTTGACTCAGGCTCAGACTGTAAACTCGCATCTGATTTCTTTTGGGTCACTTGTGGCGACTTTCCTTTAAGCTTTGGAATGACATAAGATCTCTTAGTTGGTTGACATTATTACTTGGCTTCCAAAAGAGATTTCATAGCTCTCCACAAACGTATGTATGAACGATCGGAATAACAATAATAATAACACTAACCTTTAGCTTCTGCTCTCAACTTAACATATTAATACATCTCACAGTCTGACATATCATAAAAATTAAACAAATCTTCCAATTCTTGCATCCATATTTCAAAGTTATAGTTTACCTCATATCCATCCAATCCATAAAAAGAAGAAACATTACAAAACTTCATAGGGTTAAGTTCATATTGTTGTGAGAGAGGAAGCAGATATTTGCCCATGATAGTTATAGACCAATGAACTTGTTCTAATACCAATTGATGTGGAAGAAAAACTTCGGATGAAAGAGTACCGTGAACAGTAGCCATGAACAATAACTCTCTTTCTTTTTTATATTTTTTTATGAATAAAAAACTAACAAAAGAAA
This sequence comes from Asparagus racemosus, assembly GCA_037177215.1. Taxonomy (NCBI): domain Eukaryota; kingdom Viridiplantae; phylum Streptophyta; class Magnoliopsida; order Asparagales; family Asparagaceae; genus Asparagus; species Asparagus racemosus. The sequence continues at coordinate 32,336,718 of JBAKGM010000001.1, forward strand.
GATAAAAGAATGGAAAAAGGTAGATGGTTAGACCGGATTCACTCATAGACATCTAACCTTTAATTAAGATGGATTCACACACTGGTGCTTCACATTTTGGCTTCACACCGAGAAACAATGGCTCCATGCCTTAGAAAAATCACGCAAGATTTTCTTCAGCTCCACTCTTTTATCCATATGTAATCATCTAAAGAAAAAACCTACAATCCTTTATATAGGGTTTAAAATCCTATCTCTACTAAATTCAAAATACAAATAAACTTCTAATCCTACTACAATTTGAATTCGCACTAATCCTATCTTGCTAGAATTTAATGCAAACCTCTACTTTCAAAATTTAAACCTAATCAAACAATATTCTAAAAACTTATCTCATCCTAACTAGTCTTTTCCGATCGTGGCTTTTCAACTGAATCTTGATTTGGCCTTAAATTTGTCCGACATCATAGAACCCCAAGGATCTCCTCCTATTTCCTATCCGAATTTCGTGCCTAACAAAAATCTAAACAACATTCCTGCAGGTGATACTGCTATATCTGTTGTTTAAACCTAAGACACTTAATGTATCCTCCTCACCCTTACACCCTACAGAGAAATGAACCTGTTAACACTTCCGAGATACTGCAGCATGTCCCATCCATGAGCCTTCACAAGTTGCTTCATATGTCTATTACTATTATAACAACGTCTACATTGTCTTAACAAATGTAAAACATTATGGCCTGGTGGTCCTTCAAGAAGGCCTTTAAGAGCAGTATGAAATATCTAAAGCCATGCTAATTCATTTCAAGGGCAACAGCTCCACTGGCACACAGATCTGCATGCTATAATTCAACTTATGAAACCAGATTGTCATTCATCCTTCGTCAAAGCGTTTCACAGCAGTGGAGTCACATATGCATAGATATTTTAATTGTTCTGGTTAAAAACAAAAGTGTTTGAACTTACATTGCTTCTGAATTGTTTTCACTTTTACATTTATATCATTCTTTATTCTTTACCGCTTCACCTATCATCAAACTAATCAGGTTTTTATGTTGAACAAGTTGTACGTTAAAGCATCCTTACTGGACCTCTTCATAGAAGACTAGTTACATTTTATATTTGTCGTCTGCTGGGGACTATATCAGATCTGATATAGACAATGGCTAATTATTTGTATTCAGAAAGTTTCATTCATGTGGTATATGCACAAAATAGGCATGTCCATTTCATTTCAATTTTTCTAAGTTCAGTCTATTTTCAGATTTTGAATATATTTATTTTCATGTATTACTTAACTTTCTTGCTCCAGCCCTTTTGGCCTGTAATCAGCACGACAAATGGTAAATGCAGAGGTGTTGCTGGTAAAGTCCCTTAAACACCTCCATTCTACATAACAATATAGTTGTTTTTTTTTGTTCTCAGGGCACTGTATTTCATAGAATATATACATCGCATGACTCTCTTTTAACGCTCATTTTCCTTTTTTTTTTTTTAAATCTTTTTCTCCTTTCAGGAGTGCTTGAGGTGAACTTTATGAAGCCTACACACAACAAACAAGATTTTGAGAGGTCAAATCTTTATGACAGGCTTGAAACCCGCTTGAAAGATATGGCAGTAGAATACTGGTAAGCTCTCTATTTTCTATATATTTATCAAATACTTTTCAAGGTAGCCGTCACTTTTTTTTTTTTTTTTACATGAATAATTGTCTTGGCCTTTCAGTAGATTCATGTTAATCTGGCTAATAGTTTCCTTAAGAATTTGTTGGGATAATGGAATTGGACTTATTGCTGGAAAGTATATATTCGTCAAGTAGTGAAGTTTTTCTAGGTACAAGCGCTTAGAAAAAGTGACAAAAATGATGGCAAGTTTAAAAGTGGGTAGGAGAAAAATGTCTCCTGTTGTTTTTGTTTCAGTTAGTACTTGTTCAAGATGGTTATCTTGAAGGGAACGGTTACGGGACTGAGATCGCATGAGATATAAACATTTGGTTTTTATCAGTGATCTACTAATGCACATCGCTGAAACTTGATGGGGTGCTTAATTTAATTATAAACTGTGACTAATTGATGTAAACTTTGTGACAGTATTCAACTTCACTGTAACAGGCTTCTTCTCTCTCTATTCCTGATGCTTATATTTTTAGTTATCTTCATCATGAAAATTAGCCTCGGGAAAAATGACCCTACTTTTTTCCCCTCTTATTTATTTTCTTTAATAATCTACAGTGATGCCTAATTGCGGCAACTTTTCAGCTATTTCGAGTCATTTACTACTTTCTTTTGATTGAGCTTTTTAGCTATAACTAAGTTACCGTTATCAGTCAAAGTCAACAGAAACAAGCTGTACGATAAGGCTTGTTCGCACTGTAATTATTTAGTCCCAGGGAGACAATAATAAGAAAGAAGCTGTAAGATAAGTTCGCACTGTAATTATTTAGTCCCAGGGAGACAATAATAAGAAAGAAGCTGTAAGATAAGGCTTGTTCGCACTGTAATTATTTAGTCCCAGGCAGACAATAATAAGCCCGTCATTTATGCCTCTATCACAAACTGGCATGGAAAGTTAAAAATTATAAATATGAATATGCTACTGATATGCAATAAGTCATCCTACTAAGCTTTTCCTCCATCTCATCTTAATTTTGATTTGTATTTTCTGTAAATTTATTCGACCTGGAACAACTTGAACTATTGCTACAAATATTTTGTATTAGATTTCTAACAAAACATCATTAAACATATGATAAAAATTTTCAGCAGTTTGTGGTGTTTGACAATATTCTAGGAAAAAACTTTCTCCTCTTCCTCTGCCTTGCTCAAGGTGTGCGGTTGGGTGCATCATAATCTCTTGAGGTGTAATAAAGACAACATTGAGCTGTAGATCGGCAAAATAAAGCATCGTCTTATAAATGAAATCGTGAGAGTTTACACATGAAAAACATGTCTGGATGGTAGAGGATGACTCAACAAAAAGCCTTCCACGACATGTTGGTTATTTGATTAGACAAATCACCATAGGCTTTATGTGTTTTTACTCTTCAAAAGAACTGAAACTAATCAGTACGATAACTTCTGACTTCTTCCATCTAAAACTTCAGAAAATGGTAAGTCTAACTTTGTTTATCATTAAAAAAAATGACAGGGACTACCACTGTCATTTGATCGGTCTGAACCCACTTAAAAAGCCTGGGCTTTCACCTGTTCAACCTTTTGCCCCCCCTCAGATGCTTCAGCCGGGAAGACATAATGGGTTCAAGAGTGTCGTGTTTCCTTTCCAGCAGCTTTGTCGCCCAGGAATTGATTGTCATACAAGAAGAATCGAGGAGAGCTCTATTGTTTCAGGTGCTGAATTTCCCACTAGGGGTTCACAGGTCCCAGCAATTAAAGCTCATCTTTCAGCAGACAGACAGGTTGTTACTTCATCAACAGGACAGTTTACTGACCCCTGTGATGATCTGCAAACAGGTGCCTTTGTCTCGTTTCCTTTAAATGTAGCTGTGCCGTTTTACTTGTGTTGATCTGTCCATTTGATGCGCAATGCAGAACTACCTAGGAAAAGGGGACACGAGAACCATACTGATACCGTGGAAAGGTCAAAGAAGCAGGTGACACCTGGTGAAATTGCAGGCGGACTTGGAAGCACTCAGAAGAGTCAGGTAGGAATGGTGTATATCTTTCAACAGTCAGTAATAGCTTGTTTAAAACACATATTGCCAGTACATATGACTTTATCAGCACTGAATATTTTGATTGTTCTAGCCAATTAAAAGTTTATACTGTTTGGATCCACAGGCAGTCGGACCGGGTTGGGGGGGGGGGGGGGCGGTGTTGAATATGGTTTCCAGCAAATAAAAATATTTCAGTTAAGATTAAACAATTAACAGTGGAAGGAAATAAAGAGAGACAAAAGCACACCACAAACACAGAAGCGTTTACGTGGTTTGGCCCCTGCCTATGTTCACACCTTTATCTCACAGTGGGAGATGTTCCATTATCTATAAATGTATCCGAACCCCCCAAGTTCGTCCACCAAAATTAGTCTATTACACCCAATCCTACCCTGATCTCAATAGGCAACAAGCCAATACAAATTCTAGATAATCTCACCAATGAATCTGCCCTTAAGACTGAGATTCACGTTGTCAGTGAAGCTTGAGGGGGTGAAAATTCTCAGATCTATCTTGGACTTCTGGATCTTGAAAAAAGAGGGACGCCTTTTGTTTGCTGGAGTCTTCTGTGTAGTTTTTGGTGGCTGCCCTCATAAGTCCGCAATTAACCTAGAGGCAACAAATCTAGTCGGGCCGTTCATGTGCAATTTTGAGCTCATATAATCAAGACCGTCTGTGCATTCTTCTTTCAATCAGGGTATCAGTTTGAACTGATTCAGTAGACTTCAATCATTGAAATCATCTACATTTAGGTAATATCCAGTCGAAGGGCAATATTTTGTTCCTTGTGTTCTTGCACAACTCAATGAAAAAGATATCAGATACGTTCTATAGTTTGTTATTATCAAGTTAAAAAAACCATCAGCATGAGTCAATATATCTGCCTATTTACTTATGTGCCATGTGACAGTCAGTTAAAAGTTCAAGAGCTGATGCATATAAAATTTACTAGTTGTTGATCTAATTGCGTACAAGAGTCATTTTTCTAATATGAAAAGGTAATTAAAAGGGGTCATATTTTGTGAACCAACGTAAGCCGTAGGGACCTGACTGTTGCCTAAACTTTGAGATGGAAGCCAAAAATGTCAATTATGTAGCTGAAGGTCTGTCTTTGGTGATTCATTTTCTTTTTTAACATACAGCTTTTACATTCTTTAAGATTGATTTTGAAGATTACATGTAAAATCGCATTTGTCATAGTTATCAACTTCATGTTTTATCTGATTTCTTTCGATTCTTGAGCATCTACCTTTGGCGTATGCATGCAGACATGCAAAACTTTTAGAGGTATCTGCTCATGATTTTTTCTTTTGTTGGCAGCTTGAGTTTAAAGGTAAAAGAGGATATCAAATACAAAGGCTGAAAACAATGGTACAAGAAAAAAAGAAACTGGAAGCACAGTAAGTAAATAAAAAAACATCCCTTAAAGATGGTCTTTATTCAAGGTTTGAGTAGTATGCTCTTACTTGTGTTTTATAGCAAAGCTTCCTTAATAACTCGATTAGTTGAGGGGCTTTAGAAGTTATCTGATGTGC
>JBAKGM010000001.1:32343027-32364944 GCA_037177215.1 Asparagus racemosus
TTTCGAGGTTTTTTTTTTGTCAACCCAAACCCCCCCCCCCCCCCCCCCCCCCACCAAACAAGACAAAAAAAAAAAAAACCACCACTAAAGAAAAGCATCGTATATGGAGCACACATGGGGTGCATATTATCCTGTAAAGATCACGTACACCATGGGGGCAATGAAGTAGAAATGATACAGTGCTCTCTTAGTGGTCATTCCTGTGCACATTACCTACATTCTCAGATGTGTAAACCCTATTATAAAATACATGCAGATGACTCATTTCATGTTTGAGTCGCTCTCTTCTTGCATTCTCGTCTCTGAATGAAAATAAATGGATGGGAAAGAAAATTGTATGAACTTTGATTTCATCCTCCTGTATATGTTATTATAAGCTTCTGGCAACTGCAGGTATTAATACAGCTACAAGCTGGTGCTCACAAAAGATTGGAAGGTGGGGGGAAACCATAATCAACTGTGCACAACCGAGTTGATTTCTGAATGAGAATTAAAGAGTTAGGAAGCAAGACTGTTTCTTGAATACAGTACGATTAGACAGCTTCAAAATCATCGATACTTGAAGAACCATGGCAACAGAGATGACGATATACATGTGCTATGCAAGTGAAGTAACATACGTCTAACTTTAAGAAACTTCGATAATCTTAAACAAAACTGCTATTCAGTACCTAAAATCCAAGAAAATTTATCACACGCTAAAGAGATTAGACAAGCACTTAAACAAAATGCAGATATCTCAACGGGAGAAAAGATAAAATAAATAAGCAATGGATACCTCAATTCATGGATCGCAAGCACAAAATTGATATCTCAGTTTCTATCTGATCCAAGTTTTGAACTGTGCACTCCAGAGAGGGTCAATAGTCTAATTCAATAACTATGACTTGGCGAAGCATTCCTCAGAGTGAAAATAGTTCGCCAAAAAAAAAAAATTTGCCAAATCACAGTTTAGTAAGGGAACCCACTAAAGATAGCAAATATCTTTTGCAGTTTGTCTCCAGATATCAAAAGAAAATTATTCTCTATCAATTTTGTAAGTAGTATACATGAAGGGACTTCACTCAAATATAAGAGCTGAAAATTTAAAACATACAATGCTTACCGCCTAATCTCTATTTTTCCTCAAAGAACATGCTCAATGGAGGGGGGAAATGGGAAAAAATAAAAGAAGGAAAAGCTCGCTCATCAATTAGACGTATCTAACTCAATATAAAAATTCCGATAATCCCCCAAAATCACCGCCTTACCATTGCAAAAGAATAACCAAAAGCATGTAATGAAACACAATCATAGACTTCCATCGGATTTAATCTAGATGAGGTTAGCCTTCTTCAAAAACCTGATAGTCCTGCAATAATATGGCCATATTGATTCAACATAATCAAGATACTTCTCAACTGCCCATTCCTGCAGCTGTTTCATCTTTTTAGCAAACAACAGCTTGTAGTCCATGTTCTTAACATCTTCGACAGGCTTCCAGAAATAAAGATACAAATATGCTTTGAGTTTGCCTTCAGATATGTAACTAGAAAGCAAGTGATAGTAGGACGGCAAGTTCTTCACCAATCTAACGGCAAGCATGAAACAAAATGCATAGAGTGAGCACAGGCCCTGTATAATCTTTACATAGAGAGCAACAATCAGTGGCCCAAGAATCCACATTGGAGTTAATTCCTTTGTGACTTCAGCTCCATAAACCATTCTGACAGTCAGATAGAAAGGAATGCTGCAAGACACAATGGTTAAACATTAACACACAACGGGAATATCTCATATTGCTTCATTTCATCAAATTTCAAGACTGTATCTCAAAAAGCTAAATCAGATGTCAACTTAAAAACACAGCATGTAACTTATGCAGTCATCCAATGTAGGAAGAAAGGAATGCTGCAAGACATGATGGTTAACACATGAGGAGAATCTCTTTTTTTTTTTTTTCATTTCATCACATTTAAGACTATATATCAAAAGGCTAAATCAGATTTAATTTAACACTAAAAGACAGTGTGCAGCTTATGCAGTATTTGAAAGTCGCTATAGCCCATTTCTAAGTATTTGGTCAAAGGTTATTCGGACCAAGGCCCCAGGAAAATGAGTTTTTTTTCCTTTTCAGTAAACAAACACACTTGCTCAGTATATACATATATATAAGAAATAAAAAAGAAGCCACACACTTTTCATAATACTAAACCCAACAACACGACCAAATCCTAAATCTAGTCATATCTTATCTCTTCAGGTGACCATGTCATGATGAAAAAATTCTAGAAAAATCCTAAACGGAAAAAGAGAGATCCATTAGCATTTACAAAGAGCATCATTGCTTTTCCACACAAAAAAAATCATTGCTTTTCCAAAAAAAGAAAAAAAGAAATTATCTAACAATAAAGACTAAACTCTTTCATTTTCTAAGTAACTTCTCAATCCAAGAAAGGTGATATGAAAACAGAGTGGCCCTTTTTCTCACAAGACAAAGTGCCCATCCTAATATCTAAAAAACTCCAACTACAATTGACATGCCTTGACAGCTAGCAATGAACCTGACATCAAGCTCCTTAGAGTTGGTCATAAATTTTGCTCGAGAATATGTTGTAGTCATGTATTGGGAGAATGAGCTGGTTAGTATAGCCTCATTGGGAAATAATTTTACAACCAGTGCCCTCCATTTCTTTGAGGGGTCAAGGCTGCTTTTGAGAAGTGGAGGGGAGTGACCTCGGTTGTATCAGAGAGCTAAAGAGCAAGGGAGTAAAGGGTTACGGAGGTTAAAATGAAATGGAGCACAAATGAAGAACAAGTATGGATGGAGTTAGAATTTTCAATGTCACCCACAAGCCGGAGGAAAGTAACTTCTATATCCCATTCGTGCCAGAAACACATAAAGAGGGAAAAAAACTCTACCTCAGCCTAACAAGACGTAAGTTTGACAGCTAGATCTTGGTATGAGAAGGAATATAGATAAGAGGGACATGCTGAGACATGGCTACCTGGTCCACAGTACAGTTTTGGTTGTGGCATGGGCACGGTACCAGGGAGAGGGGGTGAGGGATAGCTTGTTAGTTGAGCCAGTTAGTTTTTTCTGGGAATCTTATGCATAGGTGATTTTGGTAATTATACATACACAAAGGAAAAAATACATGTCTCTTCCTATTTATATTATAGATGCACACATTTCAATAACTCTACTTATTAAAAACATGTGTACAAAAACATAAATATACACATAATATACATGCGCATAAACACATGCTTTCTTTCATATTTATAAACACACATTTAAATAACTCTTCACATGGATGAACTATGCTCTGATTATACAGAACAAGATGATCATTAGTTAAGTAAATGCAGAAACTAAAATAATAATGCACAAGAAAATTATAAATACAATGATGCCATTTCTAAAGAGGGTATCAAAATTGACATGATTAAAAGAACATCAGAGAAAAACAGAGAAAGAAAATAATAAAAAGGAGCTCCAAATTAGGTTCTTTCCTTTCCTCTTAAATATTCATTAATACCAATTATTTTGTAATTCATTGCGAAAAAATTTCGCCCTGTATGACAAAAAGACACCTATGTTTGACTCCTGTTGTTTCTTTCCGTAGATAAAGTGTCTTGACTGGATCAAGAATCCGCCATTATTCGGGTTATGCCTATCTCTAATCATTGTTGCTTATAATCATGTTCCTACCCCTGACTGGCATGAGAAAAAGAACATCAGAGAAAAACTGAGAAAAAAAATAATAAAAAGGTGCTCCATATTAGGCTCTTTCCTTTCCTCTTAAATATTCACTAATACCAATTATTTTGTAATTCATCGTGAAAAAATTTCGCCCTGTATGACAAGAATACACCTATATTTGACTCCTGTCATTTCTTTCCATAGACAAAATGTCTTGACTGGATCGAGAATGCGCGATTAATCGGGTTATGCCTATCTCTAGTCATTGTTGCTTAGAATCATGTTCCTACCCCTAACTGGCACACTTGTCAGTCTCCATGGCTCGTTCCCGAATCAACTCAATCTGTTCTCCCTTAGCTTTGCTTTCACCTATGTTACCCAGGTACTTCTAATTTGAAGCTGTACCCGTACCCAACACATACCCGTACCCAAACTCCTTGGACACTCCTTGTATATATGCATATTTATTCGGGCATGTACTCAATTGTAAAATATATGTTTTAAATTAAAACACTTGTCACAAATTTTTGGGACGTATATCCTACACTTCACATCCACTTCTTCAAACTTGTTGGACATAGCTCAGGTTCCGGATTATTATTTTGAAGGGTCGTTTGGATATCTAGTCTGAAAACTAGTGTTTTTCCAATTTAAATCCCACATAATAAAAGAAACAAAAGAATGTTATAGGAAATTTAATTCTCATCATTGTTCTCATATAAATTATTAATTCCAATATATAATACATGTGTATATAAATATTTATTTAGTTGTGTCCCCGTACCCTACCTTTTACAAATTTGTCGGGTCCTATACCCATACCTGTACCGATACCCATGCAACATAGGCTTGGACGAACATACCCTTAGCTTGAATGCATAACAGATAAGACTCAAAGAAACATCTTAACAATCTTAATGTTACAAAATTATTTTAAAAAAATACAATAAAACTGGAAATAAATTATTTCGTCAAAATACAAACAGTCATATTCAACATAAAATAGAAAGAAAATCATTTTTTTCAATGTATTTCATCAAAGCATTAATGTTTCTTACAAAGGTACTTTATTTCTCATTTAATATTAGCTGAAGCAATTGAAGAGAAAATTTTTTGATTTCAACCCCGCTATACAACCATCTAGGAGCTAACTATAGAGGAAAAGTTTATCAAAATTGGGCAACAAACTCAATAGTTTTCTAACAAAATGTTAGGTTCTTGGCATTTACTCTTGTAGTACAGCTGTCAAGCTATACATCATCAACAGAATGTTCCTGCATCTGGAAGAATGTGTCAGCTACCCATGTGACGGGAACAGACATACTTGAAAACGTAAACTACTTGAAGTAATACTTTAATTCATTGTTTGCTCATTAAAGAGGATTCCAGCGATCAATAAAAACTGCATGTTCACATCTAATCATGACTGAAGTATCCAATACTATCATAAGAGAAATGGAATAATACAAAGATAAAGACATAAAAGAAAATCTTTTCTAAGTTAAATATTAGCCAACATGTCCGAATCGAATCTTTTTGCCGCGGTAAATCATAACAGCTTAAAACAAAGGAACCGACAGGTTGATGTAAAAACTTACAACATCAATAGTGGGAGACTAATTGCTGCATCAAGTTTCAGGAAGTGCACCAATGTGGATTTCAACAGTTGTCCTGCTTCCCCTTTCAAAGGTACTGTCTGATCTTCAGATGTATTGCTTTCTGCCACTTTTTCACCTAAAACTTCACCTACTGGACTCAATGTCTGTGTCCGAAGCATCAACAGCCACTTCCTGAATAGTTTTTGAATGGCAAGAGATCCTGCTGTTGTGTCCTCTCCATCTTCAGATGCATAGGACATTGGATAACTTCGTACATCAGGAGATTCTGTTATTATTTCTCGCTCCTCTTGTGTATGAGAGAATTGAACAGGAGTTTTGGTGAATTTGGAACTACTACTGCTATGATCCAATTCATTATTCTGTGCATTGCCTTTAAATGACAAGACTTGAAAAGGTTTTCCTTTTGACAAATTAATATGATGGGGCCTGACCAGTAAAAAGAAGCAAACAAAGATTCAGAACGGGTAATGAAATGCGACGCTTATAAAAATCAAAAGTGAAATGTCTGTATCAACCATGCCACTGTTGTGAAGAGGTAATAAAAAGACTTTAAGTAGATAAAAACATTTTTTTAGCTAAACAAAATGATATCAGCTTCCTAAGAAAAGAAACACACTTTTCTTTGTGGTCACAATTACATCATATAGACTTCAAAGATAAGCAGCCATGAAACCACATAGTTCTTCATCTTACCTCAAATAGATGTGATGCGTCAATGGGATAAATGCAACTGTTTTCTCAACCAACTGAAAAGCTACAGAAGATCTAAGCTTTAACCCTTGGCTCCATGGTTTAGGTCTCAAGAAAGCAGTTTGATAAGGACCCTGAAGCACAAACAGTATATATGACAGTCAAACTCTAATTCTGATTTATAGTTGACAGCATGCAGTATCATGACTTAGCAAATCAACAACATTAAATCCTATTCCATAAAGAATGAGCTTAAACACGTAGTAGAAGTCAAACAACTGACAATTTAATCAGAGAATAATGTTTGTTGCATGCATGCATGTATCTGTTCATATGTCTGTAACATGTGAATACACATGTATTATATATGCCTATGTGCATACGTCTGCATGTTTACTGATTGTGTGTCAGCCTCACATCAGACCTTTGTATAAAAATGACAGAATGCAAATATCGTGGCCTAGGAGACCAAGGGCGTGGAAAGACCACAGAAAGAAGACATAGAGACCAGTTAGCAGGTAGCATAAACCAGTCTTATTGACTTCAGTTAGATTCTTAACAGGGAAGCATATTCAAACTCCACTAGAAAATTGAATGGTCTGGAAGAAATAGAGAAGACGAAAACATATGCTTAAGGGAACAGAGTTTAATTCTAGTCACTTTATACGCTGAAAAACAAATGGAATCACATTTAATGTCTTAGAATACACATACACTCTGCTGATATCAGACAGTCTTGAGTTTTGTGTGATGGATTAGACATTAGATTCACGCTAACTGAGACATAAACAACGAAACTAAAATGAAGTACAAAGCTAACTTGCAGTTGGCATTTACCAAGAGCTATCTGGTTAATGAAATAAAATAAAGCATTTATGACATAAAATGGGGACAACAAATCAGATAAATAAATAAATCATTAATCATTCTATAACCACACCTGTGGTTGATGTGTTATCAAAGCCATAGTCGCTGTCTCAGACCCTCATTTCTCTTTCGAAGAAGCCTATAATTCAAGCATAAAACTACAAAATGTTAGAAATGAAAGTCATTCAGTTTTCAAGAAAAAAAAATGGAAACATCAATAGTTTTTCAGCTCCGAATACCAGACAAACACTAATTTATTATTAAGAAATGTTCCACACGCTCCAAATCCACAAAGTTGTTCAGGCCATCCACTATCTCAGCTTCATTTTTTAACCGAAGTATCATACTGCTAAGCAAATACAACAAAAAGCACAAGGGACTTCAATGTTTCCTAAATTTCTGGCTAAAAATGAGGGTGAGCACCTTATTTACTACCTCAGATCAAGGTTATAAGGCACAAAGGATAGGTTCAGAATGCCGAACAAAAACAGGAACATAGAATGTTACAGCTCGGAACATGGTAAGCTGGTAGGTTCTTTGAATACATAATCAGAACGAAATCCATTTATCCAGAAACCGGAAGGAGTTCTCTTGTTGTGCAAATATGCACGCATATGTATTTGCCTAGTAGCATAATGATACAAAAACTGAACCTTGTTCCGAAACTCTTTTGTCTGCAGCTTTCTCCTCCCACAAAAAAAACTAATTATTCTCCTCCCACAAAAAAAACTAACTTAAATGTAGTGGAAACATGGTTTGGTCTTCCCATACAAATTACTTCGTGGTCTGTCCCTTTCCTTCGCTTCATATAAAAAGTTTTTTAATCCCCTTTTTTGACATTTTCACTAGCTTCATTAATTATCATAAAATTGCAGAATCACATGCATTGCCATCACAGGTTATCAAAGGCTTGAGAATGCATAAATTCATTTCAAGAATTGTTAAAGACCCAAGATGTTAACTCATTGCGCCAAATTCCTAATGTTCTACAATTTGGTTTGTGAATGATCTGATTCTTATCCATTCATATCCAAAAATAAACCTTAGCTTAAGTATTTTCAAATGTTCTCTCCATAAATTCAATATTTATAACTCGAGGTGATCATTATGCCCATATAAATCCAAATCTAGTACGATATCTATAATAGAAACCAAGAAAAGTACTTTCACGCCAAGAAATTGAAGAATCTGATAATTTCCATCCCAAATCTTAAAAACAAACTTGACAAGATTCCTACTCAAACAACGAAAGAGAAAGGATATTAGGTTTGATCGAATTACCTCGCGTGAGATCAAAAAGTTCGGAACTTTGGGAAGGGAGAGGATTAGGGTTTACAGAGAGAGGGACAGAGAAAGGGAATGGATAAGAGAAAAGCGAGCTAACAGCGAAAGAGGGAACGGCGAACAAAATTTTTACTAATAGGGAGAGGGGCGGTCGAAATAACACGTGTCAAGCACGTGCCCCCAGCTACCTTGTAATCGGGTCGAACTGTTAAATTGGTCTGGCCGGTAGCAAGACGACCCGTTAAGTGCTGGGCCTTAATTTCCGAAGCCCAGTAAAAGTATGCTTATTAGTTGCATAATTTTTTCGAACGCGCCAAGTTTTCATGGAATTTGATGAAAAGCCCGTCTCTGGTTTGATCCCGTCCGTCTAATCTAGAGCGTGAGAATGAAAGGTGAGACTCAAACCCTCACGCCTTGCCAAAGTTTCCTCATATACCAAAAAATAATCGTCATGCCTTGCCAAGGTTTCTCTCGTATCCCTAAAAACAATTTACTACTTACTAATCTAGACACAGTGTAAGATGTACGAGAAATTAAGTCTAAATATGCATAATTAAAATTGTCATCATCACCATCTTACCGTCCGCACTTCAAAGATTGACAAAATATTACAGTAATTGCCAAAATAAAAATAAAAATAAAAATTTGATGAGTCAGTCCCTAACACTGCATAGGCCTAAATCCATGATAAGGTCAAGTTTCGATACAACACAACTCAAACTTTCTATACAACAAGTTACCAATATGATATGTTCCATACAAAACTTTCTTCTGAACAAACAATATCCTGGCGAAGTGTAGATTGCCAGAAGAAGTCAAATACATGCATAAAGGACTACACATATCAGTTATCGACAGAGCTGATAATGGTCACCTTTACCTCTCTTTTGCACTCCACTTGCTCATCAGATGCAAATGGTTTCTTCGCAGCCTCATTTTGCCTTAAATTCGTGATGTCTGAAAAACCCACCAGCCGCCCAAAACTCCGATTACATCGAGCTTCACATCTCTCAGTTCAACTTTAGCCAAGCATAGAATTTTGTAGTCTTCGACTTTGACATTCTTTACATACAAGAACTGCAAATATGGATTCAAAATTAATCACTGATCAACATTTAGCCAGGGTTTAGAAATGACACTGGAAATATATGCATGAAGAGGTTTAATGATGCATATATAACTGCAAATAGCTTCACATAGTTGGGAAAAGATAACATTCGGTTCAATCCTCATCAACTCCATACAAGTCTAGCTCATCTAGTAATAGAAAGAAAAAAAATTTGGTTTTATCCCCAAGAAAAAAAATATATAAGAATTTGAAAAAATGACTTCCATCAATATTCCGCAGCAGAATATCAGATACAATCAATCTTACCTTCGTTTTTAAGGGACTCGGATCCTGGTGCATATCCCTCCGACGCAACTGCAAAATTCAAAGTTAACATATCAATGCAAAAGCAGGCACTAGCTATATTTTATAAAATAACGCTAAAGAGAAGTTAGAAAATATCGACTTCCAGAAATGTGTGTGACAAGATGAATCCAGTATGTTGTGTTGTTTTGCTTGCTCATATACACACAACTGTAGGAGTGTAAATGACCAAATAATTAGCAAATAGTTCATTTATTATTCATCTAAGAATTCTGTTAAATTCGATTCGATAGTTCATTTAACAACAAACAAATAGTTTTTCTTATTCGGTTCATAAACGTATAGATTTTAACCAATTGTATATTCAATTTGTTTGATTATTAAATATTCATTTATGTTTTTCTTTTTTTATATTATTAAATTATATTATATTATCTTTTATGCTTGTATAATTTTATAAATAGTATTTTTATTTATAAATTTTATATTATTAATATTAATTTATAAACACACACACACACACATATAAACTCTTATAATGAAATATCATAATAACAATTAAGTACAATGTTAAAGAAAGTATTCAAAAAAATATGTCAAACATAGGGTTTGAACTCAAGACCTCATGTTTAAGAGGTTTATGACTTACCAAGTGTGCTAATATGATATTCATGAACATTTAACAAATATTCGAGTAATTAACGAATCGAGTTTGAACACTCTTTTCCTATTCGACTAGATTAGGATTAGAATTCAAATTCATCAAAATTAACCGAATCTGAATCAGACTACTGTGGTATTCGATTCGAATTCGGTTCATTTCCACCCCTACGCACAAGTAAGCAGACTCCCAAGTCTCAGTTCACTTTCTTTGCTGGTAAACTAAAAGCTATCCTGAGCATAAAGTTTTCTCAGAATCCTTGCACAGCTGATGTATTGTGATCTTTCAAGTCAATCCTATGACCAGAGAGGAGGATTCCTTCCTTCATTAACTAAATCAAAGGCTTAATCAACAAATTTCCTTCCTTTTCATAGGTATCTTACTATCACATAGGACTTCATAAGCAACCGTCCAGCAGTCCTGATTTAATTTGATGAACGAGATCCTCCTCTCGCCAGCATGACGAAAGATTGATCCTAAGTAGCAGAGGTGATTGGTTTTAGGTACTTCTTGACCACCAATATGTACAATATTATGCATATGTTCCTCAAATAAGAACATATGCATGCATATAGTAGGTGCCAAGCAAGAGATGAGAGAGTCACTAGTCAATATTGTGGTTTAATCAGCTATGTTTTGGTACTTTTCTTGTTATCCACTATGTTTTTTTCTTGAATCTTAATAATAGATGACTGAATAAACAGGTGATTTCATGTCTTTTGTTTGGTTGGAACTGTTGGTGATGCATCTTCTCTTCTATTGATAATACTTCATATGAGAAGCTTTTGATGTATAGTCAGTTCTAATGGAAGACACATTGGGGCCTGAAAAGCCCCCTAGGTGACAAAATTTAATTCGGATAAGGAACTTGGACCTTTACCTATCCCAGTGAGCTAGTAGTTTGAGTTTAAATAGAATTAGTATTTAAATTTACTTTCATCTTTTAGAAGTTTGAGCATATCTAGAACTTAATCTTGTCTTTATCCTTTATTAGGATTGAATGCCACAGGAATTAGAGTTTTAATTGAATTAAGACTTTATGCTAAAAGTATGTGGTAGCAACTTCTCGGGGCTACCATGTAAGCTAATATGACCTTCAAATATGTACCAATTTCAATTAATACATTAGGCTAGCGAAAAAGTTTTTACAAAATAAGAAATTCATAATTTAACATCTAGGAAGTAGAAATCTATTCAATATCTCCCTACAAATATAGGTCAAATTTGGATTGCAAATTGTTTGGAAGCCATTAAGTGTCCACATACTTAAATTGAAACAGTAAGCATGCATAACTCAATCGCAACAATGTTAGTTTATAATGGAACTTTAATGTTTGTATTTCTATATTTATCAGGAAAATATGGAAGAAAGTACATATCACGCCATGGATGATTAAAGGAAGTTATCTGAAATTTTGCTGATTAATTGAGCATGCTATAATAACTGGTTTCTCCTTTGACCTATGGAAACAGAAGCAAGAGAGAAGGATAATGTGGCAGAGAAGTCGATCAAGAATAAATTGAATCAGATGAAGTTGATAGCTTGTCAATCGCAAATATATCTGATGGACGTTTATTGCCCATTATGGTTGGACAAACAGTAGCTCTAATGTCAATGTGGTGCAGGATACTTTGATTAAGGGTGGAATGTAGGAATAAGAAAGAGATTTGATGCAGCGAAAGAGAACCAGAAAGAAGAAACACATGGAACTCAACTTCCAATCCAAACAATCAATAATATCAATATCAATTTTGATCTTTCGTCAAAAGTAAAACTGAAGATACTATCCAATAGTTACCACATTTGTAGTTCTAACATAAAGTCTTAATTCGACTAAACCCCTAATTTAAAACTCTAGTTCCCAAGGCATTCAAATCCTAATAAACGATGAAGACAAAATGATTAATTCTAGACAAACTTACACTTCTAAAAGATGAAAGTAAACTTAAATCCTAATTCTATTTAAACTAAAACTACTAGCTCACTGAGGTTAGAATAGATACAAGTTCCTTAACCAAATTACATGACCTCTAAGTGACTTTTCCAGGTCTCGATGAATCTTCCACTAGAA
Organism: Asparagus racemosus; assembly: GCA_037177215.1. Taxonomy (NCBI): domain Eukaryota; kingdom Viridiplantae; phylum Streptophyta; class Magnoliopsida; order Asparagales; family Asparagaceae; genus Asparagus; species Asparagus racemosus. Next base: position 32,355,278 of record JBAKGM010000001.1, read on the forward strand.
CTAGTTGTACACCAAAAAGTTCTCATGTAAAGTTTTAGCAATAGAAGAGAAATCACCAACAGTTCCAACCAAACAAAAGACATGAAATCACATGTTTATTCAATCATCTATCACTAAAATTCAAGAAAAAACACAATGGATATCATGAAAAGTGCCAAAACAAAGCTGATTAAACATAAAGTTATCTTTTAGCAGGTGAGATGACATGCAACTAACATGAAATTAAGTAACTCAATATGTATGGAACAGAACAGACCTGCTCAACAAACATGTATATTGATGAAGGGTTGGGCTTTGTGCAGAAAAGAAGAAGTGCAATGTTGACAGCAAGTGTAATAGGATGCCTCCATCCCAGCAACACCGTAACAAGAAGAACAATAGGCAGCTCAAATTTCCTTGCTAAAGACCAGAAGGTATGTATGTCATCCTTCAAAAATCCCGATGGTCCTTCTACATCAGCATAATTGTCTGCACATTGCAATGTTGACAATACATATGAACAATGTTGGTACATATACTTGAGATGCTAATAAAGCTATAGTTACATTCGATATTTGGTTATATTTGCAGCATTACCATCCATAGAATATGCAAGAACTGGATGGTTATACATCACTCCGGCTACAGCCGACAGCCCAAGAAAACTCCCGGAAAGTATTTTTCTCCCTAGAAGAATATCAACGGCATAAGATTCAACGTTTAAATTAAAGGATCAGAAATCATTCTCTTTTGTAATTATTTCAGGTTTTGCAGAAAAGAAAATTGGAATTGTGAAACAATTTTTTATCAACTCCTGTGGAACTGAAAAGGCAGTAATAAATGAGACACCTGTTGGCCATGCATCTTTTACATTTCATAGAAGAAAAGTGCATGAGTGTGCCTCCTGGAAATGCTTTAATTGAAGAAACTTGCACCATCAATACAAAACACCAATAACATGCCTAAAAATTGTTTTACAAAAGCTATAATATAAAAAATTCTTGCTCATTTAAAATAGTTTATATTCTTGCTCATTTAAAATACACGAAGGAATAGAATATGAGAATAAGAAATAAAAATTCAACAGCAAAGCATTTGTACGGTGGTTGCAACTTCCCTAGTATATCTTGCCTGATAGATTCTGATTTTGCATAAGTCTCCAGAATTTCTCAAATTTTGGTGCACAATTCGGTGACATGTGCTCCAAATTCTTGGGCCAGCTCTTTAAAAAACCCAATTTTCCTGAAACTGCAAAGGTAACGCAGCATTAAATACGAGAAATGTGTTCAAACAGGAACACCAGGCCTGTATTGATTACTTATGAATTTGCAGAAAATATTATTGCAACACATACAGAGGAGGGAGAAAATGGATTTTGAAGAGAGGCACACTAATGTTGCCACAAAGCTCTCATGCACATAGAACAAGTTGTAAAAGAGATTCTGGGTAATTAATATCAAAATAAGTGGCGCATAAGAATGTTAAAATAAAAGCAAAATTGACTCCTACTAATGTTAAAATAAAAGACAAAAAAAAATGTGATGGACAGGGACAAATGTTAAAACTTAAAAGACTTTCGAAGGAAAATAGGCAAATGTGCAAATAACACGTATCCAAGTTCAATGACTATAAAGCCATCAATCAAAATGCAAATACAGTTTTAAACATATCAAACGTAAACATAACTAGTTTCATGAATGATGATTCCAAGCCTACTTCCTCCCAAACACGACAAAACAAGCCAATCTTACATCATGCAATCAGCCCTGATTAATTCATTAATATCATGTCTTCCAGAGTGCTATCTCTGTTTTCATCATCTTTATCTTCTTCGGTCTCCACAAGTTCCTCTCACCTACCTTCTTTCTCTTTCTTTCATTTTGAATAATGGCGTTCAGTCTCCGAGGTCCTATCAATAATTGATATAAGCATGAGAAAGCTTAACAGATACTTGGAAATTGGACATTGACAATTAAGTGATTAATTATTTACAGAAAATTAAAAGCTATATTTCTTCGCTTTCTTTTTCTCTTTGCATAGTGCTACTTGATCCTCCTTCAAGTTCAAAGTGTTCATGGATATTAATCAAGGAGTTCTCTTCTGGTAGGCAATATCCTCGATCCCTAATCCATTCATCACTGAATTTATATATGTTAGCACACTGGATTAGATGCCTGTCACATTTCTTTCCTCCTCATTTGCATACTTTTGTTTGTAGGTTCCACTTGATGATAGTGCCTTAGTTATATTAAACTATTAATCCATCCTTGTATTGACTTTTCTTTAACTATATTCATTTAACAGAAAATGCGTCCACACATTATCAGTATTGGAATTTCTCAAAAGTTTTGTGCATCCACAATCCTGTCATATTCAATTCTGTTATCCCTACCAATGGAAACTAGCGGTTCTCCTATATTGCACGATTCTCTAGTCCTTCCAAGTTACACCATTAGTGGATTAGCTTCATACATTTAGTTTCCTCTTCAGGTATTGTTCCTTCACCATAAAGTGAGACGGTAGTTGAGTATCTTCTCCTCATTGGAACACAGTCCCGTGGAGTCCACTAAATGCTAATAATAAGGCTATCCTAATTAAGAATATTTTCTGCTCAGTGCCTCAGACATGAGCTAACCATAAAAAGGAGTCTTCATCAAAGAGGGGACATGAGCTTCCCAATAATACCATAATACCAAGCAGCATCACGCATTAGGAAGTCCATGCAATGAATATGATACTACACATAGATATCATGTCAAAATGCAAGTACCAGTAGTTTCAAATCTTATCAGAGTGGGTCCATTACTTCATAGTCTAGTTTAATTTTATTTCCACCAGTAGATCAAGTTTGAAGCTCAAATGCAAGCTGCCCTTCCCCTCTCCAAATGCGAAGCAACCAAGTCGCCTTTTATCCCTCCAACAATCCTAAATATGCGAGGAAACTTGTGTCTGAATCTATTTACAGTACTTTTTCCGGAAGGTGGTCAAGACACCACTATTGATGGTGAATGAATTGCCAACTGGAAAAGAAGCTTCCACTACAAAACTTCACACGATTGATATTGCTTCCTACTTTTTCCTTTTTACATGCAAAATATCAGAAATGTCAATGATTCAATTGCCAAAAAGCCTTATGTGAAATATAGCACCACAGACAGTACTCCCTGATGTTCTGATTTCTCATCAAATATTTCAACTTCATACAGGTTGCTTGAAATCATTCATCCATCTCAAATCACTTCAATCAAGATTCTAATCTTCTTTCACATTTTAGTTTATGCTTTGCACCTAAAATTTACTGCAGACACTGTACACTTAGTGTCGTAAATTCTGGGCAACAGTGCTTCGTCCTACAAGCCCGTACAAATACATATTTCAGATCATTTTCACCACTCTCCTTGACAACCTTTCATCTCCTCAATAAATGTGATAATATGCCCTTTCTACTATCATGCGCTTGAATTTTCTAATATTTACTTTCAACAATCAAACTAACCTTCTCAAATTCAAAATGTAACTATCAGCCCAACACAATGTAAAGAACTGAACTACTTTCAACTTATAGATCCTATGTTGTTCTGAAGTTCAAGTAAATTCACTTTTTGAAATGACTTAGCAGCTTATATTCTTACTGTCAATGGCAGAGCTTGGGGGGGGGGGGGGGTGGTGGTGGCCATGGCTCTGCTGGCTTTTTACAAAGAGGGGTAGGTATATGAATTTTTTTGTCATACTAGCCCCTAAACTCTTTCATATTTGATTTTATTACCCGACTCTTTCCATATTTGAGTTATCCCCCAAATCTTTTATATTCGAAATTAGTCGCTCAAATCTTCATACCTTGCAATTAGTCCCCCAAATGTTTGAAGTGTTTGAAATTGCCTTTTATTACATTTACCATCCAACTTACAATGTTAATTTTACATTAATAAATAGATATGTGAGATGAATTTGCTATATTCATATACTTCTGCAATTATAGATGTGGTAGTTAAAATTGTTTTATCTCCTTTTATTATTGTTTGTAATAAGTTTAATAGAATAACGTATAATGTATTGTCAATTTGTCAAGTCATTGGTTATGTGGAAAACTAACTACAATCGAGAAAATAGACTGAAGTATGTTGATCCAGTGACGAGTGAGCGCATACGTCAAGATGATTTAAGTATTCAAGAAAATATTTTCCTTTTTTCTTTTTTTGTAAAGTTTTACTGTTTTCTTTCACCTACTTACATATATGATAGTTAATTATACATTATACTATTTGATCACTTTTTGATCAATTCATAGTATAATGGTTGCATTTTGGCCCCCCTCAGGAAAAATCCTGGCTTCGCCACTACTTACTGTTCTGAATGCGTTGTTATACTTTTACGGGTTATTTACACTTTATTACTCCAAAGTTTACACGTTTTTTATTTTGATACCCCAAAGTTTATTTTGGCACTTAGATACCTACACATTTTTTAAAATTTGATACCCCATAGTTTCTTCCAGACACTTTGATACCTCAAAGCTTACACTTTTTCAACTTTGACACCCTAAATTTTACACCTTTTTAACTTTGATACCCCAAAGTTTGCATTTTTTTAAGTTCAAGTCAAAAACAAATCTTTGGGGTATAAAAGTTCCAAAAAGTGTAAATTTTGAGATATCAAAGTGTCAGAAAAAAGGCATCAAAATTACCAAAATGTAAATCAAAGTGGCGGGGGAAAAAAACTCTGGGTCATCAAAGTATGTAAATCTAGGGTACAAAGTGCAAAACAACCCTACTTTTAATCTATTAATTTCAGCATGGTGTACTTGTTTTTCATTAATCGATACAGGGCACCGCCTCAAATTCAAGAATTAGGGCTTTCGATCAGTACTATATTAGCATACAATATTCCAACACAAACCGCACAATTAAGAAAAATGAACCACAAAAGAAATCCTCCAATTTATGTATCTGCAACGAAAAGAAATGTTCTTTCTCACCAAAAAAAAAAAGAAATGGAGGAAAATGGAAGGGAAAGGAATCGAACCTGGGATTCTGGAGAGAGGAGATCGAATCGGCGAAATGAAGCTCCTCAAGCACGCCATCTTTCAGGCTCTTCTTCGCCTCCCCCGCCCCAAAAGACTCTCTGTACTCTGGGTCGATCTATGTGAAATCGGGTCTACGCGATAACCTACCTGACTCAAATCGGTTCGGCCCATTTGTCACGACGAGGGAAATTCAGTGAGATCAGGTTTTTCTTCTCTTTTTTCCCCTTCTAACTAGGGATTAATTGCACTAAACTACCCTATAGTTTTTCCTACTTTGTACTTATATACCCTCACTTATTTTTACAAGCTCTTGTATACCCTACAGCTTTTAAGACTTTCATTTACATACCCTCACTTATTTTAGCGGCACTTATATATTCTGAAGTATTTAGAACTTGCACTTAAATACCCTAAAATTTTTTTAAACTTGCACTTAAATACTATTAGTCATGCAGACTTAAGGTATTATCTTAGCTACTTGCATAGCTGCATGAAAGCGAGTCCATATAATAGATGCGTTCCCGTCATAGATGTTGTTGTGTCTTAACTTGAAAATTATTGTCTTCTTTATAAGAATTTGGATGTTTTGCATAACACCTTGCAACGAATTTTGGATGTTTGTATCCTTTTCATCTTGTTAGCGATCATTTTTGGCTCGCTATTAAGAAGTGAAATCGAAATATTAAAAAAAAATCTCAGATTTATAATTAAACTCCAATTTTGTCAAAAGACTACGATAAGAAATTAATGTCCTATAAGCAAATTTATATTTTGGTACCGAGAAGATACTTTTGTGATTTATAAACTACTTTCATGTGTCAGTAGCGTTGTTCATTTTCTTTGGGCATTTTAGTACATTTCTAAATATGAATCAATATTATCTATAAATTTCCACCAACAGTTAAACGCAATACACGAGTCTTGTGCAACGCAGAATATTTGAAAGACAATCTACTACGATCTTATAGCTTTTTTCCGATACGAGGAACTGTGACTTAGTACTAACAGCCAAATAAATTCAGAAGTCTGGGATCTCCTTGTAGCAGTCCACGCCTAGACAAATAGCACAAATATTATAATGTTTAATAATTTAAATTTAATATAGCATGTCATAGAGATGGATCCACCGTTAAACATGTGGGTCAAGGCCTCGAGCACCGACGGCACTTGCGGGAGGGTGGAGCGATCCTATGACTTTACTTTTGAAAATAAAACTTCTTAACCATTTTTTTTAATGAAGGCTAAATATCAAATCTCCCTTAACTTTTAAAATATCAGAAAACTCCCCTTAAGTTTAGGGACTATCAGAAATCCCTCTTTTAACTTTGAGATTTCATTGAACCTCTCCTCGCCCCCCCCCCCCCCCCCCTCTCACATTAGAGAGTTTCCTGATAAAATCTTAAAGAATATTTTTTAGTAAAATTTAAAAGTTAAATGGAGTGTTTTGTGATAACCCCTATACTTAAAAGGCGGATTTCTAATATTTTGAAAGTTAAGAGGGTTTTCTGACAATTGTACAAACTTAAGGGGGTTTTTCTGATATTTAGCCTTTAAAGAACACGTGCAACCGTAGGATTTTGTACATAATCAACAAAGGAATAAAGAAAAAATGTCACTGGTGGCTCATGTGGGGTATACAGTCCCTAGATTATTTTAAATTTTTTTTCATGCTAAAAGTGATAGAGGGGGCTCCACATCTATGATGCGCAAGCGTCTCCTTGTGATCTTTGTCCAGTTCCCAAAGACACCCGAGCATGAAAGCGAAGAGCAAAGAAACACTCCATTCTACCTCCTTTGTCGCCTTCTTCACTACAACTTTTGCATAATTGGACCAGAGCTTTTAGAGCTACATATTCCTCAGAGTCAAAAGATCACTGTAGGTCTTAATGTATTAGTTAAATTTTATTTGAATTTTTAAACTTTAAAAATCATCAACAGAGATCAATGTTTTCTCCATTATCAAATTAGATTCCTTTAAAAAAATTTCGATATCTATTGCTGACATGACAAAACCTTTTTGTTATTCTCAATTTTTTTTGATGACTGAACTGTCTTTTCTCTCCTCTCATATTTATTGCTGAAATGACAAAACCTTTTTCTTATTCTCAAATTTTTTGATGACTGAACTGTCTTTTCTCTCCTCTCTTTGCCACACATGACACAACACCTTAAAAGCTTTAAAAATTACAAATTGCACCATGAAAGTTTTGAACATTATAAATATCCCTCTAAAAATTTTCGAAAGCTACAAGTAGTCCCCTAAAAAAGTTACAACCAACCCCCTAAAAGTATTGCAAATTATAAATAACCCACTAAATTTTAAAAAAATCCCATGATAAATATACAAATAGCCCTCAAAAGTTTTGAAATTATAAATAACCCTCTAAATTTTTACAAATAGAACCTCAAAAATTTTACAAACAACCTCTTGGAAGTTATAAAAATTATAAATAACCCCCTATAATATTTACAAACAGTCCCTTAGAAGTTTTGAACTTTAAAAATAACCCCCTAAAAATTTTCAAAAGGTACAAGTAGTCTCCTAAAATTTTCTAAATAGGCCCCTATAAGTTTTAAAAATTACAAATAACCCCCTAAAGATGTATAAAAATCCCCTTGGGAAATATACAAACGTGCCTGAACATTTTGAAAATTATAAATAGTCCTCTAAGTTTTTACAAAGAGACCCACAAAAATTTTACAAAACATACCTTAACCCTGACGCTTTACAAAGCCCTTCAAAATTTTTGAGGGTCTGTTTGAGAATATTTAGGCGGGTTGTTTGTAAAAAATTCAAAGACCTATTTATAGTTTTCAGAACTTTTGGGGGTTGTTTGTGTATTTTCTAGGGATCTCTTTATAAAATTTAAGAGGCAATTTGTAATTTTTAAATGTTGAGAGGGTAATTTATAATTTTTAAAACTTTTAGAGGGATGTTTGGATAATTTTTAGAGGACTATTTGTAGCTTTAAAAAATCTTTAGATGACTATTTGTAATGCTCAAAACTTCCAGGGGGTTTATAAAATTTTCATAAGATTATTTGTCACTTTTAGATCTTTTAGGGGGCTATTAGTAAATTTGTTGAGGGTTTGTTTGTAATAATTCAGGGGGCTATTTACAGTTTTCAAAACTTTTAGGGACTATTTGTATATTTTACTAGGGCTTTTCATAAAAATTCAAAGGGTTATTTGTAATTTTTAGAACATTCAACGGCTGGTTGTAAAAATTTTTGAAAATTTTTAGTGGGATATTTGTAATGTCCAAAAAATTCAAGGTGCTACTTGTAATTTTCTAAGCCTGTAGAGGGTTGTGTGCCAAAAAGAGAGAAAAGGCAGTCCGGTCAGTAAATAAATTTGAGAATAACAAAAAAGTTTTGCCATGTTAGCAACAGATAATAAAAAAATTTAAAAAGGACCTAATTTGATGATAGATAAAACATTAAGGATCTTTGTTGATGACTTTCAATGTTTAAGTGTTAGTAAAAATAAATAAGGAGACATAATTTCTGAGACGTGAAAACACTTTTCTTAAAGAAATATTTGCCCCCACTTAGTAATTTAAGTTTGATTCAGGTTAATGCAAATGTTCTTCCCAATATATAACATGTGATTGAAAATTCTAGAAAGCAAATTTGGAACTTTCTATCAATTCCCTATGAAACAAGTTTGTAGGATTGCAGATTTTTAGAGAAAATTTTGAGAAAGAAGTGAGATCTGATATCTGAAATCATAGACTATTTATAAGTTTGAAAAGTATCTTCAATAGTCATAAATTTTCAAAACACCCCTTAGAAAAAAAAGTCATTTTCCAACAGTAAGAAAAAGCCATTTTCCAACAGTCAACTTCTAACAGTCATTTGTCTATTGATATTTTTATAATTTTAAAAAGTTAAAATAACAATAACAATAATAAATAAAATAAAATATTCTAAAATATATAGTACAAGGTTAGAATATTTGAGCGGCAGCGTGCAAAATGCTAAGCGCATCTAATAATTGCGTTAATATCGTGCATTATTCTCGTTATTCATACGCGGGTTTAGAAGTCTATGCTTTGACCCATTTATCAAAGCCAAATAAGCATTAAATATTTTTAAACTTCTAAAAGAATGCTCAAATATCTAATGTGGGACTATCTTGTTTTTACAAATAAATACTAACAATCCGCCACTTTGTTTGGGAAAAACAAAAATTGTAAAAATATTATTTATTTAAAAATAATATGCAGTATGTACAAAATGAGATAAATATACATAAGTAGATGTATCTTTCGATTTAAACCTTTATTTAGTACAAACATTTCAAAGTTCAATCAAAGTTAGTTGCCTTAGCATTAAACTAATTACTTTTTGTAATAAAATCGGAGAATGTCGTACATATACTAATCTCTTGTTTCAATGAGAATTAATATTTTAGCACTATTACGGCCTTGTGCTTATTCCCAGTTCATGAACTCTCTAAAGAGCAAAATTTTAGCTCTTTTAAGAAGTGACACCACTTCTAAGTTCAGACAGTTGACGCGTCTACAATGTGTTCTTCATTACTTTAAACACACAACATTATTGTATTAGACTTTCATTAAGGGCACAACTCATCCTCTTATTCCGTAATGGACGATATTGACATTATCTTTTAGGGCTTAATGTGTCAATATCAAGCGATCAC
>JBAKGM010000001.1:32374916-32392797 GCA_037177215.1 Asparagus racemosus
TGTCCCTACCGCGTTTTAAGTATTTATACTGAATTTTGGTGCTTATAGTGGAATATGTATGTATACAACCTTTTCTAATGTAAAACTCTAGCGAACCAGCTGTCCACTTCCCCCTTATTTACTTTTCTACAAAGCGCCATTTTTTTTTTTTTTTGCACATCTCTAACCACCAAATCACACTTGTCCTCACGCTACACCCCCCAGCAAAAACATCTCAAGCACCTAACAGAAAGCAACCCTGGGCCCCACTTTCTCCTATAAGTAAGTTACTCCCCCTGGCTACAACTCTCCTCAATCAAAACAACGTAATTCAATCTCACTCCGTTAACAATTCTTGCCTCTACAAAATCTCAAGCTTTTCAAAATACATGGCTCCTCACTTAACCAAGGGCTCCACCGACATTCTGTCGACCATCGACGTGGGCCCGAAACTCCCATCCTCCGTGCCAAAACTCCGTAACTTCGCGGTCAACGGCCACCCCGTCCTCTTCGACGTCCCCTCAAACGTGACCCTAACGCCGTCGACAGACGGCTGGCTCGTCGGATTCAACTCCGACGAGCCCCTCAGCCGCCACGTGGTGCCCATCGGCCGCCTCCTCAACATCAAGTTCATGAGCATTTTCAGGTTCAAGGTCTGGTGGACCACCCACTGGACCGGGACACGTGGCAGAGATCTAGAGAACGAGACTCAGCTCTTGATCCTCGACAAGTCTCTCTCGGGCCGCCCTTACGTCCTCTTCCTCCCTCTCATCGAGGGCAGATTTCGCTCCACTTTGCAGCCCGGCGACGACGACAACCTCGATCTCTGCGTCGAGAGCGGATCGTCGGCGATCGCCGCCTCCTCCTTCAGATCCTCACTGTACATCCACACCGGCGACGATCCCTTCACTCTGATCCCCTCAGCCCTAAAAGCCGTCAAGTCTCGTCTGGGGGGAGATTTCAAGCTGATGGAGGAGAAAACGCCGCCGGCGATCATCGACAAGTTCGGCTGGTGCACGTGGGACGCGTTCTACCTCAGAGTCAACCCCGCCGGAATCCTCGACGGAGTCCGCCGCCTCGCCGCCGGCGGTTGCCCTCCCGGGCTCGTCCTCATCGACGACGGATGGCAGTCGATCTGCCACGACGGCGAAGATCCCGAACATGAAGGCATGGCCTTGACCACCGCCGGCGAGCAAATGCCCTGCCGCCTCACGAAATTCGAGGAGAATTTCAAATTCAAAGAGTACAAAAGCCCTAGATTTGGTGAGGGTTTGGGCGCGTTTGTGAAGGATTTGAAGGAATCGTACCCGAGTATTGAGCACGTGTACGTTTGGCATGCGCTTTGTGGGTATTGGGGTGGGCTGAGGCCCAAAACAGTGGGCTTGCCGGAGGCCCGGTTGATTAGGCCTAGACTGTCGCCGGGGCTGGAGAAGACGATGGAGGATTTGGCGGTGGATAAGATTGTGAGCAATGGAGTTGGGCTTGTGGAGCCCACGAAGGCCCGTGAGCTCTACGAGGGTTTGCATTCGCATTTGGAGAAGGCGGGGATTGATGGAGTCAAGGTTGACGTCATCCATGTAAGCTTCTCGAACTATTCTCTGGTTGCTAGAATACTCTAGTCTGTTGACACGTGTCCAGCATGCACAATTAGTAACGTATTTTATTTGTCAATTCAAACGAAAATTTTTGGGTCAAGATAAGCTAATAAAAAACGTTATCCAGAATTTTAGATTTTGTCCTCTTTTTTTGGGCAACTACACTTGTGATTTGTCCGTCTTACACCGACCTCGCTTGTCGTACAAGAAAGGAATTTAGTCTGAAAGTTGTGACTTCACCTTATTCATTCAGTCAAGGTTAGTATTGGAATAATACGTAGATTAATAGCTTTCAAAACTAAGCTAAATTTTTTTAGATGGTTTGTGTTGCAACTAACGGGTTACGTGTGACCGGGGCCCATCTAGCACTGGTTTTAAAATATAAAGACACAGCCCAGTGTTTAACGGGCTTGTGTTGCGACTAACTGGTTTTTTAGTAAAATTTATCTTTATTGAGATTGTAAGGGAGGCGCCTTAATATTCGATTTCTTTTGAATGATGCAGATATTGGAGATGCTATGCGAGGAGTACGGAGGCAGAGTGGAGCTTGCCAAGGCTTATTACAAAGGCCTGACTGAATCCGTGAGAAAGCACTTCAAGGGCAACGGGGTGATCGCAAGCATGGAGCACTGCAATGACTTCATGTTCCTCGGCACCGAAGACATTTCTCTCGGCCGAGTTGGTAATCCTCACAAAAACTCCTAACTAATATTTCTGCTACTCGACCTGTCGAAATTTGCACCCTAAATCGTTTGGAATTCAACCGCAGGCGACGATTTCTGGTGCACGGACCCAGCGGGAGACCCGAACGGGACATTCTGGCTGCAGGGATGCCACATGGTGCACTGCGCCTACAACAGCCTCTGGATGTCCAACTTCATCCACCCCGACTGGGACATGTTCCAGTCAACCCACCCCTGCGCTCGTTTCCACGCCGCCTCCCGTGCCGTCTCCGGTGGGCCCGTCTACGTCAGCGACTCCGTCGGTGATCACGACTTTGAGCTGCTGAGGAGGCTGGCGTTGCCTGATGGGACGGTACTGCGGTGTGAGAGCTGCGCGCTTCCGACGAGGGATTGCTTGTTTGAGGATCCGTTGCATGATGGCAAGACCATGCTCAAGATCTGGAACCTCAACAAGGTAATTGCCAGGCAGAACTTAGACTGATCATCTCTTTTGGAACGAATTCTATTCCGATGTTCAATATCAGCAGACAAATTCCAGGACAAGAATCCCCAAAAACATTATAAGCTGGTTACTTGAGTAACTATCCTTGTTACTCAAAAAAAAACTGAACTAATTATCCTTATTTTCTCCGTTTCAGTGCACTGGAGTTCTGGGAGCATTCAACTGCCAAGGAGGAGGCTGGAACCGAGAAGCCCGAAAGAACCAATGCGCCTCTGAATACTCTCACACCATCACCGCCACAGCCAAACCAAACGATATCGAATGGAACAAATCCAAGACTCCAATAATCCCAATCCAAAGCACAAATGATCTCTTCGCGGTCTACTCATTCCGCGCCAAAACTCTAACCCTTCTAAAGCTCGAAGAGGAGTTCGAAGTAACTCTCGATCCATTCAACTACGAACTCTACGTAGTCTCACCCGTTAACATCATGAGAAAATGTAACGTTCGATTTGCTCCCATTGGGCTAGTGAACATGTTGAACACTGGTGGCGCAATACAATCTGTGGTGGTTGAGGATTTGAAGGTTAGGGCTTCGGTAATGGGGGCAGGGGAGATGAGGGTTTACTCATCGGAGAGGCCGAAAGGGTGTAGGATTGATGGAGAGGAGGTGGGTTTTGTGTACGAGCAGGAGATGGTTGCGGTTGAAGTTGCATGGTCTGGGTCTTCTTCCAAGACTTGTGTTGTAGACTATTTGTATTGAGGATTATGTGTAGTGTGTAGTTAGGTAGTAGTTTGTGAATTGTGATGTATTTGATTAACTAATATTTTGTAATGTGTTTTGAATTAAGTGAATGAAAAACTAAATAGTGTTTGTATATAATTCTTAAGGCCCAACCTGTTCTATATCAACCCAAATAAGCATTTTCTAATGGGCCTACTTAATAGGCCCGTATAAAGGACAATCACCGGATTTAAGCAAATTTGATTGCCATCTTAGCCTTCATACTCTCGGCTATTGTTTGAATTGGGTACTATTTAGAGTTAATAATCTATTGTCTTATAAAATAAAATAGTGATGTGTTTGGTTTAAATTTTTGTAAGATATTAGATCAAACTATTTAGTCCATTAAAATAAAATAATCCAGAGTTTCAGGACTAAATAAGGGAAGGGAGGGGTGTATTATTGTAGTTATGTGATTATTTTTTACACAGGGTTAGATCCAAATAAACTACTTTGCTCTTTAAGTTTTCTAAAAATTTACATAAGTCCCCCTCTCTAAATATTTTCTGCAGTGTAGCCGTCATCTACCAACTACAAACAAAAAAAAAAAAAAAAGGAGGGGGGGAGTCCAAAACTCCGACACTCAATGAAAGTTATCATGACTTGTGCATCTTTGCTTGACATTGCATTACCCATTGCAGATGGTTTTGTTCACATGAAAAGAATAGTTAAACGTGTACCAAGTTATAATTACTTGGATGAACTATTGAGCACGACTATAGGAAAATCACAGTGCACATAATTAGCAGCAAAAGAGGTATAAGGGTTGTTCATATAAGTTACAAGCAAAACTTTTATATTATTAGTATGTGCGTATGCATGTATAACAAAGGTTTACTACTACAATTCATTGTTTTTCTATAAATTTCTCATTGCATCTTAAGCAACCTGTCAAAATTGCGTTGCCTTTCGATGATTGGGGTACTTTCAATTATTTATTGCTTCCTAATTATTGATGTATTATTCTATTTTTTTAATTATTGATTCAATGTATATTGGGTTATGATATTGTTTAGTCAAGCTGTTATGCATTGGGGGATGGCCAAAATGCTTTGAAGTACTGCCATAATTGACTTGGACCTAGCTAAAATCATGACGAGTAGACAGAAGGGCATTATGGATATTTGTTGTTATATTCTTATACATACCATCTTATAAAGACAAGTTCACGAATATTACATATGTATTAGAGATGCTAATAACTAATCGAACCAAATGAATTATTCAAAATTTAACTCACTATAGTCCTCAGTACTATTATGTCCCAGGACTACACTGAGTTAAATTAATCCAAGGATAAAATAAGTTCTTAATCCAAACATGGCCGAGATGCTTCAGTATGAGTTCTGCTATGTTGCTTAGTGCTTTGTGTGCTGTGCAGTAGGTGGTCCTGAAGAGGCTCTATCTATTGCAATCACTGATTCAAAAATCAGCAGCCAAGAAAGACTTATTCAATAATCAGCAGCCAAGAAAGACTTATCTCTTTGCCTAAGGTATGTTGTTTAGTTCTTCGCATATATAGATTCATAAACAGAAAAATATTTGCATGAACAGAAAGTATGTTCTATTTGATCCTTCTTTCATCCTAAGGTATGTTATTTAATTGCATAAGGCATGTTGTTTAATTCTTCGCATATATAGATTCATAAACAGAAGAACATTTGCATGAACAGAAAGTATGTTCTATTTGATCCTTCTTTCATCCTAATGGTCAATAAGATTGTTGTGATTATAGAGACATCCGGAGGTCTCTGTGTCCATTGTATTAATAATGCATCAGAAGTACTTCTTATCCTTCAATTGATGGACTCGAGGATTTGTGCACTAGTTTAGTGATAGATATCTATTTGGTTCACCATTAATGAGAGTTTCACTATTGTTATCACAACTTTATTTGTGGCATGTCAACATTTAGGTTGGCCTACTCTGTTGTGCCCATGCTCTGTGCCCACTGATTAAAGCCTGTAGCATGCGCATGCGCTGCCCTTGATGATCATGCTATATGTTTGATGTTTGCTTTGATTTTTTGATCTTTTTGGAGTTCTGAGACTCAGGCTTGATAAGTTCTGTGCGAAGATTTGTTTGCATGTTGATTTGGGACAATCATCCTCATTCACTTGTGGAGTTGGTCCCCAAGATGGTTGACCAGAAGAGACAGTTGCTCTATTTGTTCTCAGCTTAATGAACACTAATGTTGAGCTCATGGCCTATTACATCTGTGGGTTCCTGAAACTTAAAGCTCTTGGTCCACGTAAAGCTCGAGTCCACCAAATGACACTTTCATTGCAATTACAGCTGTAGCAAACCAAATAAAACCTTGATTTTGAGCCTGACACTTTATTAGTAAGCTCCAAAGAGGCTAAAATCATACATAGTTCAGGTCTTTGGCTTTAAGCACATGATGATACCTGTTATTAATTGTCTTTTTGACTTACAAGTGCCTTCAACTATTAACAAGCCTACTTGAACCCCTCTAATTTATTTTTAGACTTTAATATGTTGCAAGCTGTGCACTTTTAATTAGAGGTGCTAAACTGTATCCATATCTGAGGAAATATCTATAATCATAATATCCGTTAGGATATAGATATGGTTACTCATCTCTATAGCTGATAGGATATGGTTACAGATATGGTTTTGTAGTGAAATATCCAGATCCGTATCCGAAATATCCAAATACATATTAATCATGTTATTACGATAGTTGTAATCCTTAGACTATTGAAATTTGAGGTTAATTTTGATGATCAAGATGTCTAATCTTAGCTTTTCATCTATAAGGAACATATTAATGACCTCTTCTGTATCACATAAACTATATTGTTTTTTAATACTATCTAGTTTTCTCATATCCGTTTTGTATCCGCATGCGTATCCGTTTATATATCCGCATGTATATCCGTATTCATATCTAATTTTAGCGGATATGAATTTGAATTTTCCTAGCCGATGTATATCTATATCCGTATCCGAGATGGGTAAGCAGATATGAATATGGTAAGTATCACATCTGAGCAGTATTCTGACCGAATACACCCATACCTTCAATAATTCTATATTCCAAAACCACAAGGCAGAGAATAATTGGAACCAAGTTTGCGTCCAGTTTAATCCCAAGTTGGCGCACCACTTTCATTTGGCCTTGTGGCCGGACCAATGGGCCAACATGAGATTCTCAACCCACCTAAATTTAACAGAAAACTATAGTGGTGGACAAAAGCTAATGTTGCATCGCATCAGATTGCATCCCCCTTGACCGTGTACCAATTATTGCTGGTTCCTTTGTTCTTTCCGAACCTAGTAAAGTAAGCAATGTGTTGGAAGCACTCAAATCCTAGTGTTTGAGGATGAGAAAGTGAATCCTTTCCATAATTGCAAAGATTTTGAGTCATGGGTCTATTCTTTGTCATAAAGTTGTTTATTTTGTTTATGATATGATGATTCAATGGATATGTTTTGGTTTGGGTCACACGCTGTGGTGCGATCGATACTAAAAGGAACCTAGATTTGGCGGACCATAGGAGAGTTTGAGCATCCAAGGGACAGGGGAAGACATGATTTCACTATGGATTTTATCAGAACTCTCTACCATGGGGGGAATTTGAGCCATACAGAGAAATATCCAAACTGCTCTCCGTTTAATATTTTCAAGGGCTTGGAACCTCCCGCACCATGCAGGAGGTTTTGATAGGATCCAAATTCATATGGGTTGTGTTAATCTGCGCTGGTGATCTAGTAGTAATAAAAAGACATGAGCTCTATGTAGAGTGTAAGATGAAAAGCATGTAAAAATCCTTGCCATAAATTGTAATAAGAATCTAAGAAGTTTTAATTTAGAACATGTTTGGTTTATGTAAAATATTTGCAACAAAAATACAGAGTCGATTGCTAAATATGGTCTTTAACTATTAGATGATATTCTCTATATTGAAGTTCCGCAAAATGTGGTGATGCCTTTGATCCAGAGTGATTTGCAAAGGGAAAGCTTCTTCCCGTTTATGTCATTGTTAACTTCTTTAATCTTTAACTATCAAATGATATTCTCTATTTTGAAGATCCGCGAAACGTGGGGATGCCTGTGATTCAGAGTGATTTGCAAAGGGAAAGCTTCTTCCCGTTAATGTTATTGTTAACTTCTTTTTGTTCTTCATTTTCACGTTCAAGCCTATTCAATTACCAGAGATAGACCTTTGAACCACAGAGCTTTGCTAAGGAAAACTTCTTCCCGTTTATGTTATTGTTAACTTCTTTTGTTTTTCATTTTCATGTCCAGATCCATTCAATTATCACACACACACACACAGAGTCCATAAAGTTCTAATTCAAAGCATTTTTAGTTTTTGTAAAATTAATGTGATATAAAATTTATAAGGCACATGTCCAGTGGAGGTACTCGATGTATCAGCCAATTAACATTTGAATCTTTATATTTTAAATTCATAATTGGGGGTCTCCAAATGTTTCCTCCACCATCAGCTTAGGTCTTTTTTACAAATTTTCATTAAATTTTGCTGATTTGGAGATGACGTGGGCTAGTTATGTCAGCAAAAAAAAAAAAAAAAGTCTAAGTACAATACAAACTTGTAATTTTACTAATTTTCTCTATATTGAACTTGTCATTTCATTAATTTCTTGCTAATGTGGTAATGACATGACATCATCGCTACGTTAGTATTATCTAACATAATTTTATAAAAGTTACCTTGACTGATGACGAAGACAACTTTAGGAACTTCCACTAAGAATTCATAAATATTAAGAACTCAAATAATATTTGATGAATATATTTTTGGAACACCCCCCCCCCCCCCCCCCGAACTTTTGCCAATTTATAATATAATAATTACTATTCTTCTGAAGATAAAACCTCTTTTTGTAACGTGGGGAGTAGATGATGGGGACCTCCACACCGTTCTTGTGCTTCTTATCATGACTATCCAATCAACCGTATCTCTTTGATGGAATGCTCACAAAAAGTAGGTTTTCCTTATTTCACTTCTTACCCCCTTTTCCTTTTAAAATCCAAACTCCTTTTTAATTAACTAATGTCAAGTATCCTAACAACCCCCATAAACCAAAGAAAAAGAAGAATGGAAGAGGGAGTAAATTGAATCTATTTTGTGAGAGCAGCCCGGCCCGAAAAGCTCTGGTCCCGCCCTATCTTTCTATTTTCAGAAGAGATTGTCTCCATGACTCGAACATTATTACTATTTAACGTGTTGGCTTAGGACTTGAAAGTGTTTAAGCATAGAAAGAAAAATTATTATTATCTTTATAAATAAATGTTGTTTTTAAAGATGTATATGAGTGATTTATTCACTTTGAAGAGTTTATTTTGAAGAGGTTGTTCTTCTGAATTCTTTTCACAAAACTTTTTATAATTATTATGTTTGATAAATTAAGATAGATTAAATCATTTTATTTATGTATACAGTTTTTATAGTTGAAGCTTCTGACTAAGGCTCAGTTTTGGCAATTTCAGCTTGAAAATTAGTTTAGTGGAACTAGATTAGTTTAAGAGCCAGTTTGATATTGTTTTGTTTTTCTTTTTTCAGGGTGCTTCTGCTTATTTTTTCAAGGAGCAGCTAATAATAATGTGTGGTAAATTTTTTTTGTTGTGCTTATTGAAACTGCTTTTTCTTTTAAGATGGTGCTTTTAGAAGCAATTCGAGAATGCTTTTAAAAGCAGCTTCTGCTTTTTGTATTTATATACCATATACATTTTATCTGTTAACAATGATCATTAAGCACATTTTTACAAAAAACATTAACTACTTTTTAAACAATTTTTGATATTTAATTACCAAACAACTATTTTCAATAGCTTATATAAGTTGCTTCTATGAGCTACTTTTATAAGCAACTCATCATAAGCTCCAGCAATACCAAACTAGCCCTAAGTTCTAGCTTTAGTTTGATAAGTAGATAAGAACTTAAACTAGTTTTGTTAGGCAAACCTTTGGCCTTAAACTTAGTTGAGAATTGATCCACCTCTTCCGTTGTGTCCAAATAGCCTAAAACTAATTTAAAGGAAGAGGTGCCAAATTGACCTAAAATTATTGTAATAATAATTTAGCAAAGAGATATTATATCTATAATTTGAAAAATGGAAAAGAAGAAACAGAAAGGAAAAAGAAGAAGAATAAGAAGCTAACGTTTTAAAGTTACTACATAGAATGCATGTGCGTTGTACGTGGTTATAAATCTTGGTTGTTTCTTTGTTATTTACTTATTTATTGCAATTATGTTGCGAAATAGTTTATGCTCGTTAACATAAAAAATGTATTAGAAATTGCTGAAATGTCTCTGTTGCCAAAACCTTGTTGGCTACAATCTGGCTCCTTCAATTGAGAAGAACACGTCAAGCTTGAGCTGACTACAAATTTTGCCAACCATACACAAAAAAGGCCTCATATTAGTCTCTTAAATCATTAGATTACTTAGGTATCTTAACTCCTATAAGTTATTTCTAATTAACCCTTCAAATTATTAAAATTTCTATCAGGTCTCCCAAAACGTTGTTTCATATTAAAGTAGTAACAGTATAATTATATATATTAGTTTTGGAGAGTAAAATCCTTCTTCCATTGATCTTGTAATGCAATACAATATGTAAACTATACATGGACTCAAGCGGGTCAATAGTGGGCCTATACACATATTTACTATCTTAACAAACACACAGCCCCCCCCCCCCTCCCCCCCAAAAAAAACTTAAGGTGGATCAAACACCGAAAGTTTGGACAAGAAGTATTGCATCTGAGCAGTAGTTTGTGCCTTAGTGAACATGTCTCTGAGCTGATCTTTGGAAGGTATGTAAGGAAGAGAGATACTGTGAGTACTATAATCTTGTCGGAGAATATGACAGTCCACTTCAATGTGTTTAGTGTGCTCATGAAATACTAGATTGCAAGCAATTTGAATAGCACTTGTATTGTCACAATAAAGAGGAACGGGAGAAGGAACAGAAACACCAAGATCTAGAAGAAGATGGCGGAGCCAACGAATCTCAAGAGTAGTATTGGCCATAGCACGATATTCTGCCTCAGTGGTGGATCGTGAAACAGTATGTTGGACCTTGCTACGCCAAGAAAGAGGAGATGAACCAAGAAAGATACAATAGCCAGTAGTTGATCATCTAGTATCAGGGTCATCAGCCCGACCAGCATCAGTGTATGCCCGTAGCATTAGAGAAGAATCAGAGGGAAATAATAAAGATCGAGTGATAGTACCCTGATGGTAGGGAAGAAGTCGGATCAGTGCATCATAGTGAACGGTCGTCAGTGTGGCCATAAAGTGACTAAGAGTATGTACAACATAAGATATATCCGGACGAGTAGTAGACAAATAGATCTAGGCACCCACAAGTTCACGATATCGAGTGGGGTTTGGTAAAAGATCACCATCAGGCTGACGAAGCTTTAAATGAAGCTCCATGGGGGTAGTACAAGAGTAGATATAGCAAGCGACACATCTGCAACCTATTCACCTCCCATCTACGCTTGCATCACATATCTAATAAGTGGTATCAGAGCCCGATATCCATATATTAGGCTTCACAACCTAAGATAAATGGCAAGTTTAGGATCCTCAACCGCTTTCCCTAAAAGGCCATGTAGTTAACCGACTCCCACTATTCGATGGCATGAGCTTTTCAAATTGGAAAGCTCGTAAGAGGGCATTTTTTTGTCCACCGATTATGAAGTTTGGAGTATGGTAGAGTTTGGTTATCATGAACCCACTAACGTAGCTGATGAAACTACCATTGTTAAACCTAGGTATAAGTGGAGTGCACTTGAAAAGAAATTATACTCTCTTAATGCTAAGGCTATGAATGTCTTGTATTGTTCTTTGAATTCTGATGAAGTTAACTCAATATCATCAACAACATGCCTTACAACGGAGATACATGCCCAAGGGTGTAGATGAGAGAGTACTTGTAAGTTATTTACTATTAAGTCCACTTATTTCGTATTACTACAATTTGCTTATATATGTAACTTTTGACTTAATTGTGGATAGATGCTATTGATGATATTGAGAGCATTACAAATGAGGGTCTAGCATTTTCTATCACAGGAACAGATCCAGGAGTACATGCATCTCTGAATCAGTAACTAGTGCGGAGTGTTCGTAGAACTTTGAATCAAACTCACGAGAATCTTCACGATGATTGCGAGGTGATGGCGCATGAGGATCTCTTATACGCATGCTGACCAAATCGATAAAGATGAGATGGATCTTGTAGGAATGACGATGACGTTGGACTGCCACAACCACACACGCAACCAGAGAGCGAGCTCGTGCAAGCTCAAGTGCATGGAGGACGACGACGATCTAAGCGGGTATGAAGAGGGAGACAAAGGGAAAGGGGCAGAGTTCTAGGTTGTATGTGATAGATTTATGGATCTTCAGCATTGACTCTATTTAAGTTATCGATATAGGTTATTTGTAAATAAACAAACTTGATATATTTGGTTTTTTTTGGCAATATTTTGGTGTATGGATATAATATGTGTTGTTGTGGAATGTTATCTATTGTGTTTTGTTGTGATGTTTTGGATTGATTAGATGTGTATTAAGTTATGTACATGATTTTATGAAAATTATAAGTTATATAGAGATTATACTATTTGGATATGTATATGAGGTGAATTTGAATTTTTTTTATACATAGGAAGTATTGTATATACACAGGAGATAAGTTGGAATAGATGTGTGCTAAATAATTAGCAATAACTTTACCCCCTCACAATAACTTTAGTCAAAGAAAAAAAAGAGAGAAAGAAAGAGAAGCAAACTCACCCAGGCACGGGTGAAACACTTGTTTAATTAATATCAATTTATACTCTATATTTCATGGAATCTTGATGGTCTTTATTAAACATCATGTTTTTCCGTATCATCGCATGGAGTATATACAGATTTCCAACATAAATTGAAAATAATTTATGTAAAATTATTGCTGAAGTTAAAATGCTTATTGTATTCCTAAAGTTTTTACTTTGTCGTTGGTTCTAATTAGATAGTAAATTTTCATTGAGTATTTTAATTAAACTATTTAGCAATCTAGTTATTGTAAAGAAATAAACCTGAAAAAACAATTAATTTTTTTACCATGTTACTTGTGATGCATGTTGAAGGATTAAATCTAAATGTCAAAATTATCCTCATTGTATTTGACATCTTTCATCATATTCATTATAGAAGAGATGAGGGGAGTTTGAAGTTGCATAGAATTCTATAGCATAATTTGTTTTCTATCACGTGCTTGAGTTTTTCTTTTTTAATTTGAGATAAGTGGACTAGAATTCAATAAAGAAGTCATATCATTATCTAAACACTATGCTAAAATTGTCATTTATTATTATTATTTGTTATGCTAAATGGTTCCTGTAAGATGTGGACATAAGAATCCAAATCGCGTGTCAACGTGAGATTTACTAAATCGTGTGCATTGCACAAGGTAAACCAAATAACATGATAATTTAAATAAAGTCAGGGGTAGTATGAACCGTTGAAAGTTTTTTTCTAAACTCACACTTTTAAGAGGATCATAGTTGTTCTAAAATCATGATAATTGTATATTTGCCCCATAAATTATTTTATTCTCTCAACTTTACCCCGTCGCAACAACTTTAGTTGAAAGAAAAAAGAGGAAAAAGAAAACAAAACTCACTCACGGGCGAAAGACTTATTTAATTAATATCAATTTATAAACTATATTTCGTGGAATCTTGATGGTCATTATCAAACATATGTCGAATATCACTTTTCTCCTTATCATTGTATGGAGTATATACAGCTTTCCAAAATGAATTGAAAGTGATTTGTGTAAAATTATTGCTGAAGTTCAATGCTTATTGTATTCCTAAAGTTTTTATTTTTTTCTTGGTTCTAATTAGATAGTGAATTTTCATTGAGTATTTTAATTAAATTATTAAGCAATCTGGTTATAATAAAGAAATAAACATGAAAAAACAATAAATTTTTTTAACCATGTTACTTGTGATGTATGTTGAAGGGATTAAATCTAAATTTAAAAATTGTCTTTGTTGTAGTTGATATCTTTTATCATCTTCATCATAGAAGAGATGAGGGGAGTTTAGACTTGCATAGAATTCTATAGCATAATTTGTTTTCTAACACAAGTACGTGTTTGAATTTTTAGTTTTTAGTTCGAGATAAGTTGCATAGAATTCAATAAAGAAGTCACATCGTTTTCTAAACACAATGCTGAAATTGTCATTTATTACTTTTCTTTGTTGAGCTAAATGGTTCCTATAATATGTGGACGTAAGAATCCAAATCATGTGCCCGCGTGAGATTAACTAAATCATGTACATGGCATGAGGTAAATCAAATTAGCATAATAATTTAAATAAACGTCAGGGGTAGTATGGTAGAAAGTCCCCCCCTACACTCACACTTTTAAGAGGAGTATGATTATTCCAAAATCATGATAATTATAAGTTTGCCCCATAATTTTTTTTTCTTCTCAGCTTTACCCTTTAACAACAACTTTAGTCAGAAAAGAAAAGCAAAGTCACCCGTGCAAGCACATGTGAAATACTTTTTTAATTAATATCAATTTATAAACTATATTTTGTGGAATTTTGATGGTCATTATATCAAAGATATATTGAATATCACTTTTCTCCTTATCATTGTACGGAGTATACATAGCTTTCCAAAATGAATTGAAAGTATTTATGTAAAATTATTGTTGAAGTTCAATGCTTATTGTATTCCTAAAATTATTATTTTGTCCTTGGTTCTAATTAGATAGTAAATTTTCATTGAGCATTTTAATTAAACTATTTAGCAATCTAGTTATAGTAAAAAAATAAACCTGAAAAAACAATAATTTTTTTTGACCATGTTACTTGTGATGTATGTTGAAGGATTAAATCTAAATTTTAAAATTATCATTGATGTATTTGACATCTTTTATCATCTTCAGTATAGAAGAGGTGAGGGTAGTTTAGAGTTGCATAGAATTCTATAGCATATTTTGTTTTCTATCATACGTACGTGTTCGAATTTTTAGTTTTTAGTTCTAGATAAGTTGCATAGAATTCAAAAAAGTAGTCACATCGTTTTCTAAACGCAGTGCTAAAATTGCCATTTATTATTTTTCTTTGTTAAGCTAAATGGTTCCTATGAGATGTGGACATAAGAATTCAAATCATGTGCCCACGTGAGATTAATTAAATCATGTACATTGCATGAGGTAAATCAATTAACATAATATTTAAATAAACGTCAGGGATAGTATGGTAGAAAGCTTTTTCCCCCCAAACTCACACTTTTAAGAGGAGTATGATTATTCCGAAATCATGATAATTGTATAAATAAAAGTCAGGGGTAGTATGAACTATAGAAAATTTTTCCAAACTCACATTTTAAAAAGAAGTATGAGTATTTATACTAGGTTTAATTGCACTTAAATACCCTATAGTTTCCTGTACTTTGCACTTCTACATCCTCACTTATTTTTTATAGCACTTATATATACCCTAAAGTTTTTAAAACATACACTTGTATATCCTCATTTTTTGGCAACAATATATACCATAAAGTTTTTAAAATATGCACTTAAATACCCTCAAGTTTGCATAAATAGGGTATTTTAGTACAAGTTTTAAAAGTTTTAGGATATTCAGGTACAAGTATTATAAACTTTCGAATATATATTGCTGCTAAAAAAATAAGGATAGATAATTGCATGTCTTAAAAACTTTAGTTAAAAACTTTAGGTTATATAAGGGCTATAAAAAAACAAGAAGAGATATATAAGTACAAAGTAGGAGAAACTATGGAATTATATATCCTTAGTTGTTTCCGTAGCACTTATAAACCCTAAAAGTTTTTAAGCAGCCAGCCCAGCCACTAGAAAAAAAAAAAAAAAAAAAAAAAAAAAAAAAGTTTTTCCCTTTTTATAAACTCTCAGCTTCTTCAGTGTTCCCCGCTCCCTCCCATCTTCGAAACAAAATTCCCATCCTTTCCCCCATTTCATTTCCTAAAAATCCATCAAATCTTTCCCAATATTAGAAAAAGATCCTTTTCTTTCTTATCCTAACCCAAAATTTGTCCTAAACTTTCTACCTAATATCAGTCAAAATCACGTTCGTCACTCGTTAACCACCATTAAACTCTATCCAAAAACAATGAAACCAGAAAAGGAAAACAAATCCATCCACGCTCCCTCTAAAAACCCATTTCCTATTTTGGGCAACTTCCCATTCTCAACTGCAGTTATCGTAGGCTCTCTCGCTGTTTATTTAGTGACGTCATCTCTGTACAAGGAATCCTGGGTCATCGAAGAGAAGGTAAAAGATTGCATCTTTTTGAAAAAGGAGAGAGTTTTGAAGGAGAGTGGAGAGGTGGCGATGGTGGTGGAGCAGGTTAAGGGGTTGAAGGTTGCGGCGCAGGATATCAGCGTTGGCTCGACTAGCGGGTCCAAGCCTGTTTCCAAGGACTCTGTGGTTAATCTCGATCAGTGAGCAGCTTTACTTCTCTCTGCTTTTTTTAAACTAAAAAAAAGAAGGTTTTTTTCGGTGTGGTCACCGGCCGTGAGGTTACGCCGGCAAGGTAAAGTTGTGATTTTTGGTTTTTTTTAAAATGAAGTCTTTTAGGATGAAGAAAATGTTTAGAACTCTAGTTATGAGAGTATCTATGGAGATCTTTGAGGGTGGTTGAGCCAGTTATGACTGGGGTCCACCTGATGGGTTTTCAATTCTGCTGTGATTTATTTATTAATTTAATAATAACAATAATAATGCTAATTATTATTATTATTATTATTATTATTATGATGCAATCAAGAACCTCAGTGGACCCAAAATAAAATTCATAGTTATAAATTCCTTTATCAATGATTGGATATCTTTCGAATAGGCATAGATTATCAGTTAACAATGAGTTTTTTTAATATGAAAAGTTGTTAGATCATCTTTGTCATGTTTGTCTTTGTAATACTGGTCTTCAGTATAAGTTCCAATATTTTTTGGACACTTTGGCAAAATTTCCACCATTTTTCTATACTTTTTAGTCCATTACTGATTAACCGTCTCCTTATATTTTTCTTGAGAGAAGATAATCAGTGACTGTTGTGATTCTTAAAATTTCTGTGGGAGATGTTAACTATTTTGTATAGAGATTATCAATTAAAGATGATATTCGTTGTAAAGATGCAAAGCTGTTACCATCATCTTTTTCAGCATTTTGAATATTCTTATATACTGGCAATGCTAGCTTGTACACTTCCCAAAATTCATGGGCTTTTTTTGGGGCAATTCTTTTTGCCTTTTCTATTTTATTATTTATTTTTTGTGTATATTTGTAGTATAAACTGTCTTTTTTCCCCCTTCTTGAGGAAAGATGAACTATTAATCATTTTGATATCCAAACCTTATCAATTATAGGTGTTATCTGAAGTGCTTGTTTATAGAAAAATGCTCCCTTTTCTCTGCAATTTTTCATAATTTTCATCCTGATATTAATCATTTTGATACTCAAACGTTTATTTGCAGTGGTGACCCGACCATGTTTGAGTCATTTTGGCGAACAATGGGAGAACAGGGAACAATAGTGATTCCAGGGTGGCAGACGATGAGCTATTTTTCCGATGTGACTAACCTTTGCTGGTTTCTTGAGCCCGATTTTGCTCATGAAATCCGCCGTCTCCACAAATTGGTTGGCAATGCAGTCACTGAGGATCGGCATATCATTGTTGGAACAGGATCAACGCAATTGTTTCAGGCTGCTCTTTATGCACTCTCTCCCTCTGATGCAGCGAAGCCCATGAGTGTTGTCTCTGCAGTTCCATATTATTCGGTAAATTATCTTTACTTCAATCTTAGTTAGAAGGAGGAGAAATAATCAATCATAGTTTATAGCTTAAAGGATAATTTCATTGCGTGTAACTCTTGCATTTATCACCGCTCAATTTGTTTGTTAGCACTTCCCATCCCTCAATTTATGGGAGAGGGGTGTTATCTGCAATTTACGCATGTCCATTGTCAATTCCTGGGGAGATAAGATAATTATTAAAAAAACGAGTTGACTGGTGATAAATCCGTATAGATGGAGGAAGTTTTCTGAAATTTACTCATGGTAATAGCAAATAAGTAAAATATTGTAACTTTTAGTTTTGGTTATAGTAAATGACACCCTTAATAAGGTTCTTAAGCGTCAAGATTGTAATTTATCTCCTCAATGCAATCTTGTATTTTGCACTAGTAGGATGGTTTACTGACTATGTTCATGGATTGTAACTTTTACCATAACTACTACTACTACTAAAATTATGAAGGGGTTATATACAATTTCTTCCACCTTATGTTTGGTTACTAAGTACATGACTTAATGATAGAGTTGTTTGTATATATATATA
>JBAKGM010000001.1:32398027-32409082 GCA_037177215.1 Asparagus racemosus
TATCGAGGAGTATAGACATGGGCCCTTTGGCAAGGTCGAGTTGTCGCTAGCCGTCAAGGCCGGCTTCGACTATCTAATGGCCTAGGTCCCCTGGGACGTCCTTTCATCCTCTACCTTCACTTATCCCCCTCGTGTCCAGGGTTGTCTATC
Organism: Asparagus racemosus; assembly: GCA_037177215.1. NCBI lineage: Eukaryota > Viridiplantae > Streptophyta > Magnoliopsida > Asparagales > Asparagaceae > Asparagus > Asparagus racemosus. The sequence continues at coordinate 32,398,178 of JBAKGM010000001.1, forward strand.
TATTCTCGAGAGCTTAGAACAAAGGGGAGCTGGGGTGCGACTTGGGGCTGAGGAGAGAGACGACGAGGAGGAGGACGAGGACGAGGAGGAAGGAGATGACAACAACGACGACGGCCAGAGCGGAAGGGACGACGACGATGGCGGAGATTAGGACATCTTTTGTTTTCCCTTTTTTCTCTCTCTTTTTAAGTCGAAATGACTTTTGTATATTTGTGATACATTTCACTTGTGAATAAAAAAAAGAAGATTCACTTTACATTTCTTATCGAGCTCTGTTTTTTCTTGGGTGCTCTTTCTGCCCTTTATAGCGACAACGACCCTGACTTTAAGTTTGGCTGTTATTTGCAAGGCAGGGGAAGGATCACAGTTAATACAACGTGACAAGGGGGTCGGTCGATACTCATAGTTTGGTTGGCCCGATCGACAACTTAGCATTCGATCATCTGTCGAGCTTGGGTGGGTCATGCCGACCTATCTACTATGTCGTCACGAGAGTTAGCATGTCGTTCCTACACCGCTGCCACATAGCCTTCTTGGTTTGGTTGTGAGCCCCATCGGGGATAACAAGGTGCCTTTGTGACTTCCGATGTGGTGCTTCGAGTTTGCACTTCTCGAGGGGACTCTTTGGGTTTCACGCTTAGACTTCGCCCATTAAATACGAGAAGGCCTAACGTTCACGGGCTCGATGTGGCGCTTCGAGATTGTGCTTCTTGAGGGGGCACTTCAGGTTCTGCGCTTTGACTTCACCCATTAAATAATAGAAGGCCTAACATTTACGGGCTTGGTGATAAATAGGGGCGAATTTTCTTCGTCTTCCTCATAATAGAGTTGGGTTATTACTGCTCCGAATTAGAATCGCCTGTGAGATGGCTGGGGAGCAGAGATGTAAGTTTTCTCTATGGATCGCCTTCCATGGGAGTTTCAAGCTGAGAGCACTAGTGGGAGCTGCTCTGATCTGCATTCAAGGAGGAGGGCATGTCCCTGAGGAATGTATGCTTTGCTTAAATCCATGGATTCCAAGCTGCATCCATGTAAAACTGGGGGGGGGGGGCAATGCCTTAAGGATCCTTTGGCAGTACTTCACTACTTTGGCAATGCTTCCCTCGAGTTTTCCACGCTGTCTTGGAATCCTCTCATTAATTTCTGCAAGTGTTACGGTTCGGCCCCTCAGGGGCAAAGGTCGACTCAGGTGATGGAGTGAGCAACGGGGGCATCGAGGGCGAAGACACTGGTGATGAAGTCAGCCTTTAGAGCATGAGTTAGGACTTAGGTTTTCATTTTCTTCTTTGTTTTAACTTTTCTGTATCGGTCGTGCTGACCCTTGTGAATGTACTTTGCTCAAATTATCAATGAATGGCTACATTTCGGAAAAAACAACTAAAAATTTGACTTGTTCTTTTCATTTCTTTTATCTTGGCTTATAGTCAGCTCTGTCGGTCGAGCAAAGAATCAAGCCGACCTCTGTGGGGTCGCAATCAATGAACATTATGAGATCAGAAATCAAGTCGTGGAAATCAAGTCGTCCTTAGCGGGACTTACAACCAGCAGTCAATTAGTTAAAATCAACCCGGCCCACTGGGAGCCTACAATCATTGTACAAATAAAATTGACTCGGCCTCTATGAGGCATACAATGGGCGTGGTTAAGTAAAATATTTTCGGCCCCCATGGGGCTTAGAGTCGACATTGTTTTGATTGAGCTCGGCTTTGGTAGTCTCAGTTCCCAGAGTCGGCCCAGAGGCGAGCCATGGTCGCCAGGGCTGGCAGAGTTTGGACTGGGTATGGAGCTCACAGATTTGATCCTCGAATGGGGTCGGCGACTTTAGGGCTGTCGACTTATAGGCCGGACGTCCCGGACTCGCGTCATACCCAAGTATTCTTGTGTTGGCTCCTGCTGGGGAGGCAACTTCAGTAGGGGACGACCTCGTGGGTTGGGTGCCTAGGACTTACGTTGTGCCTAGGTCTTTTTCCGCATTGCCGATCTCTGTTTTGAGGCAAAGAGCAAGTCTTAGTCGGCTCACATGGGAGCGGCGACTCTGTAGAGGATGACCTCGTGGGTCAGGTGTCTAGGATTTACGTTGTACCTAGGTCTTTTTCGACACTACCGATCTCTATTTTGAGGCAAAGAGCAAGCCTGAGTCGGCTCACGTGGGAGCGGTGACTCCGTAGAGGACGACCTCGTGGGTCCGGTGCCTAGGACTTACGTTGTGCCTAGGTCTTTTTCAGCATTGTCGATCTCTGTTTTGAGGCAAAGAGCAAGCCTGAGTCGGCTCATGTGGGAGCGGCGACTCCGTAGAGGATGACCTAGTGGGTCGGGGTTGGTAAGCAAGCGTAGGGGGCCTAACTTAACGAGGTCGGATAGCTCGATCTTCACTTAGCATACGGGATTCATTTCCTTCTTCGAGTGAGCAAGATCCCCTGTTGCAACTAAGTGAGAAGAGTTCCTTGACTCAGCTAAATGAGGGGGGTTCATGACTCGGCTAAACGAGAAGGGTTCCTTAACTCAGTTTGACGAGAAGGGTTCCTTGACTCAGTTTAGCGAGAAGAGTTCCTCGGCTCGGTTTAGCGAGAAGGGGTTCTTGACTCTACCCAGCGAACAGGGTTTGCTTGGCTCAACTTTGACTAGGGAACTACCTCAATTCTGCTAGAATGTTCAGGTTACCTCGACTTGTTCACCGAGTTAGGAGCCGCGCGACGCTGCTGCAAGGGATTGATTGCTATTGGATTGGATCGAACAGCCGTTTAGTGTTCCTTGCACAATTTACAATGAGCGACAACAATTAGGATTGGAATATTGAGTTGTATTGAGACATTAGAGCAAAATGTACAATGAAAAATTATTGAAAGAACTTCCTGAGGTGCTCAATATTCCATGGGTGCTACAAGATTCTCCCATCTGGGCTCCTGACCCGGTACGTTCTGGGGCGCAGCTCTTTCAGGACTGTGTAGGGCCCTTCCCAATTGGGGGCGAGCTTGCCACGCTTAGTATCCTTGTCGAACGCCACCTTCCTTAGAATCAGGTCTCTAACTCGGAACCTCCTTGGTCAGACTTTGCTATTGTAGTATCGGGTGATCCGCTACTGGTTGACAACTTGCTTGCGCAGGGCGGTCGCTCGAACCTCATCCACTAGGTCTAGTTGCACCCGGAGTCCATCGGAATTCACCTCTTCGTCAAAGTGTTGGAGCCAAATGGTAGGCATGCTGACCTCCACGGGGGTCACCGCTTCTGCTTCATAGGCCAACATGAACGGAGTTTCCCCCGTCGAACTCTTGTAGGTCGTTCTGTAAGACCATAGGATGCTTGGCAACTCTTCAACCCAACTGCCGACCGCTCTGTCAATCTTTTTCTTTAGAGCTTGGAGGATGCATTTGTTGGCGGCTTCTGCTAGTCCATTTCATTGGGGGTGTGCCACCAAAGCAAACTTAAGTTTGATCCCCCATTCTTCACAAAAGTCTTGGAACCCTCCGCTACTGAATTGAGTACCGTTGTCGGTAATGAAGGAGCGAGGAATGCCAAACCGGCATACGATCAACTTCCACACAAAGCCAGTGATGTTGACTTCCCTAATTTTTTACTAAGGGCTCAGCCTCGATCCACTTGGTGAAGTAGTCTATGGCGACAATGAGGAATTTACGCTGACCCGTAGCAAGAGAGAGCGGCCCCAGTATGCCCAGGCCCCACTGGGCGAACGGAATGGGGCTGAAGATGGATGTCAGCTCGGTGGTGGCGGCCCTAGGTATCTCGGCGAAGAGTTTGCACTTCCGACATTGGGAGACAGGCTTCTTAGAGTCAGCGATGATGGTCGGCCAAAAGTATCTGTTGATGTACGTAATCACACAATCACTAACCTCGGTACGAGTTTAGATTTTAAGAGAGCGGAGTCCGCCTTCTCTCCTAATGCCCAGTGATGTTGCTTCGGTCAGGGGTTCGCCTACGAGAGAGTACCTGTGGAAGGGGTGGAGCTGGGATTTCCGGTGGTCCCTCTGACGATCAAGTCAGTAATGGAAAAGCAAAAATATGTAGAGGGAATTCACTGAGATAAGATCACTTACTTGATTCACTATTCTTGCCGCTATGTGTACCTAGGGTTTGGAGGGCATTTTTGTCTTTTAAGAGATAGCTGCTAAGTCAGCCCTCTCCTCCACGTGCCGGGAGGCAATTGGGCCAGCTCCTGTGTGCGCCGGCCATGGTAGCATGCCCCCTCACAGTGGCATGCCTTCACATGTGTCAAACCGTGAGCGGACCGAGAGTTAGCGTTGTTTATTCGCCATTAATGGGATGGGATTGGCAGCGTCTGCAGTAGCATGGGTCCGAAGTACCTTAAATACCAAGAGGGATGGAGGAGTAAAAGGGGGCTGTCAGTGCATTTAATGCGATAATGACGGATTGTCGGGTGTAGACCTTAGATAGTCGTCGTTTAGGTGGGGGGACCATGAGCAACGAGAGGGGGGAGTCGAGGCTGAGTGGCCGGCTTGAATCGCTTCTCGAGTCGCTCAAGAGAGCAGTTGGCTAAAGGGGATGACCAGCACCACCTTTCACATCGTCCTCGAGGGTAAATTGATATGAGGAGGGGTTGACGGTTTTGTGCCTTGGGCCCTTGGAGGGATGGATAGTGGTGGACGACTCTAAGGTGAATGGCCGGTCGAATGGACGATCATCACCACCTTTCGCGTCGTCCGATGATCCCTAGGGCAAATGGTTGGCTGAGGGGACAACTAGCACCGCCTTTCGTGTCATCCAAGGGTCTCTAGGGTGAATGGTTAGCCGAGTGGATGACTATCACCGCCTTTCGCGTCGTCTAAGGGTCTCTAGGGTGAATGGTTGGTCGAGTGGACGACTATCACCGCTGTTCACGGTGGATAAAGCTACTGATTTTTTCATTGCTATGAATCTGTTACACCTTTATGGAATTACAAACAAATTTAAATAAAAAAGTTCACCTTTTTATAGGGCTTACAACGAAAAAATTAAATTGAAATTACAACTTTAATCTAATTGAACAAACGCGGGATCCGTTTATCGGATCCTCACTTACGTGGGTATCTTGGCTTGTGATGGGGACTTGTTTCGTCCGTGGGCCACCACGCAATTCTGATCTAAATAGAGATCCGGATTCCAGATCTGCAGATCTGAGGGGTTTATTTCATGAAGGAAATAAACGCCTGACGGGGATCAACTCATGAAGGAGGTGAACGCCGGAGCGGGTGAGATCTACCAGGAGAAATCACGCGCTGGACCCTAGACTAAGACGTAGCTTAGACTAGAGGGTATATCTGCAGATCTGACCCTAGATTTGATCTCAACTCCTTACCTCACGATGTAGATCTGGTGTAGACGAGTTCGTCGCTTACACAAGCTGCAGATCTGGCTTTCTTTCTTGCCGGTGCTTGGATCTGTGCAACAGGGACTCGTAGATCTCGCGTGGAGCTCTCCAAAATTTTTCCAACTATTTGAACTGAACCCCCCCTGTTCTATTTATAGAGAAACAGGGGGGAGTGCCGAGGGAGCCAAGGCACCAAGTGGTGCCGCGGCCTTGGCCGAGGCGCCCATTTGGGCTTTTTCCTTTTTTTTGATTCTTCCAGCATCCGTTCACTATTTTATCCGAGTTCGGTTCATTCGGCTGTGTTGGATCAAAAATCCGGTCGATCGGATTCTGCTGATTCTGGAATCTGCTCGGTATAATTCCATAGGCGCTTGAATGCGGTTGATTTTGTCGATTCGAGTCCGATCAACTTGCCTTGTCGAATCTCGCTGACTCGAAGCTTCGTCATTGGTTACGTCACTTCGTTGATTTGTATGCCTTGCCGACTCACTTCATGCGTTCATCGACTCGCCTTACGCGTTTTGCGGCTTGGTCGCATCGCTTGATGGTTCGTCGGTCGCGAACCCACCGTCACGAGTCTGGTTCGGGCACTGATAAGTGATTTTTAACGCCTACAACTGCCTTTCGCGCCGTCCAAGGGTCTCTAGGGCGAATGGTTGGCCGAGTGGACGACTATCACCGCCTTTCACGTCATCCAAGGATCGAGTGGTTAGAGGGCAGCGACTGGTCGCTCTTTCGTGTCTCAGTGGATGGCTGGGAGGCTTGTGAGCTGATGGTTAAAAAAGAGGGTCAACAGTCTGACCTACGTTGCCTTTTGCGTCGGCCACGGGGACGGTCATCCGGCATGTCATGAGATGGGCAGTGAGCATAGGTTGTTTTGTAGGCCGGACATGGAGGTTTGTGCCTCTCTAAGTTAGCAAGTTGACATGTTCATCCAAGCTAATGCTCTGTTTTCCTTTTTAATCACTTATTAGTGGTTATGACCATAACAATGTCTTTTAATATAAGGATATAATTTTCAGTTAAATTGACAAACTTATTATACATAAAGAATTTCATCTATTTTTTATTAGAATAATAAATATTTTAAAAATAATTTTATACATAAAATGTTCCATTTTTATCTTTATAATTTGTATTAACATAAACATTAAAAACATAATTTATAACTCTAAACATTCATTTTAAATTTGTAAACTCGTACATGCTAAATCACTCTTCTTTTTCTAATTTATCACTCTCCGGGTAGACTTTTTAGTGCAATTAATCATTTAAGAGGGTGAAAATAGATGGAGGAATTCATTCTCCTCAAACATTGATAGAGAGTGTGATTCATAAAGCGAGGTGTGAATATCAAAAAAGTAACTTGCATTTAATGCTACATTGAGAATTCCAAAACGACCCTCATAATTTTGCTTTATACCACCGCAGATGTGGAGGGAAATTTTAGAATTATTCACCCCATTCCTTCACATTTGGAAGCCCTTAGTTTGATTTTTATTAAATAGTATAGATATAGATATTATTTCTCATATGTCAAGAGTTTTAAATAGTTAGGCATGCAATGTAATTTTAAATGAAATATTTAAAGTTTTATATTATTTTTGTTTTTTAAACCCATGTAGCGTTATAGGGAACTATAATGGACTTTTTTTCCTATAAACTTAGGGTATGTTTGGATTAGATATTATTTTGAGTTAATAACACATTGTTCTTTAAGTTATCGTTTGGGATGTGGTTAAAGAGACGGGCAAGTAGAAGAATTAAAATAAGTTAACTCGTCATGGGGGTTAAACATGATCGAATTCCATTTAGATTATATAGCTAAGATGAAGAATTAACTTTTTCTTGTTTAGCAACTAAAGAAGGATTAAACATGTTAATTTTTGTAGAGTTTTATAAAATTTCATGTTTAACGTTATCAAAAATAGAAAAAAGTTACTAATGTTTATTCAAATAATATGTTCTGACTCCCTCTTCAAATACAATTGCATAACAAATTAGTTACTGGCATGTTCATAACTTGTAAAAAAGTGTTTTTGGCCATAAAAAAACTTATTAGTATTCTATATATTTGTAATGCAGATTGTACAAATAAAGATGTATTTATTCCTGGTGAAAATAAAATAATAGATAAACGAAGTCTTTGAAAAAGTATTTGGCGTGGCAATGTGCCAAACAAGGTTTGTATATTTATTTGGCGATGTACTCGAGATATTATTCCCTCGTTCTCTAATCTGCTAAAATGAGGTGTTCAACTTGATGCTTGCTATCAGGTTTGTCGTGGGGCTAATGAGGATAGAATACATGCTTTGTGACTATGTCATGTGGCGAGTGACACTTGGAGACTTCATAGTCAATTTGGTTTGCTTCAAATAGAAAACTTTAATTTTTTTGGTGATATTGTTGAAAGAATTTGGAGTTCCTCGCCGTAGCTACTGGACTTATTTGCTATCATCTCTTGGAAACTTAATAGGAATGTTGTGGCTTTTGAGAATAAATATGACTTGCCTAGAAGTATTCTTTGTAGTAGCATTTCCTATCTAAATGAATACAAAGAAGCTAATGGTACTTCCTCAAACGTATCTGTTCAACATTGGGTTCGATGGTGAGCTCCATCTCTGGGCACTTATAAGATCAATACGGATGGTGCTTACTCACTCCCTAGGGATTGTTTAGGCATTGGGGTTATTGTGCATGATCATCATGGGCATGTTATGGCAGCGACAACTTTTAAACGTCCTCTTCTAGTTGAGGCGATCATGGTGGAAGCTCTAGCTATTCTCGAAGGATTGATATTTGCAAAACAAGCTGGATTCACTAGAGTTCATGCCGAAAGTAATGCCCTCTTGGTTATTCAAGCCATCTAGAACACAAGTCCTTGTATGACTAGTTTTGGAACTATTATTACAGACATCAAACTCATGATTCAAGATCTTCAAAGTTGTCTCTTCTCTCATATTAAGAGTGACGGAAATCGAGCTGCTCATTGTCTAGCTCAACAAGCATTATTAATTCAGGTGTTTGCGCCGAAAGTGAGGTTCTTTGCTGTTTCCATTACAAAACGTTTTATAACGAAACAATTGAAATATTACACATGTATATCTCTCTATTACAAAGAAAATGGAATCACTCTCTACAAACTCGAACAGAAGCTACTACGTAGTATACTCCTGCTTTTGTGGGTTGTTTGCCTGTGCCGGGGACGCGTCGTCCGTGGACCACCGAGCAACGATCGCTGAACTGACAGGTTGAGTTTATGCTTCGCAAAGGAAACAATAACTTAAGCAGATATCTTAGCAAGGTAAGATATCGACTCTTCTCAAGATTAAGGCCAAGCTTAATCTCGAGGAATCTCCACGTGGATGGCTCTTGGGCGCTTGCTCTGCATTTTGATCAAGATCTTCAAGAATTCCACGATCAAGACCTAGATCTTCTCGTCTAGATTTAAGATCAGCCCTAAAAATTTCCAGCCTAGCCCAAAATCGAAGAGCCCCCTTCACAACGGACATAGGTGGCTATTTATAGCCTCTAGAAGGCGTAACGGTTGAAAAGAACACAAACTGAGATCTGCCAAAACTGCATGTGGGCAAGACACCTTTTGGTGTCTGGATAACTAAGTTGTCTCACCCACTGGAGAGACAGCTTTTGGTGTCTCGCGGCACTGTTCATCCGAGACAGCACTGTTCATCCGAAATAGTACTGTTCATCCGAGACAGTACTGTTCATTATAACCATTGTTTCCTTCTTTCAAGGCACGTTCAATGCACGTTTAATGCATTTAGTGGGCGTGTTTTGAGGATGTAACTGCCCACTAACGTAAATGCACGTCCCCACATGTTGGAAAGACCAAATGGGCCCCACAATTAGTGAGAAAACACCTGAGGAGAACTCCAGACAGTTTTCACTGTCTCGCGGGTTGCGAGATAGTTTAACTATCTCGCATACTGCGAGACAGTTTTGACTGTCTCACGGTCATGCGAGATAGTTATGACTGTCTCGCAAGTTGCGAGACAGTTATGATTGTCTTGCAAGTTGCGAGACTGTTTTGACTGTCTTGATTATTTTGACCATAGGTTCCTCGTCCAATCTCAGAATGAAGTGATTCAAGATGCATTGGAAAGCTGATGAGGAGAGTTAAAAATTTTGTCTTTTGAGCTTCTTCATATTCAAATCGTATCATTGATAAAATCTGCAAGACATTTGGTGTCTCGGCCATGGCTAGACACAAAAGGTGTCTGGGGCATATATTCTTCAGTTTGACCCCTGTGGTTGACCTCCTGAGGTTTTGATGATATCATTCATAATAAGTGTTGTGATTACATCATCAATGGGTTTTTGCAAGTCCAGGAAAAAAAATCTTCCGCGGCGCTACCCCGGACCCGCAAGGGGACCGCTGCCCCCTTGACCCCCGCCCGCTAACTGGCTAGCGAGACCGCCGAAAACTCTACGTAGGGTATCAATGGTCATGGGGCATCAATAGTTTTCCATTGCATTTGTCAGATAGGTCGTCGATCGTCAACTCCCCGTCATAATTCAAGTTTAGGGTCTTATAGGCAATTTTTAACATCTATAGATACCCCTCCAAAGTGTTCAGACTCGGCTATATTTTATCAAGGAGTCTGGAAACTTTGGATAAGATAGGCCTTGCTTCCATCTGATGTTGAACTTCATAGAAGAGGCGCATATCTTGCTCTGGCTTTTGAACCTGGCTACGGAACATCACTGACCATATTTTGGGATCAATAGCCGTTGTATTTTAATTTGGTTGAAATGATTGAGTTGACTTTGAACTAATCATCTTTACCCTGAAGGTTGCAACTTGGGTTGAGTATCAGGACGAATATTTATCTGATTGTGTCTCATCACAGTTGGAGATGAATGTTCACCGTTACTAGAATGAAGGAGGTGGCATATGATTCTTCTTGGATCACGTGCATAGGCTAAACGTCGAATTCGGGAGTTGGCGGGATAGTTGGTAGAACGCCTTTGTGCGCGACACTCTTTAGTATCTTCATCTTCGACCAAGACATTTTTTTTTGCGCTCGAAGGAGACAATTTTTAGGGCTTTAATAGCCTGCTTCTTGCTAAAAGCTCTCTCGTTCAACCTGGACCACTGGCTATTCAAGCTGAACCTGAATCAACTCTGGTGGTTCTTGAGGTTGTTGGCCGTTGCATTGTTGAATTCTCTATTGGCGACGCATTGACCGGCGTCAATACGGCTTTTTAAGCTTCTGGGGCTAGGAGAGTCAGCTCATGTTTGCATGCTCCTGGTGATCCATTGGGGGTTGTTGAGTTATCCTTAAGAATGAAAATACTCTCCAAGAACTTCTCGACAAAATAGGAAATAATTTATACTCATGTACCTTGTTGGAGTATCTTGATAGGATTTTTGACAAATCCTCAGCCGTCAACGAATTTGATAAGCCTTTACCAACTACCGTTTGAGTTGGGCTAGCATGTAGATTATCTAAATCCGTTCTACATGTAATGTTGTACTAAAAAAATGAACTCTCTTAGGCTTTGTACTATGATTTTGAATACATAGATTCGGTCAATATTCACGGGTATTGACTACCCGG
>JBAKGM010000001.1:32409182-32420532 GCA_037177215.1 Asparagus racemosus
CTCCGGCGTTCTTGAGACCAAAGGGCATGACCTTGTAGCAAAAGGTACCCTGGTCGGTGATGAAGGACGTCTTCTCCTGATCCTACTCAGCCATGCGGATCTGATTGTAGCCTGAGAATGCGTCCAAGAAGCTCAGCAGTTGATGACTTGCACTCTCGTCCACCAGTTGGTCGATATGGGGGAGAGGATAGCTGTTCTTGGGGCAAGTCTTGTTGAGGTCAGTGAAGTCAACACACGTCCTCCATGCGCCATTAGACTTCTTCACCAGGACGACATTGGACAGCCACTTGGGATATTGAACTTCCTGAATGAAGCCAGCCTTCAAGAGCCGCTCGACTTCTTCCGTTGCCGCCTTCTGCCGCTCCGGTCCCAAGTACCTCTTCCTTTGCCAGACCAGTTTGTTGTGCCAGTCGACAGAGAGCTTGTGGCAGATGACATCGGGCGAGATGTCTAGCATGTCCTCTGGATCCCAAGAAAACACATCAATATTAGTCAAAAGAAATGAAATGAGCGCACCTCTCAAGGGCACGAAAAGGCTGGATCCTATCTTGAGTGTCTTCTTTTCTTCACAGTCGATCGGGATCTCGTGAAGGTCTTCGACTGGGGTCGTTCACTCCCACTCCATCTTCTTCTAGAGCTGGAGGGCTGTTTTGTCGATGGGCATGGCGGCCGCGACTTTCTTCCCCTTGGTGGAGAGTGCATAGCAAGCTCTGGCTTCCTTCTGGTCGCTCCTGACCATCCCGACTCCACTTGGGTTAGGAAATTTGTTCATCTAGTGGTAGGTGGATGGAATAGCCCACAGACGATGAAGAGAAGTTCGGCCAAGAATGACATTGTGGACCGACTTGATGTCCATCACCACAAACTGGACATCGACGGTTGACTGGCAGGGAGGTCATCCCATGGTTAAGGGGAGGGTGATCAGCCCTTCCTGCAGCTGAGAGTGCCCCTTGAATCTGATCAAGGGACCCATAGAGGGCTGTAGCTTAGATCTATCGACCTTCATGCGGTTGAACGCGTCTAAGAACATGATGTCAACAGAACTCCCAGTGTCGACCATAATCCTCTTAACTTCAAAGCCATCAATGTCGACTGTGATGACGATGGGGTCATCATGAGGCATCTCGACGCCCGTTAGGTCGGTCTCACTGAAGGAAATGGGCATCTCGACCTTCGGCCTCTTGTCACAACTGCTCACTTGTAGGGCGTGCTTAGCATATCTCTTTCGAGCGTTGTTGGACTTCCCTCCTAAAGTGGAGCTGCCACTGATGGTGTTGATAACCCCTCAACTCCCTTGCCCTACTTCTCTATGTTCTGGGTCGGGTCGAGATCGAGGGGCGCGAGACCGAGGCCTCCGGTCATCTCTTCTGGGATGCCAGTCCCTGCGGACCAAATTCTTTAAGAAACCCTACTGAATGAGGTCTTCAACGTCTCTCTGGAGGACACAGCAGTCTCCGATGTCATGGCCGTGATCCCTGTGATACTAACAGTATTGTCGGGGATTTCTCTTGCTTGGGTCGGCCCTCATCAGCGGCGGTGGCCTGGTGAGGAGTCCATCTCTTTGGGCCTTGTCAAGGGCCCCAGAGAGGGAAGTGTTGAGGACCGTGAAGACTGGGGAACGGTATTTGCTCTTCTGTCCTCCCTCCTATCGAACCGTCCATTGCGATTGTTTCTGGGATGATCCCTTGGAATACTTCTGGGTTCCTCCCGCCGAGGTAGGTTTTGAGTCAGCTTGGTGGGTGTGGTAATAAGAGCTGGAGGGTTTACATTTGAGGTCGGTCGGGGAGCTTGATGAGCGGTCGGAGAGGCCAGGGTAGTTGGCTTGCTGGGCCCTGCTTCTGCAACCTTATAAGCTTCAGCTTCTTTCATGTTCATATAAGCATGAGCTTTGGACATCAACTGCTCATAACTTCTGACTGGCTTCTTGTTGAGGGATTTGGATAGATCCCCTGATTGCAGCCCAGCCATCAAAGCCGTCATAGCGACTTTATTCCTTTGGTCGTCCACTTCTAGCCTTTTTGCATGGAACTTCTTTATGTAAGCATGAAGACTCTCGCCTGGCTCCTGCTTGGTCTGGATGAGCACACTAGACAGCAGCTTGGGCTTGGCATTTGTCAGAAAATGATGGATGAACTTTCTACTAAGCACTTCAAAGCTCCCAATGGACTTCTTCTCTATGGAGTTCCACCAGAGTTTGGCGCTCCCTGTCAAGGTGACTGGGAAACAACGACAAATGGTCGCTTTCGGTGCTTGCATCATTATCATAGTGTTGTGATAGTCTTGGATGTGCTCTGCTGGGTCTTTGTCGCCACCATATTTCTCCATGGTCGGCATTTTGAACTTCTCAGTTGGCGCCATCATGATGGCGTTGGTAAAAGGGGTGTTCCCTCCAATAGCATCGGCAATTGGCTGGTACACCTGATTGTAGCCACCTGGTGCCTTGGAAGTTGCCCTGACTAGGGTTGCCAGCATGACGTGGTGCCCTGGGGCCGTGCCTGCTGGTTCCTCGAGGTCTTGGCCAGGAGTTGGGCTTTCATCGGTTACGTCGTCAAAGACAAGAGCACGACACCCGAGACTGGCACGCTGAGTTGGCTGTATCTGCAACGGTTGTGTAGCGTGCCCATAGTTTCTCCTCGATCTATTAGGATGAGGAATCTCTGAGAGCGGGACTTGCTACATGGTTCTTGGCTGGCCCCCATGGGTAGTGGAGTGGTGACTGGCCGAGGGTTGACCTCCAGCAGAGGTGCTTGGTTGTGCTGCTGCCGCGGGGAAGTGGCTGAAAAGCTCGTCAGCGAAGGCTTTGAGCTATGCTTCCACTATCCGGGTGATCTTCTCAATGGATTCCTGGAGCTGGACTTGGGTGACGTAGCCCAATGGTAGGTTCCCCAACCTCGAGCAATCATCACCGTCGGACATATCTGCAAGAAGAAGAAAAGATGCCTCACGGTGGGCGCCAAACTGTTGATGTACGTAATCAAACAGTCACTTACCTCAGTGCGAGTTTAGCTTTTAAGAGAGAAAAGTCCACCTTCTCTCCTAATGCCCGCTGACGTTGCTCCAGTCAGGGGGTTCACTTACGAGAGGGTACCTGTGGAAAGGGCAGAGTTAGGATCTTCGGTGGTCTCTCCGACAGTCAAGTCAGTAAATGAAGAAGAAAAATGTGTAGGTAGAATTCACTGAGATGAGATCACTTACTTGGTTCACTGTTCTTACTGCTATTTATACCTAGGGTTTAGATAGCATTTTTGTCTTTCAAAAGACAGCTGCTGAGTCAGCCCTCTCCTCCACGTGTCGGGAGATGATTGGGCCAGCTCCTGTATGCACCGGCCACATTAGCATGTCACTGTCACAGTAGTATGCCTTTACAGGTGTCAAACTATGAGCGGACCGAGAATTGGCGTTGTCTATTCACCATTAATGGGATGGGATTGGCAGCATCTGCAGTGGCATGGGTCTAAGGTACCTTAAATATCGTGAGGGATGGAGGAGTAAAAGGGGCTGTCAGCACATTTAATGTTATAGTGATGGGTTGTCGAGCGTGGACTTCATATAGCCATCGTTTATATGGGGGGACCACAAGCGACGAGAGGGGGAAGTCGAGGCTGAATGGCCAACTTGAATTGCCTCTTGAGTCGCTCAAGAGAGCGGTTGGCTGAAGGGGACAACCAGCGCCGCCTTTCGCGTCGTTCCCGAGGGGTAAAGCGACAAGGAGGGGCTGACGGTCCGGTGCTTTGGGCCTTTGGGGGGATGGATAGTGACGGACGACTCTAAGGTGAATGACCGGTCAAGTGGACGATCATCACCACCTTTCGCATCGTCCAAGCATCGCTAGAGTGAATGGTTAGCCGAGTGGACGACTATTACCGCCTTTCGCGTCGTCCAAGGATCGCTAGAGTGAATGGTTAGCCGAGTGGACGACCATCACCGCCTTTCGCGTCGTTCAAGGATCGCTAGAGTGAATGGTTGGCCGAGTGGACGATCATCACCGCCTTTCGCATCATCCAATGACCTCTAGGGCGAAGGGTTGGCCAAGTGGACGACCATCGCCGCCTTTCGCGTCGTCCAATGACCTCTAGGGCGAAGGGTTGGGACGACCATCACCGTCTTTCGCGTCGTCTAAGGACCTCTAGGGCGAAGGGTTGGCCGAGTGGACGACCATCACCGCCTTTCGTGTCGTCTAAGGACCTCTAGGGCGAAGGGTTGGCCGTTTTGCAGGCCGGACATTGGGGTTTGTGTTGCCCTACGTTGGCGAGCGAACGTGTTCATCCAAGCTAATGCTCTATTTCTCTTTTTAATCACTTATTAGTGGTTATGACCATAACACCTAGAAATAGAAAATTTCTGAAATAATAATAACCAATCTAAAGAGTTCACAATTTTGTTCCCCTTATATATAGTATAAAACAAAGCAAAAGTACTAAAATAGCCTTCCCTAAAGCAATTAAACTTCTTAAAAATAAAAACACTAAATTGGACCGAAACTCTTTGACGCACAGTTTGAGCCTAAAGACGATTTCCTTTCACCCCGACAATTGATTAGAAAGGCTAAGCCGTTCAACTTGTAGAGCATTTCCCAAGCTTTCTGAAAATATATGATAATAGTGATTCTAAGTACGGAATAAAAAATTATGGTCCGTTAAAGTTGCACGTCGAAATCTGGCCGAAAATCATCCTCTTTCTTGGATCGCCCGAGCTTCGCACGATCCGATTTCTCCCAAAAAGCATCAGCAATTGCCTCTGCATCACGAGTACTCTCTAATTAAGTAATCCCTGGAATACATAATAAGGATCTTGGTAATTGGAGTAAAAATTGTGATTGGAGTAAAGATCGTGATAAATGGATGTTCTTCAATTACTAACTGGATATAGATGATTTGAATCCATTTATGGAAGCCTAAAACCATCTTCCGTTAGTTGGGTGGCAGAGATTACTATAATCCAACTTGAATGGACACCTCTTTATTGGTTAGTTCTCATCATAAACACCATAATTATTTATCGGTTAACCATTCTATACCTGGAGTATCTCTCAATTTTGAATATTTTGACTGAAAGTGGTATCATTTCTGCCCATGCAATTAGTTAATCAGAACGGTCCTACGCCACAAACTTAGTATGAGTTTGATCAGAGAATAGGTGGTCACCCGAAATCGATATTGACACGTCAAATAATCGGGGCGCGGGCAAGATCTTTTGAGGATATCGAGGAGGACAGGTGGTGGGCTCCCCGTCACGAGCTGCCGGGGAATTGGCGCCCATTTGACAATGACCCTTTCTCTCCCGCTCTCCCCTCTCCCTTTCGGCAAATTTATTATCTTCATACTTTCACCATCCACAAAAATATAATAATTACTCCAACAGTTTGCACTACAACCACACCTTTCATATTTAATTAGAAGAAATGTGTCTAAATGCATGGTTGACGTATTGATAAGATATGGGCGAATTTACGTACACATATGGTTGATATGACTCGTGGCAAACTTATAAATGCTTACTAATTAAAAACTTTGTATTTGTGTAATGCGTATCAATGTAATTTTTCTATTTATGATCTGATATTATTGTATTATAAAATCTGTTTATGCTTATGTGTTCCAATAAAATGTCATTAGCAGTTTAATAAAATATATTTAATTAGTAAGAGACATTCTAATCAAGTACTTATGCAGCTTTTCTTTTGTTTTTTGTTTTGGTTTTTTTTTTAAGTACTTTTGTTATAGTAATGTGAATGTGCTTCATATAAGCTACTATGCTACTGCTCACAATAGCAGATGCATGTTTGCTTCTGTAGAAGTAATAGTGTAGTTGCCTTCGTACAGTTACCTCGACATGAAATATTTTACTTCCCTAAAGAAATGCGTACTCAAAAGGCTACACAAGGAGAAGTATAATTCCTTTTAAAAAAACAACAATAAGTATATTTAATATTTATGAGAACATAATATTTTTTTTGTGCTATTTAATTAATTTGCATCTTAAAAGTTCATTTCATTCTTGTTAGGGATCTTAAAATTTATGGGGCTTCGGAGGGGGTTGCGGCTGGAAAGAGGTGGCGAGTGGGCAATGTTATAGCCTGCAAATAACTCAAGTGTTTATCCACATTGGGAGGTCAACATGTGTCCCGTTCCACGACTAATCATATGTATTCAAAGTTGGAATACTCGAACTACTCTTACGGCCGACCAAATAGACTGACAACTTGCATAATAGACTAAAAAGGCGATATTGTCGTCCATCTCACGGAGCCGAGTCAAAAGGCGACGTGTCTTGAAACCCCCGCTGACAACTAACTACCATCACCTTAAATGCGCTGTCAGAGTCATCATTTCTCAAGTTCTTATAATCTTTATGACTCATCTGACTTAGTCAGCACTAAGCACCTACTATCACCCTTACATTAATACCGGATGACTCACCCTCTCTTGTAGCCGACACCTGTAAGGCGCCTGCCGAGTCAGCTGTCTATTTGGACTAGGCCGAAGTTACCTATCTGCCCTTCCGATCTGCTATAAAATGAAGGAGTGCTACTCAAGGTAGCTTCTTCTGCTCTGGCACAACTCGGAGCAAATTTTCACTACTTGTCTTTTAATTTCCCACTCAAGTTTAACTACTGACTCGATCATCGGAGGAACAACCGGAGAACTTAACTCCGGCCTCTCACGAATTCTTCATATGCAGGAGGGAACAGCAACCTCCAGAACTGATCATCTTAGAAAGCTTGAGAATCTTAACACCACTATAATCTACATATAAACCCATGTTCGATAACTGACATCAACAGGCAATGGCATGCAAATAAAGATATGGGAAAATAGGTGGCTTCTAGCTCCCTGGTCTTTCAAGATTCAAACATCGATAAGTACATTGTCACCCACAGCATGAGTGTGTGATTTGTTGTTACTAAACAATGAAGGATGGGATAAACCGACTTCTTAAGTCGATATTTGGGAGGCAAGAGGTAGAGACAATCGTGGTTATCCCCTTAGGATCATTTATAAATGAAGATCGACTTATGTGGCATACTGGCATTACGCCTTGAATGGAGTTTTTACATGAAGACAACATATAATTTAATTATGAGAAGAGGCATCGATGGGAAAGGAATGAGTAGCAGAGGAGAGTCAAGTTTGGGAAAGTCATTAGACTAATGTTTTGTTTGGTGAATGATGTCACGCCCAGGCCAGCGAGCCCCTTGGCATGATTTAAGTCATGGTACCCACGGAGTAAAATACATGATTTGGCTCAATCCACTGCTAAAATTGACTAGTTAATTTAAACTTGTCTCTCAAGACCTATCATTTAAATCATTCAATCACTCAATTAACATCTAATGTGAGATTAAATTTTAGGGTATCACAATCATCCCAACTTAATTGCACGACTTTCTTGTCTCGGCATGACAATTGGTCCGTCCTAGTATCACCACCAAGCAATGTGGGCTCTAGAGGTGGATCCTACGGGCTTCTAGAAGTGGTGCCCACTGCACTCATGCAGTGTAGCTCTTAGTCGCACATAGCATTTTACCACATTTCTGGCTGGCTAATTATTTTGATACCATTTATCGTGCCCTGGGCCCGCGAGCTTATGGGCATGATATAAGTTATAGGATTCACATAGTGCAATGCATGATTTGGCTTAATCCGCTGCCAACATTAACTAGTCAATATTACACTTAGCTCTAAGACCCCATCATTTAAATCATTCAATCACTCAATCAATATCTAATGTGGTACTAAATCTTTGGGTATCACAAATGAAGCTTCCGAACGAAATAAAAATGTATGTGAGGAGGATTTGTCACGAGATTCTTCCTATTCAAGAAGTTTAAATCTACTTGGGTAAGTAATCACTAAGGTTGTTGGATTTGTGGAGCGGATGGTGAATCAATTCAACACGTTGTCCCTTTGCTAGATTGGTGTGGGCAAGTGCAAATATAGCGCATTTATTACAATGGAGGAATGGGACTAAAATAAGAAAATGGATACGGGGTATAAGGGAAGTGATGGAGGAGCATAGGTTTGATTTTATTTGTGTTCTTTGCTGGCTATTATGGACAAATAAAAAATGAAGTCAAACATCAAGGGAGGGGAAGAGAGGCAATTGAATTGGTTTCGCTCAGGAAGAGAGGCAATTGAATTGGTTTCTAGAGTGAAAGATTACCATAATTTATTTCTCAAATCTCAAGAAACTAATGTATTGTGTAGTTTAACTTCAGTCTCACAGAGATGGATTTCTCCCAGTTCAAGCAATATGAAAGTCAATGTGGACTGTCCGGTCTTTGCAGAATGATTGGTATGGGCGTAGTATGTAGTGCGAGATGTGAAGGGAAATTTTTATGCAGGGTTGTTAAAGTTAATTCTAGTGCACGGGAACACTGACCGAGTCATTGGAGCTATTTAGAGGGATTCTATGAAATTATTATCTTTTGGTCACATGATCGAGGATATACAAAGGTTGTGTAACTTATTAGATTACTGGAATATCCGAGTGGTTCATCGTTTTGAGAATAATGCTGCACACACCTTAGTGCGGAAGTCTATTGAGCTCGAGAGTTCCCAAGTCTAGATTGAAGATCCTCCAGATTTCTTAATTAAAATTCTTATAGATGATATGAAAAGGGATTAGGAGGAAATGTCTTAATTGTGTTGGTTGTTACTGTATTTTGAATTATTAGGATGAAATGATCTTCTGACCATTTAAAAAATCATTTCATTCTTATATATAACTAAAATATGGACCATTGCCATAAAATAAAAAAAAGGACCATTAATCTCCTCACATATAAAGTCGTAACTGTATTTTTTAACACTTATCCATTCTATTATTTTATATATTGTTTATGAACAGCATGATCTTCAAAAACCCAATTAAGGATCTTGCTTAATTAATTACCCATTCATTTTCACAAAGACCTACTTAAGATAAATATTACATCTTAGCTAAATCTGCAATTTTCCTCTCTAAATCTGCACTTTTCCTCTCTTTTGGTTATTTTCTTTTTTGGAGAGAGAAATTATATAACTTTGAGTGTTATAATGAGGTGTTAGAATTGCTTCATATTCTTACGATACCCCACAGATTGAGCATTCTTTTTATAGGTCAAAACTTGGACTCACATAACGGTGCTACTTTTTAGAAAATCTATTTGAAATTCATGGTCAGTGTGATTTGAACCTAGGATGGTATGATACCATCTTAAAGTCTCTCTATCCACACACCTAAACTCTAAAGTTATAGCAATTGTTGAGAATTATAGTTTTATATTCTAACAAATTGGACTTCCATATTAGCTATCTATGGTGACAAAATTCACAGGTCTTGAGATTTTTCTTGGTTAATTTTTTTATTCCCCTATAGTATGCTACGCTTCTATGAATATAGAAGTACAACTTCCTACGTATTAAACAAAGATGTATATATAGCGCTTTATAATATTTAGTCCCATGCCTTTTACAGCACAACATGGTAGGAGACTAGCTCTAGTTTAGGGTTAGCCCACATGAATAAGGAGACTGGCTAGAGTGAGTTTTTAGCAGGCTTGTAGTCTGTATTTTGTCTTTAGAGTAGACTTAGTACTATTTGAAATTTGACCATTTAAACTGTGAGTGTGAAGTGATTGTGGAATCTATTGGACGAATATATCGTATATATATTCTCACAATATTCTATAAAGACATGCCAAACTCTTTTGCTTATATTGGTTTTGATATTGTGATACATATATATATGCACTATAAAATAATCTCTCTGTGTGCGGATAATGAAGCAAATTTGTCGATATACTAAGACTAATGGGACTTTTACAGTAGCTATTGTCCATAGCTGTAGTGGAAATCCCATTATTAGCTTATTAGTATTAAAAGAAGAGTTATATTTACCCACCGCGGGTGATTTGAACGGCTGAGAAGTTCTAATATGACTCCAATGATTTTTACTTTGATTCGGTTATGGAGAGAGAGAGAGAGGGGGGGGGGGGTGTATACTTCCTCAATAACAAACTCAATTTATCTTTAATCCCACTCACTTCTAAAATTACTTTTAGGCCCAAATATACTTCATCAACTTTATTTTAACCTTACTCACAAAAGGGAAGAGATCCTCTACACCTTAAATTGTAGAGAATGTCTTCAATTACCTAGGTGGATGAATAAGATTAGTTTATTCAATGGGCCCAACAACTAAGAGAATTTTTATATATTTTTTTAATTAATGTAATACATGGCATAGAGTAAAGAGAGGTTATTGATGTGTTGTAGGTATCCTCTACAATCCAGGGTATAGAGGATCCCACGGCCTTACCGAATCAGTCTTACACCAAAAATTACTATACTATTAAAGTTTTTGATACTTTAAGTTTTTGGCAATTTCGTTGCATGTAGGCGCTGTTCAACTAAAAGACTTTAGTATATATGCAGAAGTTTAATAAAGGAGTTTTTGCTTATAAATCCAAAGTTTTTATCTCCATTTTCTGCAATTTCCAGAAATAGTTTTTTGCATATTAACCGAAAGTTCACCCCCACCCCCCACCCCCAACCCCTATTTTTAAGCTCATTTTATATTTTAACAGCTTGGTATATAATGTAGTTACTATAATTTATCTTAATTTGCTATATTTCTGTTCTAATTTATTAAGTATACATACATATTTTAGCCAAAGGTATATATTGTAAGTTGCTATTCATAACTTACTACATTTTTTGTCTAAGTTGTTAGGTATATAGCATATTTTTGAATAAAATTCTTACACCACTAGTTTTTTGTCTATTTCCCACTAATGTTGTGGCACAACATTGTAGATAAAATTTTCTCTATAAACCCAAAGTTTTATCCCAAGAGAGTTTTTAAACCTACTCACTTTCGAAAAGACTCTCTTGCCTGTAATCTCTAAGTTTTGTCCTCATTTACTGTTAAACCTACTCACTTCCGAAGTTACTTTTAAATCCCAAAAAAAGAAAAAAAATGTCAATAAATATATCTTAAAGCTAATCTATATTTTGGTTGTTTGGTACATGGTGTTAGTTGTTATATTTTATTGTGACTTCCTATATTTTGTTGTAACTTGTTATATTTTTGTTCGAAATGATTAAATACGCTATGTATTTTTAAAACAAATACTTAAACTATTATTTTTACTGTTCTTTTACACTGATGTCTTGACAATACATAGGTCAAATTTGCTTTTATTAACTATAGTCCATAGGGAAAAAGAATGTGTGGAGACTACTTAACTAGTCGTAAATAGTCTCCTATGTGGTGGTCATTGGTCAACATATTAAATCAAGTGGATTATCTGTCCAAACATTTATATGAGAGAGATTTGTGGTCAATAAAGCATAAGGTGATATCA
>JBAKGM010000001.1:32427778-32441758 GCA_037177215.1 Asparagus racemosus
GGTGGTTTACCCATTGGGGTTTTTGGTTTGTTCCCCCCCCCCCCCCCCCCCCCAAAAAAAAGGAAAACATACGCACACACACGCACAAAACAAAAAAAGTCTATCTCAAATGAATTTCCAAACATTAACCCCAATCCAAACAAACCCTTAAGATAGAGATTATGGCAGAGATCTTACATGTACATGCTTCTCCCCAAATTAAATTCTAGGTAGAGTACTTAAAAGAGTTGTAACTAAATTTTGTAGCTGTTTATTCCCTGGGTATGCCTAGGTTGTCTTGTGTACATAAACGTTCAATGGGTTAATGAAAACGTTTCATTTACCTTTTAAAAAAATTCAATTAGAAGGAAGCAAAAAAAGATAATTATTAAGAGAGAGAGGGAGCATAAAGACATTTCCGGCTTAATTCATATTGTGGCTATTTTATCTTTAAGTTAATATATGCGAGTTTGCTTTTCGTGCTAAATAAGTTTCTTGGAGTAAGCGGTTGATTTCTTATAGAAAGTTTACGTGCCTAATCCTTAGTCATGATAATAATGCTTCTAACTATTCTTTAAAATAGATAATAATGCTTCCCACTAGATGCCAGTGCCACCCACCAAAATTCTGTTTGAAAAATCCAAAACTACTTTGAGATCATTGGCAATCATAATTTAACATCACACAATCTTGTTATAAGAAAATGTAGAATAATTGGTAATAGGACCCATTTGGCTGGAAACTCTAAAATAATTTGACTACGATAAAGGACAAAGAGCAAACGAATCATATGTATTACCTACTATGAAATTGTGGATCTGTGTCCATGATATTAAGTTTGCATCAAAGATATACCAATCATTGAATCATTAGACTTCAAAATTCGTGCATCGATCTTGATAATTAGAAGAAGAACAATATGGGTTGTTGTATGTATACAATAGCAAGAGAAGAGCTTCTAGTATCCTAAACGATACGGGACTAAAGTAAAAGAATACAATATACCTAACTACTATATTTACACCCCTGTCAGACTCACAGTCGGTAAAAAATCAAAACCAAATTTGCATATATGGTTGTTAGCGTGTCTCGGTGAGAGGTGGTTGAATTGGAGCACATTAGTGGTTGGAATTGTAGGCAGTGATATCATATTGTTGCAACGATGATCGGTGGTCACACGCGGTGGTTGCGGGAGGAGAGATCTCGAGTAGTGGATCTCAAGAGTACTAGTTCATAGGAAATTGTCAAGATCGGATCTTGACGAGGACTGGTCACTGGCTCGGAGGCATTGCGAACGACGAGGGTTCTGATTAGACTTGTGATTGATGAGATTGGATCTCGATGAGGGTTGACTGCGGAAGCTGTGGTGATTAGACAAGATCTGGTCGGAGATCAACAAGATCTGGACGAGAAATTTGGTTGGGAAATTTTGTCAAACAGGCTACGTGTGTGAATTTCGAAAGTGGTGGAAATCGGCGGACGACGACACATTGACAATGGAGGAACTAGAGCCAAGAGCAGCGATGAACAAGATGTTGAGGTAGCAGAATTAGACTAGGGCACGATTAGTGAGATCATATCTCAACGAGGCAATAACCTTGATTAATGAGATCGGATCTTGATGAGGCAATGTTGGAGGTGGAGAGTGGTCGACGTTAAGCAGGGGGTTGACGTCAAGCAAGGGTCGACAATGGGCAACTCCGACTTGATCAGAGAAGGCAGCGGCCTGGCGATCACGAGTGCAGATGAAATCATGAGGGTTTGCAATGACGACAGAGTCGACCAGCGAGAACGACGATGAGCAAGGGGTCTGACCTGGTCGAAGCTGATTGACGACGACAAGGGTTATTCTTAGTGGCAGCGACGGCCAAGAAAAGGTTGGTGTTAAAGTTGGTGTCGAAGGGTTCTGAGGAAGCATGGTTCGAATGAACAGCAACATGCGTCGAACAATACAGTGAATGAACAGCAGTGCATTGAATGAACAGTAGTTAACGGATGAATAGTGTTGTCCGGCGAAGCGGCAAGGATAGTTCTAGGGTTTTGCTGTGAGTGGAGGTTGTTAGTAATGAGGCGGTGCATCAAGATTGAATCTGATGTCAAGGCCGCTGAGGGGAAGCACGAAGTTTTCAACAAAACCCTCTCAGCAGCTCGATGTAGAGGAAGAAGAAAGAGGTCTCTCTAGGATTAATAACATGCTCTGATAGCACGATAGTTAGAAGAAGAATAATGTGTTGTTGTTTATATACAGTAGCAAGAGAAGAACTTCTAATATCCTAAACGATTTGGGACTAAAATAAAGGGATACAATATATCTAATGACTATATTTAACAGATCCAATGTATAATATCCATTTGGTACACATTTAATGTTATGTTTGATATCCATTTTGTGCACATTTAATGTAATAGATCAAGTGTACTCAAATACTTTCTAAGTAAAACGAATGCCAATAGAATTATAACATTCTCTCTAATAATTGACGAGATTAATTTGTTTTTGTTTTTATGCACAATATAAACATTGCAAAGGGTGCCATATCTACCTGATCGTACATTAAATCTTTAAATTCCATAGGAAAAGGTTTTCGGTATTCATATTTATTAATGTGCAAATTAAAGCTATGATCACATCAATTTCTGAACATGCTTAATAACTGGTTAGCTCATGCTCCAGATGGAACTTACACAAATGCATATTCATTATCACACGCATGCATGAGCTGCATGTCCTTCTGAAATGGCCACATCAGTAGCTTGATGAGAACTTGCGCATGTGCAAAGGGTGAAAAAAATCTAGTAATGTCAATAATAGATCATTACTATACACAATTGATTTAATTAATAAATGGAAATATAATCATCCTAAGTTTTGCTACTGAAATGCATATAATAATTATTATAAAGAAGAATTCTTTTGAACGCTCACATATATGTTAGGACCATATCCGTGCAATCGACTTTGTTTGATGAATAAAAAACTTCCATATAGATCTAATATATATTTGAGATGTTTTATGCAGGTTAAAAGAAGTTAGAATCAAGTTCAATATTAAAAAGAGTAAGACAATAAATTAACCACAACTGATTTTGGAAAAAAATCAAGAGTGAAAATTATTTTGAGTATATGGGAGTGTTCGTCTCATTGTCACAATCCACAAGAATAAAGGGAACTCAATTCGTAAATGTATAACTCGAAATATGAATATTTTAGTTAAACAACGTCGAAGTAGTCAGCAGCAGGATTGAAACATACACCTAGGCTAAAACTTGCACGGGCCATAACTTGACTCAGTTATCTAAATTGCTATTATAATAACTTTTTCGGAAAGCTCTCGATCTGATCTATCTAATTGTTGATGGTAGATTGAGATCATCGATGGTCTACGGTGACTCATTGATAGTCTACAGTTACAAATTGATGTTTTACCAAGATGTGAGCAGTAACCATCTATGGGTGAACAGTAATCCATAGATGGTTAAGTCGAACCATCGATGGTAGGGTGCCAGATTTATGATTTTTGATCTTTTTTGGACTCAATCTTAGTTATTCATTACTGAGGGTATATAGGCTCTTTCCTTATAATTTCCAGAGTTCTAACCTAATAGAGAGAAAAAAAAAGAAGAATAGAGAGCTAGGGTTCCAAGTTGGTGAAAGGATCTCGCTCGAGTTTCTCAAAAAAACATCCTCAACGTTGTTCTTTATCATTTGATCATCAACCTTCAAGGAGTGCTGCCCTTAGACTTCATCATCTGCACCGTTCTTCATCAAGCTTCATTTCAATCTTTTGAAAGACATTTTGCTAATCAAAGGGATTGTAAGATCTTTCTAGTTACGCTTAATTATTATTTCTTTCTTTGTATCAAATTTGTTTTAACGGCATACTCAAGCCAGGGTGAATTGAGGGTTTACGGCGTCCTCAAGCCGATGTTAATTGAGAGTTTACGGCATACTCAAGCCGGTGATAACTGAGGGTTGGTACTAGCTAGGGCTAGGTGTTACTTGCTGTGGAGAATTAGATTAGACAATTGGTTTCTAGTAGATTCCAGGGTAGATTCTAGGGTGCTGTTTTTGTAAGTTCATTAAATCGGGTTGTGATTCAGGAGAACTCTTGGCATAGTGAGGAAGCCCCTTGGTGAGAAGAAAGAGTGGACGTAGAATTGTTATCCAAACCACTACAAAAAAAATCTCACATGTTCCTTAGTTGGTTTTTAGTTTGGTTGTTCACTTTTATTTTTCAATATTTCCGCAGCATATTCTTTGTTTTAGTGAAAAACTAGAACAAACTTTTTCACACCCCCCCCCCCCCCCCCCTAGACTTGCATCTCAGATCCAACAATATTTGCCAGCCGGCCTCAAACATTTATGCATATACATTGAATTTATGAAGAGTATTTTGCAATTAACCACTACAATATAGACAATTATAATTTGAATAATTCTCTCCACTTGGCAAGGAACAGGTTGTAATTATAAGTGATGATAAGTTGATTTTGTCTATATATCTATTTATTATGATACCCACTTAACAACTCATCATGTGACAAAACAAACAGCTAGCCCCTTCTAATTTGATGTTTGATTATAATTTTCAGGTGTTAAATATTATAAAATAAATTATAACTTGGAACCTGAAGATATATATTATAACTTGCCTAGGAACAAAACTGAGGTTATTGAAAATGATCTACGCAGCAAGATTTAGCATAAATACGACTAGGTCATTTTATTTTAAAAATCATCTGATAAGTGATATGAGAACTATGAAAAATCAATTGTAGGCTTGATCATGAAAAAAAATTTAAGCACGCCTCATGTAAAAACTTATAACAACACTCATGGAGAAAAAGATTAAGTTATCCGCGGATATGAGTTTGTAAGCTCATTTGAGCGAAATGGGATGTTAAAATATACAAATGATGCATGAGGCACATCCATTATGATTTAACTATCCTCACTAATCTATCTCTGGGTTAGCTCATTTGGCAGTCTCCATTTTATACTCGTTATTTGCGATATATAGCATGAAAACTAGCAAAAAGGTGCTTTAGTGAAGGAAAAAGGCAAAGATCAATCAATTAATTAGCTACTTCTTTAACAATATATCCATTAATGTAGCATATCTAAATGGATGGTTAACAATATTGACATCATGCACTTTGTAAATTATTTATCTAACTCACCTTTTTCTTTAAAAGAATTAGGTTGATGTTCTTGCACACCTGCCAAAATTTGCTTTTGGAAGTTCTTTGAACATAGACGTATCAGTCCATGGGAAGGGTTTGACATAACAGAACTAGCACGTTTACAAATTAGTTAATGTCAAGCAAGATTCTTATTGTGTTTAAAATAAATGGGGATTTATTAAGGGTGAAGTGGGTTTATTAACATGTTAACATACATATGCTTGCTAATTAGATGAATATGATACAATTTTTACTGAGCAATTATATACAAGCTTATACAAAGATTACAGAGCTTCCCAACAAATGCAATATGGAGAATTCGTACTGGTGGAAACCTCACAGCTGTTGTGCAATCAACTAGGGCCAAGCTGAAGTAGGAATACTCGTGAAAAAACTGCAAATACTCTCCTACATGCTTCTGTTTTCTCCATTCACGCCACATTTTTTGTTGGCCAACAAGGTTAGATTTTTAGAAGTACTGCGAATCGAGCCATGCACAAGTAGTTAGGTCCCACTTACCATGTTATCAATCTTAACATGATGCTGCAAAACAAATTCATGTCTCTATGAAAATAAGTAACATAGCCACCATAGTACGTCTCAGGGACAATGAGAAGCATTAATCTCACAATTATTGTTACGTCTGTCTTGAATTCTACTATACGTTCTGGACAAAAAGAAAGTTCCAAACCTATGAGATGAAAACTATATATCATTTTATTTGCTAATGAGTGATATACATTATACAAAATTCATCCTAGTTTTAAATCAAATCCAATCTTCCAAACATAACTAAGTCTACTTAAATTGCCATGTTTAGCTAGCAATCTCAATTTGACTCATGTAATGATAACGATGGTTCTCACTATGACAATAATAGTAGAGATCTAGATGAAGAAGGATCACACTTGCATTCTAAATTATCTATTTGGAGAGCTAGCACGTGATCTCTCTAAGCACCGTAACCCATGTAAAAGAAAGTAACTCTTTGGAGAGCTAGCACGTGATCTCTCTAAGCACCGAACCCATCAAAAAGAAAAATCTTCAATCATTTCCTTCTCTTTTACTTGGACTTTTAAAAAACTAGGGTTTCTCTATAAGACGCACACCACATATATACCTAGCTAGCTACAGCTAACCCTAGCTAAGCCCACAAGAACCTAAGACCTACAAAGTGTCCCATGCACATGTTGATATGTACCCAATTGACTCAATATGTCACATTTAGTGGTCGCTCAACAAAACAAGGCAGCATAAAACAAGCCTTTCAAAGGCTTGGCTCATGTCCTTTTGTGAGTGCTTGCAAAAAGTGGTCATTTCTAATTGATGATCAAACCAGTAACCATTTATACACGCAAAGGCGCTGTCCATGTATAAGTATTTTTGGGGGTGAGGCTATAATGTTAAGGGAGTAGGAGTTATTGGGTTGGGTTCAAAAAGATAAGAGGAGTCATGTCCAAATGCTCAGTGCACTTAATATGCCTAATATAGTGTTGGATACAAAAGTGGTAAGTGTGACAAGAGGAGAACACCTTCATTCTTTGTTATAGTAAGCTCATGAGAGGCCTAGGTTCTCATCCGTGTCATCATATATAGTCTATTTCACCTGTAGAAATCATGTGAAGAGAACTCTTTCTTGATTGTGGATTGGTTGGCTTGGGGGTTGATTGATTGTTTCCACTTATGGTTATTGTCTCTTTCATATGTAGGTCATCTTCTTCTTTGTCCAAAAGCTTTGGTAAAGATTTTATTGACTATCATGTAGTCAAGAGTTATAGTTGTTATCAAGACTATTTGAATTCAAATTGTCACTAAGTTAATTGGTCCTACCTCCAGAGCTTAAGAGGTACAACCAACATCATTTTTTTAATTTTATTATTATTTTTTTTTTTTTCGCCGTAAGTTCATGCTTTATTCATATCAAAAGAGACTCATACAAAATCTTCCAGACATACCTGGCCATATGAGTACATGATCTTAAAGCAATTACATTAAGGTGTTGTTGATACCAAAGTAGTAGCCAATCATTTCAATGATCCATACTTGATACTCTGCAGGGACACAGGTTGATGATATATTATAGTAAACATATAAACCTTCACCTGCTTAATTATCGTATGTGGACTTGTGCAAGTGCCCCTATGAAATCTGTGGTTCCTCTTTCTCCAAATGCAATACACAGTTGCAGCTAGCATAGCTCTTCTTAAATTTTTTATCAGAAGTGTTACCTCTTGAGCTAACATTATACCAGTTCATGAAATAATTCCAATCACAGCTTCCATAAGTAAATCTCATCCAGTCTATCAATCCAATCCACACTTCAGCTGAACAAGGGCAAGAGAAAAACAAGCGTATGCGGTCCTCTGCACTTGAAGCACACAAGTAGCATCTATTACACGAGGAGAATCCCATACATTAATTGCAGCCTATCTCGAGTCAGCAGCTTTTGTTGAGTAGCGAGCCAAAGGATGATAGCATGTTTTGGTAAAGTGAGCTTACCCCAAACTGTTCTGCTTCAATTAACAATGTGGGAGGGATTTATCAAGGCATTATAAACAATAGCAGTCTTAAACTTGCCCTGGACACAACCACCAAAAAGCATTAAAATAATATTTTCCTTTGATCCCCATTTGAGCAACAGACAATTCCTAGGTTCCAAAGTTGCCTCCACACCCATGAATCCCCTATTTTGGCCTCTACTTCCCATAAGCTACTTCTCTTCAAATAAGCCTCGTGGATCCATTTTATCCACATCAAGTCTTTTTTCTCATAGACCAATTTTTCATTTTAAAAAAATGACATCTGCAGTCATACTCAAGAGTTTAATCTTTGATCATAAAGTCGTGAACTTTAAATTTTTTTTAATCATATTAGTATCTAAGCTTCAGTTGAAGATTCATGAACATGACGTATAGATTTCCCCAAGTACAATATTGTATCTTTTTTTTTTTTTCAATTGAAAGCACAAATTTTGAATAAAACCCATTATGTGATTTGGATTTAGCCATTTCGGATGCATGCATATGCCAAATGTTAGATAGTTTCTCTCGGAGTTTCAGAATATTTCTGATTAAAATTCATTTTATAAGACAAAGCCCTTCATATTATAATGGACGGTGCTCAAGTTCTATAATTGTAGCATTGCCTTGTCTAATTTGTTTTTTAATTCTGACAATATGTCAGTGCATTTTTGTCATGGTAAACTTTATGATCAGCTTTTGATTCACGAGTCATTGAAAATGGATGCTGAATGATTGCTGCTCATAGTTCATGAAGTTATTACTTCATAAGCTTTTGAGGTAATTTATTTGTCGGACCAATCAACATATTAAAGAGGGTATTGGCTCATCTCAAAGGCAACAATTCATTTAGCTGAGTCACGAAACTCATTAGCAATCATAGATGTCTTGTTGTAACCTATTCTCCACGAACCCTAATGGCTTGTACTTCAACATTTTCTTGTGCTCGTTCATATATTCAATGAACATGCCGTGAAATTTCAGTATGTAGTTACTCGAAGTATCTAATAGTACTCACCTGGGAGGTTTCAATATGGTTCTCACGGCCTTGGGGTTCAATTCCAGGCTAGGTTATTTTATGAAAAAAAAATCTAATAATCCGTAATTTACATATCTGGTATCTAATATTTCCAAAGACGATCCTGCACAAATGTCTGTCTCAGCATAGATATCTAGTATCTAATATTCCATAGTTTACAGGAATATATTCTCATTTGCGTTTACAGCATCAAATAGGTTTGTTAACAGAGAATACACTTAATATGATCTGGAGTGAATCATGCATGCGATTGGCAAGAGCAATTCGCAGTTCATGCCAAGTTTTTATCGGATCACAACTCAAAGAATAACCAGTTCTTCTAATTTGCAGGTCATCAGAAATCCTTGGCATCTGTGGCAAAACTTACATGATCGATCGATCAGTCTATTGTATATCCGTCAATGTGCCTAATCCGCAACCTAACGTAAACACCAAGCTCGAAGAATTCTCCATTCCTGCATGGAGGGCTAATTTTGACTCGAGTATGTCTTGCTAACTCTGTTTAAGGTTCTCTCGTAAGTTTGTAGGGACCATAATACAATGCAGATCAATATCATCTTTGAGAATATAACCTACTCTAAAAACTAGAAATTTTCCTGAATAGTTCAAAGTTTCGCATTTTCTAACTTCTACTTATGAGTAATAATACCTGTAAATAAGGGTCATATTCTTCAGCATGACCATAAACTACACGTACCCTCTAAATAAATCTCTGGGTTACCAATTACAGCCTTAACATAGAAATATTTCATTTTCCAAATATTTAGTGGCCAAAATCATCTATTAGTTATAAATTCAACCAAAAATAGCTAACAAGTTCTAACCTGTCAATTTTTGAACCAATATCAACCAGACAACCCCTATTAAAAGTCTCCCTTCCTCCTCTAATACTAATCTGTGCTAGCTCTTCCAATTCTCAAATCCTAAGGAGGAGCCACACACCCAAAACCACCACCAACACAATGAAGGACCTCAACAGACCCTCGCCTTTCTCTTTCTTCTTCTTCGTCATTCTTCTCTCTTCCCTTTTCTTCTTTTCAGCCCTCGGTGATCTTGAAGATGGCAGCGAAAAGGGACTAAAGGTCGGATTCTACAAGCATTCATGCCCGCAGGCAGAGAGGATTGTGCTCCGGGCCGTCAAAAGGAACTCCCTGATCAATAAGGAGATCCCGGCCGGCATCATTCGCCTCCTCTTCCATGATTGCTGGATCAGAGTAATGATCATTATTATTTGGTTATTTGTGCACATGTCTCATGTAGCTCTAACCATCACGTGCTTTTCATGTGAATTTAAAAACTAACAGGGTAATAGTGTCGTTGCATAATTCCGACAAGTTTAAAACTAATGGAAAATAATGTCATCTCGGAGGCTAAGTAATTTATATGCTAAAATGATAAGTAGATCTGAATTCTTCTATAATGAAAGATATACTTTGTGTCATTTTCAATCCACCTTTTTTCATTAAGATCTAAAGCTGATCAGATGTGACCACCTCATTGCTGAGAACCATTTTTGTCGTTGATAGCAAGGATATCCATTTTTCTCATGTTGAAAATATCATTTACATCTTTGTTCTGTTTTAGGGCTGTGATGCATCCTTACTGCTAGAACGGACACCAGAGTCAGACGAAGGACAGACAGAGAAGGCCTCCCCAGCCAACGGCAAGACTCTCCGCGGCGTTGAGGTCATCCACGAAGCAAAAGCAGCCCTTGAGGCCGAATGCCCGAACACAGTCTCCTGTGCCGACACCCTCTCCTTTGCTGCCCGTGACGCCGTCACCATGGCCGGCATCAAATCCTACGACGTACCCGCGGGCCGCCGCGACGGGACGATCTCCCGCATCGACGACACAAATAACCTCCCGTCCCCAGCCTCTGACTCCAACGTTCTCATCGCCAAGTTCGCCGAAAAAGGCCTGACCACGGCCGATCTCGTGGTGCTCTCCGGGGCCCACTCCATCGGGGGAGCCCACTGTCCTATGTTTTGGAGCAGGTTGTACAACCACAGCGAGACTGGACTGCAGGACCCAACCTTGGACGTTATGTACGCGGAGGTCCTGAAGGCAAGGTGTCCGCGGACGGAGTCGCTGCTGACGCTGATCAACCAGGGGCTCGACCTCGGCGGTGCAGTAAAGGTCCCCTTCGACGTCGGAACAGGCCAAAAGCTGGACGCTTCGTATTATAGACATTTGATGAAGGGGAAGGGTCTACTGACATCAGACCAGACGCTGGCAAATGATGAGAGGACAAGTAGGATAGTGAAGGAGCTTTTGGAGAAACCTGGACGATGGGAGGATTTGTTTACAAAAGCAATGGCGAAGCTTTCAGCGGTTGATGTGCTTGTGGGAGATCAAGGGGAGATCAGGAGAGACTGCAGGTTCGTAAATGACGATCAGGGAGAATCGGACCAGATAGAGTCAGTTCAGACACAATCAGGTCAGATGGAATCAGGTCAGACACAATCAGATCAGAAGAAATCAGGTCAGAGAGAATCAGAGTTCGCCGGATCAGGGTTCCTCCAATTTAATGAATGATAAAATACAGGCACTGATATTTACAAAAACATACGTGAATATAAGCATGTTTTTGCTGTACTGCCAGAAATATGGGTACTAACAAGTGTGACGTAGTTGTAATCAGTGTTGTTGTAAATTCAATATATGCTGTTTGTAAGAGAGGCCGAGAGC
Organism: Asparagus racemosus; assembly: GCA_037177215.1. Taxonomy (NCBI): domain Eukaryota; kingdom Viridiplantae; phylum Streptophyta; class Magnoliopsida; order Asparagales; family Asparagaceae; genus Asparagus; species Asparagus racemosus. Next base: position 32,439,188 of record JBAKGM010000001.1, read on the forward strand.
AAATACTACTTACAAATTGGCAAGAATCTGACGGCAATACTTATTGATATGCACCATGCTACAATTTGCAACTACACTTTGCATTTGATACTTCTGCAAGTCTGCAACCAAACAGCTTGAAATTTGTAAGACAGATTGCATACAAGCAAATGAATATGAATAATATGCCTTTCCTAATGAAGCATCCTTGCAAGATAGAATACATACACACAAGTTACAACAATTCATAACAAAAGGAAAACATTCTGGTTTTAGGTTCTTACAAGTGAGCAAAATTAAACTAAAAAAATTGTATTAAAAAAGAAGCTACATCACACAACCAATCCAGTTCCTTTTCTTTTCATTTTTCTTTTTGTGTTTATTGGTTTGCACCTGGTTCCTTATCTCTTCTTTTCATTTTCTTTCTCTGTTTATTGGTTTGCACCTGTTTTCTGTCTATTGGTCCGTACAAGCGCAATGCACATTCTGTCACAGCTTTAAGCAAAATTACACGAACAACAACAAATTCATTATATGTCGGAATTATTTTACTTTGTGAGATATCTTTATGTAGTTCATGAGCCTCCGGAGAGCCTTGCCACTGTCAACGGCTTCTCTTGCCCGGTCCAAGGCAGAATGTACGTCCTCAGCTCCTCTGCAGCCCAGTAAATGGTCAACCATTCCAGCGTTCAAGATTATTCGATCATAGGCTGGTCCTTTTTCACCAGATAATGCTGCTATACCCAACTCTATATTTTTCAGAACCTGAAATTTGGAGGAAGGATGTTGTATATAATTCACTAATATCGTCAAGCAATCAAGTTGTTGCTTATCCAAGTCTAGTTACTAGAAGATGAAGACATTCCTTGTAGATATAAAATTAGTTACCGTGGAAATGACTATTACATCTCAAGTCAAAATAACGTATATATTAGGTGGCAGATATTTCACTCAAGCAAATGCATGAGTTTGCATCCAAGTCAAAAAAAAAAAATCTCATGAAATCAATACCTGTCTTTCCTCTCTCCCCCAAGCAACAAGTTTCATCAATTTTCACTTTATTATTAGCTCCAAAAAAATAAAAATAAAAAACAAAAATAAGCACAAAAGTTCATCAAATTTATGTGTTTATGGAAGAACCAGTTAACACTATAAAACAAGCTTATGATTTTAATGAAAGCACACAATAGTCCAGTTAATATATTAAGAGAGAAGACAGGGCTGGAAGAAAGAACCTACCGATCTATCAGTTCTTGGAGTATCTGTTGGTTCAATACCATAATCTTTGGCATTAACATCAATGGAGAAACTCTCGCGTGTAATTCCTTCAAAAAGACGGAATGGATAATAAGTAGACAAACAGATCCATCAAAACAGAAAGTAAAAAAATTTCTATGAGTAGAAAGTAAAATTTTATGCATTTTAATAGGTATATATTGCACATACAACTATGAAGATTGAATGCTGAAAACCATGTTGGATTTAAGGGTTGGCACTTGGCACAATGTTTAGTTAACCCTGTCGGATTAACATTAATTCCACATGTCATATGCAGGTCCAAATTCCGGTTAACCTGAACACCTCATGTCCAACAAAATTTCTCACTCGATGGACAAGGTTCGGTTGGATTGAGCATATGAGAAGTTTGCATTGGACAGTTTTCGGGTTATATTAGGGTTAACCTTTTGGCATCCCAATCCAACCTAAGCCAGCATTGGTGTTATACAACTACGTGTGTATTTATGTAAATGCGTGTGAGTAATTAGCTATAACCCTAGCCCTCATTCTCTACCCTCTACAACTTGCCATGCTCATGTTTCAAGTTAAAGAAAGTTGAATTCGAACTAATTACATTTAAATATTTAGATATGCAACATGTAAAGAAAAAGGAATTACATCCTAAGATTTTTGGCATTCATACTACCTAGAATTTAATTAAAAATACATTGCATATTTCGAGTATTTTTTGTACAACTACTTATATAAATGTTAGTTTGAATTATTAAATATTAGTAGTTTTTGCACAATGATTTTATTTTAATATAACCGTGATAGATAACCTGACCAATATGACCCAAACAAGACTTTGCCCAACCCACCCTGAATATGGTACTTTATGATCAGGTTGGGTACGAGTTAGATTTGGGTTAAGTTCGGGTTAGGTCGAGTTCCAATAGTGTATTTGATGATTGCATCGCGCATGAGTTGGCCTTCACCCCAATCAAACATTCTATTGCAACCTCTATAATGGTATAGGGAAAGAAGTCAATGATCACATACCATCAAACGATGTGTCAGTTAAATTGAATGGAGAGCGAAATCCGGAACAGTGATTCACTGGAAGGCCTTTTGATGCATTCACTGATCTTGCTTTAGTTGTCATGGATAGTGCACCTTCCTCACCCTACAGCAGCATAAATAACAAGATGAGTTACGAGGCAGCTGCCTGAAATTATGAAGTATTGATATAGCATAGTTTTTTTTTCTTTCTTTTCCTTCTGTATGTGTGTGTGGACATGGTTATATTTGTGTGAGGGACAGAGGGAGGGTTTTTTTTTTTTTTTTTTTTTGGGGGGGGGGGGGGGGGGGTTA
>JBAKGM010000001.1:32449323-32465082 GCA_037177215.1 Asparagus racemosus
TATATATATAATAGAGACTCGTGAACAGAAGTACAGTGCTTCCACAGTAGAGCTTCTAATGAAATTAGTGTGCTTGCATTCTATATGTAGTTGTAAGAAAAAAATAACAGTTTGCAGTTGATCTAACTATTGAACTATTAGAACCAACAACCCATGTCTTGGAAATTTTGACCAGCGTTAAAACCTTGGTAAATCATTCCTATTAAGGCCAAACCATTGTTATAAAAGTGATTTCATTCATCTTTTACAATGTTATAAAAGTGTCCTCCTGTTTCCTAACTTCCAGTGACCAACAAAAATTGGAGCACTTAATCCTTTTGGAGATTACCTTTCAGTTGAAAGTGATAGATCATAATTATTCTTTAAGAAATAAAGGATGTAAGAAGTGGCAAATAGTCTGCATCAGGAAGTTAACAAATAAAAGTTTGGACCACAAATATGTCCAGCATGGACTAGTGCATGATTTATTGACCTAACGAATTGGTTGCCTTTATTTTAGAACACTTCAATTCGATATGTGATGCCTAATTTTTAATTTGTCCAGCTGGTGGGGCCAAAAAAAGAGCACAGTGGTCAATTTTCTATAACGCAAGAGATGCATTTTGCACCTAGAAATATCTAGTAGAACGACTTTTCCAAAATATGTGACATCTTTCAGTTTAAATTTAGTGTACACGCAGTTAAAGTATGCCGCAAAATGCCCCAAAACCGCAAAGACAAGGGTGAACTATATCCAGTAACTAAAGTCCGCAATGACTCTCTAGGTAACAAATTCAGATTTCATCAATATCTCCTTCTCTGACTTCAAATAAATTGTGCCACATAGTTCCCCAAAACAATAAATAAATAACAATAAACTTACAGTTTTTTATATTTTAATCCCATTTACGTCCTAATATGATGCTCCAGTTATATACTTTTTAGATGCCTAATGTCAAAGTTCCCAATTACCATTTACGAACATAAATAAGCAGAAACTTACCAAAAAATAAGAAGATAATTAAGTTGAACTACTAAGTTGACTTAAATGTAAGAAAAATCAGTAAGAGCTCTCAAAAGAACTGAGGTCACCTGATCTAAGAATCGTCTCAAGAACCACCATCGCCTGCTCATCGGTCATCGGTTTCGTCTGCTCCGGTCCCGTGCAAACCCTAGCCTGGGCCTCCAGCACTATCTGGTTCGGTCTCGGGATGTCGGAGCTCCGATAAGACGTCGACACCGCCGGATTCGGAGGATCCGAATCCAATAACCCAGTCAAATCGATCCTCTCCGAGTAGAGAGCGGACCTCGAGGTCGATCTCCGCCGGTTAAACGAGAGGCCGATTCGGGGAGTATGAGGGCTGAGAGAGATCCAGCTGGTTGAGTTCGAGAGGTTGGACTGTTTTAAGCGAGAGATTTTGGTGAAATTAGGGTTAGGGTTTGGAGAGAGGAGAGAGTTCATGATGAGAATTTGGGGGAGGAGCGCGTTGAGATTCGTTGTTGGGGGTCAGGTCCTCTTGGGGACGACGCTGTGGACTGACGAGAGGAGAGCGCTTTGAGAGGGGACGTTGTTAATAATAAAGGAGAGAGTCGGGAGAGAATGATATTTACATACAAGCCCTCCATAATCCCTGTATCGCAGGGGGTCCTAAGCTTCTTCTTGGGTGTTTTGCATATATACCCGGGATCTATCCTGTTTGCAGACTGATCATCCAAATCTAGATATTTGCGTATTACTCACATGTTCTCCCAGATTGAATTAAAATACTTTTCTCGTTTAATACTGTTAATTTTCAAATCAAAATAAATAAAATATCAAAAATACCCCCTCATCTCATTGCACGAAAAAAATCGATGTTCGTCGTTGGTGGGTGATTCGCTAATTTATCGTTATATTCTCTCATATTAAATTGAAGTACCCCTCTCATTCTTAGTTTGTTAAATCTTAAACGGTGGAAAAATAAAATCTCAAAATAATTGACCCTAGGCTCATCTTCCCATAGGAGATCCCTCTCTCACCTGCGATGAAGGGGGTATCCTAAAATTATTAGAATTATTTTATTTTATTTAATTAGGTATAGATTAGTCTTTTTTAAAACATATTTGATATCTAACCTAATACCATACAATGCACAATAATTAGCAAATAGTCAAATATGGAGGGTAAATCCACAAATATTATATAGGTTGGGGTCTTAGAGGTAAAAAAACCTTTATCCTTTTTCATTATCTTGTCTCTTTTTCCTTTTTAGGTTGAAGAAGACATGGATTTGTTCTCCAAAATGGTAGAACTATACCAATAAACATCAAGCATTCAAGTACTTATTCATTGTGGTTCAGTCCACCAAGTTTTTAACACCTTGGATTACTTAAAATAGGATATTATGTGGGATAGGCCTTGATGGTAGGGGTGCATTTGGTCCGGATACGACTTAGATATGATACTTATCATATCTATATCCGCTTACCAATCACGGGTACGGATACAGATACGAATATGCTTCGAAAAGAAAATTTCATATCTATATCCTCTAAAATCGAATATAGATATGCATGTGGATATATAGGCAGTTATACATGCGGATACAAAACAATTATGAGAAAACTAGATAATATTAAAATATATATATAGCATATATGATACAATAGAGTTCATTAATATGTTTGTTATATCTAAAAAGCTAAAATTAGATTTATTGATCATCAAAATTAACCTCAAATTCATTAATCTAAAGATTAAAACCATTGTGACAATATGACCAATATATAATCGAACAGGTTCGGATACGGGTGCGGATATTTCACTACATAACCATATCCGTGACCATATATTATCGATTATAGATTTTAGTAACAGTGTGACCAATATATATTTGGACATTTTCGGATACAGGGGCGGATATTTCACTACATAATCATATACGTGATCGTATCATATCGATTATAGATTTTAGTAACTATATTCGTATCATAAGTCCTAACAGATGTGGATACAGATATTTCCTCGGATACGAATATTTTTGTGCACCCTTACTTTGACGGCCATAAGGTTGTTGAAGGAGGTGACATCAAGCCCAATCACTAATCAATACATATTTCCAGTCATCAAAACTGAGCAATGGAAGGTGCCAATTTCCAAACACTTCCATTTCAGTTTAATCTCTGGCTTCATGTCTCATGGGAGAGGAAAATACACATAAAAATGGTGAACGCTTGAAACTCCACTTTGAACCCACTTCCATGGTTTTCATCAAAATCCATGAACCAAGCAGGCCAAGTATATTTAAAGCTCACAGTAAAATCCTCATACACATGTAACACGTAATAGCCCTTCCAGTATAAATTACACATCAGAATCAACTCATTAAACAGTGAAACTTGCAGGAAAAAACTGGAAATGCCAATTAATCACAACCCAATCAAGGATTGTTCATCCTCCTCATCATCATTCACAAGGGAAAAAAAACAATTTTCCATGATTTTTTTCCGAACTCCAGATTGATTACCTCCCTTTCATCCCTGCCAGCTGAGCAAAAAGCTCGTTGGCTACTGCAGTACTCGAGTTTTCTGGTATAGTTGGTGTGGGACCTGCTGCTGATGATAATGCCACTGGAGAAGCATCGCCTCCTTTTTCTTTGGATGTAGGAGTTTCACCTTCATCGTCATCGTTCTTCATCTGCAATGGAGTTTGATCAGTAGGTGTTTTGAGTTTTTGCTCCGATCGGTATTGAAGTAAATTACATAGTAACTCGTTCCAGAGGTAGACATGCCGTAAAACAGTGTATGAAACTAGCTAGGAAAAATCAAAAACTATTATCATAAATTTAACTTGTTTTCAGATACTGAGAAAAAGGGTACCAGAAAGTCTTTCAGATAGCAAATTTTATCAAAACATGTTTACATATAAACAGAAAAGAAAAAAATGGTTTCATGATTATTGAGTGCTTGCTCTTTAGGCAAACAAATGGATCATAAAAACACAGAATTAGTCAACAAAAAGACTCTTTTAATCTCTATGTTTCATGAAGACTGAAATTGGACTTCACTCAGTTTCAGAAAACTCATTCCTTGTCTTTAACTAGCTTTCAAATACTGAGAAAAATGACTAATAGAAAGGCTTTTTGATATCAAATTTTATCAAAATATGTTTAGATACAAAGAAGCGAAAAAAACTGTATCATGAATACTGACTGCTTCGGCTATAGGAAAAATCATGGGTCATAAAAGCTCAAAATTGTTTTTCATAGAACACCTATTAATCCTAATTCTTAATAAAACCTGAAATTGGACCTCATGAGTTTCAGAGAACTCTTTTAACTAGTTTCAGATGTCTTGACCTGAAAGTTGATTATGAGAATTTCCAGAAAAACTCATTCCTATTCTCTACCTAGTTTTCAGCTTTGTTTCAGAAAATACTGAATGTAAATTAAGTAGTTTCATATTTATTGCCTGAAATTGGACCTCATGAGTTTCAGAAAACTTTTTAACTAGTTTCAGGTCTCTTGACCTGAACTTGGAATTCTGAGAATTCCCATTAAATTCATCTGTATGGTAAGTGGTAACTAGTTTCAGGTTTTTTGACCTGAAATAGATTCATCTGAGAATTACCAGAAAATTAATTCCTATTCTGTAGCTAGTTTTCATTTCGTTTCAAAAAGGAAAAAAAAAATTCACCCTAGTTGGCGCAGGCATGGGAGGATTCGCCTCCTGCAGCTGCAGCGCATACTCAAGATTCCACAGCACATCCCCCATCGATGGCCTGTCAACTCCATACTCCGCCAAGCATTTCTCCGCCGCTTCCACATACTTATTCATTGAATCCTCATTAATACTCCCCGCAAGACACGGATCAATAATCTTCTCCATCAACCCTTTCCTCTTCCACTGCATCGCCCACTCTGCCAAATTCACCTGCTCCCTCGGCAAGGCCGGATCCAACGCCGGCCTCGCACACAAAGTTTCCAACAAAACGACCCCAAAAGAGTAAACATCAGATTTATCGGTCAATTGTTGCCTCCTGAAGTATTCAGGGTCGAGGTAACCAAAACTTCCTTTAACGGCAGTGCTGACGTGAGTCTGGTTCATGCCTGGTGCATCTTTTGACAGCCCGAAGTCAGAAACTTTAGCAACGAAATTTTCATCCAAGAGAATGTTTGTGGTTTTTACGTCTCGGTGGATGATCCCCTGCGCTGTGCCGGTGTGTAGGTAATGAAGTCCTCGAGCTGCACCTATACAGATTTCAAGTCTCTGCTTCCATGTTAGTGATGGGAGATCCTTGCCGTATATGTGATCTCTAAAGGGACCATGTTCCATATATTCGTAGACCAATATCATCTCTGAGTTCTCGTCGCAGTACCCAATTAAAGAGACAAGATGGCGATGTCGGAGTTTCGATAGCATCTGGATCTCGGTTTGGAACTCGGTGATCCCTTGCTCAGACTGAGGGTTTCCTCTCTTGACGGCGACTTTCATGCCATCATCGATCTCGCCTATGTACACATTTCCAAATCCTCCTACACCGATCACCGCATTCTTGTCCCAGTTCTTGGTCGCCATCTCCAGCTCCGCGAAGGAGAAGTAGCGGCCGAGCCCCATAGTCGACGAGAAGGTGAAGCCGTTCTTGTGGGACCCGTAGGCTGAGCCCTTACTATTTGTGAAGGATTGGCCTGTGTGGATGGGGAGAAGCCATGAGGAGAAACTTTTCGATTTTTGCCAGTCATGCGGTCTCTTGTACCATTTAACGGTCATTGCTGCAACTCCCGCTAACGCACCGAACCCCAGTGTGATCCCAGCCACCGCTATTGCCGTTTGCTTCATGCTGCTTCCGCCTCCATCGGCCTTCTTGCCGTCGACGCCAAACTCTCCGTCCAAGCTTCCGACGGAATTGCTCATCTTCATCACCTCAACACCGTTCAGAATCGCGTCGATGGTTCTTGTAGAGTCCTTGATAGGACCAACTTGAACCATGATCCTATCGTTTGCTATCGAGGCATTAACAACAACATCCTTGAAGTAAGCTCCGGCGAGGTTGCCATCGGTGAGGGTGGAGAGGTCCAACGGCGACGCGACAGTCATGCCATTGATGTAGACGTTGAAGTAAAGATCGTTCAGGTTCTTACTCACAATGTCGCAAAAATGTAGACGGACCAAGTAGGAGAATGAGGGATCAACGTCGAGGTTCCACGTAACGTTAAAGTTGGGGGTGCCGACGCGGGCGTCCTCCATCCGGACGGCCGACGCGTAGACCGAGCTAGGCGCAATGAGGGGGGATATACCGGCCCCGTACTTGACGATGCTCGATGTCACACTGACTCTCTTGGCCGTCGACCGTGACATGAGATACGGCTCATCGGTGACCCACTGACGGGCGAGGGTGTCGTTGGCTGACGTAATGGTGGCACCGCCGACATTTAACCGATACTTGGTCTGGTACCCGTAACCCGATAGCCCATTAACGGGGCCGACGGGGGAGAGATTATTCCCAGAGTCATCGATCAGGATGTTGGGGGCGGAGACAACCTCAATGCCATTGATGAAAGCGGCGGACTCGCGTAGTGGGGTGAACTTGAGGTTGATTTTGTCAGAAGTGGCGTTCACGAGGTACTCCTTGAGAACGAACTCCTTGTCGTTGCTCGCCGTGAAACTATGGAGGAGGACATTGTTATCGGTCATGACAGAAAAGGCGGCAGTTGTGAGGGGGAAATTGGAGTTGGCGAGGGGGAAGAAGTGGAGGCGGATCCAATGCCATCCCGGTTGGGAGAGATGAAAACTATAAGTCGCTTCGTCGTGGAAGATTCGCGCCGAGAGATAGATAGGAGAGGGAGCACCATCGGCGGAGGGGACGGAGACGTGGACCTCATCCTTGGCAGAGAGGAAGGGGTTGGCCTGAGCGTCGGTTTTGAAGGGACGACCGTCAGGGCTCGTGATCGGAGCGCTACCACCACAGTCGATGAGGTAGTTGTCAGCAGGGACGAATGGGCCCGACGGTGGTGGATGTTGCATTTGCCCCGAGACGACGGCAACCGCAGAAATCAGAAAAATAACTGGGAGGAAGAGATCCAACATCCTTGGACCCTTCTGTTAGAGTTTTCTTTTTTATTGGTTTTTTTTTTTTACTTGTGTTTTTCCAGTTTTTGTTTTTTTTATTTTCCCCTTCCTCTCTCTGTTGTTTCCGGTCCCTTGGCAGGGGCTCGGAAATGGAAAGAGGGGAGGAGGAGGTTGGATTGAATAACTACCTCTTATTTTGTAAGTTAGTGGTCGGCATGAAGTGGGTGACCGAGTCAATAGGTAAATAGACCAACAATTCTCCGGCGTCATCTCTTAACCAGTTGTTAGTTAAGAATAAGAGTAATTTGATTATTGATCACAAGATATTTTAGCTAGTAATTTATTCTTAGCTAACCCCAATTTCACGTCATTGGATAGGCTGATTCATTGCTCAAGTTCCATAATTGTAGCTGAGCCTAATAGATGTGAGTGACTAAAACAGAAAAGGTCAGAGCCTGCATAAAATTGGTTGCTTGTTTCTCTCTAGCAGTCAACTTCGATTGAAAATTGACAAAACTGTAGCAATTGGATTGGACTAAATCACAGTAATGAGTGAAAGAACCATAAGAATCTGCAGTAACAAAAGCTTGCAGGGAAGTTCAAAGAATTTGTTCTAAGAACGAAAATTAACATGAACAAACTATCTGCGCATAACATGACAATAAATTAACTGTAACATGGCCATTTTGGGTTTTAACTCAGATACAGCTCACAGAAATTTCAAAACATAAGATGAGCAAAATGAAGCAAACAACTTCTCACAGGCATTAAATCAAACACCAAATATGCAACAAGAGACTAACCTTGATAAGCCCTCCACATATCAACAAACCCCCTCAACCCCTTCACCATCTTCCCCTTCCACTCATCGGAATCCGGCCTCGGCCCCGTCAAGGCTACACAACTATCCTCCCCCTTCAACCCAAGATCCAAAACCCACAGCCCGTCATCAACCCCAAAAACTTCACTCATCGCTCTCAATGTCTCCTCCATTACCAGCTTCCCATCTCTTTTCCCATCCTCAGACTCAACACAACTCCCTCCACAGTTCACCATTATCCTCCCGCCTTTCCTCAGCCGCTGCTTCAACTTCACCCACGTCGACTTCTCTTGAAGCTCGGGTATCAAACTCCCTTTACTAAACAAATCCACCAAGATCCCAGAAAACCCATTGTCGATCCCGGCATCCAAAGCGTTTCCAATGTAGATAAACAGCTTGTTCTCCATTTGCCTCTCGAGCTTCTCGAGCCCGAAGAACTCCCTGCCGACGGATATAACAGCCGGGTCGAGCTCCCACCCGTGGATTTCAGAGTCCGGGTAGAAATGGAGGATCAAGCGCGCGGCGGAGCCAGCTCCGAAACCGAGGACGGCAATGGGGCCCGCGGCGGGGAGGATTGGGGGGAGAGTGGCGAAGACGTCGAAGTAGGTGCCGGTGAGGGTTTTGAGGAGGAAGGAGAGGGAGTGGATGTTGCCGGGGGAGTCGAGGAGGAGGAGGCGGGACCCGGCGAAGGGGCTGTCGACGGCCCTTCTGGAGACTTCTAGAACGCGGATGTCGTTGTGGCGGGAACGGAACTGGGCGAGGGTCTTGACGTCTTCTCCGGCGATGCCGCCGTCCGCGCCTGAGGTTTTGGCGGGAATGGAGGTTGGAGGGCGTTTTGTTTGATGAGGTGGTAAGCGGAGGAGTGGATTGAGACTGAGGGTGTTCATATTTTCCGAAGGGGGAAATTGCCACAGGGGAGCTTTGTAAAATGATTTAGCTCCCTCTATTAATAAAGGAATAGAGTGAATTATGAAAATCATCAACAAAAGCGGGATATTTAAAACCAGATATTGCCTGAATATCACAATGGAAAAAAGATGAACTAGTTGTGCCAATATGCGATAAAGTGGGTGATTGATTATGTTTCCCTCCTACAATGAAAGATGAAAAAATAAATGATTTTCAAACAATATATAAATGCACTTCGAAAAATCTTACAAAACTAAAATCATTCAATTTTATAACTTATCATATTATCCTATGAACACTAGGACCCGTTGGGGGGCCTCATATTCCTGATAGTATTGCTTGCAACAAATGTAAACTTCTCTGAAAGAATGCAGAACCCATAATTGAAATCGAAATTGTCAATGGATAATAGTAACGGTACACATTGCAAATAATATCTCGATCATATGAACCCCACAATCATAAACCATTTTCAAGGGTTTCAACTTCTCGGTCTGGGAACTCTATATCTGGAAATTTAGGAGGAAGGGCAAAGGTAGGTTGCTCGCTAGCCTTTCCTTGAAAAGCTAGACCCAACGCGTATCCCAGCGCTCTAGCTACGGGTACTGCAACTGCATTCCCAACTTGTATATACCTAGAAATATAAGGGAATAATGTTGTTATATGTTGTTATATTGAAACAAACTAACCAGACATCAAAGAAGAAGGAAACGAGGGAAAATTGTTAAACTAAGTACACAAAAAACAATTTAATTACATTGTAAGTAATGGTACCATATTTCATCCGATAAATAAAACATGTTTACTATGTGGTCCAATGATAGTATACGCATACAATTACTAACGCTAGATTGAATCTGCTCACTTGTCCCTATATCGCTGAATTTACTAGCAAGTTGAATAGGTTGTCAAAAACGTGAAACATAGTTTAAGTAACAGATCCTTCTCCCTTTAAAGCATCACGTCCCCCGTCCAGTAAGGCAACATATGTATCTATGGAATATAGTTTATATGTATACATGTGAGAAATTTGGCTCTTAGGTTCAAGCATGGCCGTCCTGTAACAAATGTATTTTATGTAATCATCTTGTAGACTGTTCACTAGTCTATATCAACAAGCCTTTCAATATCATGGCAAGGCCTCTCTTGTATTTTGTTAACTAAGTCCATAAATTCTGACTAGCTAAGGGAGGATGAAGCCTGGTTAGTACACGGTGATATAACATTGTCAAATATTTTCATACACCTTTGCTCCATATCCCACCTCGTTCTAATGATGCGTTGTAGAAACTATTTCTAACATAAATATTGAATGATACACTATATGTATATAAAGATGAACCAAGCACTTGGTCAGCAACAACTTTTATATTGATATGAGTCTTTCCATTCAGTCCTCTACTGTAAAAGCCAGATTACTTAGTTTCTCTTTTGGATCTCTTCTACATGTAATGAACTAACGATAGATTATTTGCTTATCTTTAATTAGCTTGTGATTGAGTACAAATTGATTTGAGGTTTTCCATTCAGCCCTCTCATGTTAAAGTTCTGTTTTGGATCTCTTCAACATGTAATGAACTAATGATAGATTATTTGCTTATCTTTAGCTAGCTTGTGATTGAGTACAAACTGTGATTTTGCAAAAGCGGAATGAGATTCCACTTTCTTATATTTGTTGCTTTTTTGCTTAGCAATTTTGCGAATGAACTTGCATTTTGAAATGTATAGATCATCAGATGAACATTACATGGTTACTTCGCAACTTTAGACGAATCTGACTGGAACATAATAAACAGCTTAAAGAGAACTAATTCTATGAAAGTATGAATTATGTTTCTATCAACTGAATTTAGCGTACTGTGGATCATTGTAAACTTTTTAGTTGAATTGTAAAGATATTCATGTTGGAACAAAATTGTACAATGTCAATTTTGAAAGCTTTTCATCTTGACAATTGCTATCTTGGGACATTGTAAGGTATAATTAACGAAAAATATTGGATCATAACCGAAGTATGAAATCTCTAAATTGAGAATTTTTCATGTCATAAAAGCAGAGAAGCTATCCAATTTAGGTAAAGAGTTCACCTTTCTTTTATGGGGCCACAAAGCTTATAGTGATCTGGAAAGCCTTGAAATCTTGCATTCTCCCTGACAGTCAACACACGATCTTGCACAGGGTGCAACACTGCCTGATATATTCAAGCGAATTAATCAAAATGCAATTCAGCTATTCTAATAGTAAAATACATTCTAGGATGTAAAAAGAAGCCAGATACATAAATTTTATCAACAAAAGAACCTGGTTATGAGGCTCCGCTCTTGTGACAACAGTTGCAATTGTTTCATCCCACCACAAGCGTCCGAAAGGCCTAAACAAAATTTTAACTTCTATAAATGCATGACTCAAGAATTAATGGAAACATGAGATAAACTTACTTTGAGGATTTTCCCTTCACAAAGGACAGGGCATAGTCTGGCACCTGGATCATAAAAACTGTTAAGATTATGCAAAATGATAAGAAACAAGAAACAAATTCAAGGTATTTACTACCAGTGGTTTTCCAGATGGTAACTTCACTCTTTCCATATTAGGATCCAAGAAGACAACGTTATCAGGCCCAACTTTAACTCCAGGTAAGTTCCTAAAGTTTGCAGCCTGTGGTACAAGTAGGAAAAAAATGTGCTACTCTCAGCTTTCAAGAGAGTTTATGTAGTTGTAAAAGAAAAAGGTTTGGAAAATTACCTTCATTTTTGGAATTTGACAAACACGAAGATAATCATCTGGTTTCAGTTTCAGAGGCCTATGGTCAAAAAGTTTTTCACATGATTTCTCACCTGTAAATGATGAGATTAATAGCTTAGAAAATGACAAAAGGTGGAATCAGAGTTGCATCATTCTAATCCACATATATCAATAGAAGAGAGAAAATTTATGTCCTGAGATCTCTAGTACAGTGATTATGTTGCAGAGAACAACACATCAGGTGTCAGCATAGGGGTCAAAATCAATATACAAGAATAGAAAGGTAATGTCAGCTTCAATCACCATAAGATAAAGATAATGTGAGCAATCTAGTTTTGGACAAAGAAATAGTAACAACAAATGCAGAAATCAATACCAAGTATATGAAACAAACATACGGAAGTACGTGAATGAATCATAAGCAAGCAAGCAACTATAGCATCCACATATTTCACAATTACTAACAAATTAAATACAAACTGCATAGCTATCACGTTATAATAATCTGAACAAATACGAAACATGGAAGCAAACAAGAGAACAATAACAAAAGAAAATGCTGATGAAAAAAGAAAATAAATAATGAAAGCGAACAAATTAAAGATAGAGGAATGACAATGACGAGGGAACATCACTATATACTAATTTTTATACCCTCTCGAGCCCGACGAATGAATCGTTGGAAGTTTGTTTTTGGAGGTTTCCCATACTCCATTTCATCCCTTTCTTCATCATTAGCAACCTGAATTAAGAATAAATGTTTGACTTAGGATGAATTAAAACATGACACCTGTAAATAATTTTCAAAGTACACGTACTTCAGGCAGATCAGATATGGCATCTTCAAGGAACAAAGCTTTCTCCATGTGATAATCTTGAGTCTCCTTAAATGGAACAACACTTAACTACAGGAGAGGAACAGAATTAAAATTTTCACTATTAAACAGGAAATAATTTGTGATAACATCCTGCATGAGAAATGTCTAGTCTAGAAAAAACCTCAAATTCGGTTGGAATGACACCACGTGCCACAACTTGGTGGGTAGCCAAGGGAAACTGGGGCAATTTCTGTGAGGCATATACATGCATTACTAATAACATAAATAATAACAAACTACTAATTCTAGCAATTGCAGAGGAAACGACGACAATACAAACATTGGTTCGAAGAGCCCCCCATAGAAATGCTCTTAATCTGAATTGAGGAAGACCAAAAGACCCAGCAGCCATAATCCCCAACCTCGTTTGGTAATCCATGGAAAGCAATTGGCTTAGTGCATATCGACCAAGGTATCCATCAGCAAACTTCAAAATGTCAACGACATTCTCCATGAGAACATACTTCGGTTTCAAAAAAGCCACAATTTGCATAAAAACTGTAAGCTGATAATTTTTAGGATCTTCAAGCGGAGCTTTCACATTCCTAAACCTATTAAACCCGCTAACTCCCTGACAAGGTGGGCCTCCACAGATGACATCTACCCTACCCTGCATATTGGTAAAGTGTTCAAAAAATTTTGAAAGAGTTAAAAAGGATCTGAAAAATTTTCCTGGGGAATAAGAAGGTTAAGATGTACTTACAGGCAAGGGTAAGATATTATTTCTATATCCAGTCCGAACAAACTCATGAATACTCTCTTGACAATCACTGCATTTCAAATCAAAAATTAATCAAGGAACCATTAAAAGAGCTCATTTAATAGAATGAAAAAGTACCTCAAACCAGAAGCAGGCTCCCATGTATCGTCCTCAGGACCATAGCCCTTCCATCGGACCTATATTAGAAAATACTTTAAGAACATGAAAGAAACTTATGGAAATTTCAAGCAAACAAGCATTTTTGTTAACACAATTTGATTTAATAATTAATTAAGTAAATTAATTAAGAGACTTAATAATTAGGGTTAGGTTTACCTATTTAATTAATATCAATTAATTTAATTATTAGAGTTTAATGTTAGAGGAGTATTTTTGTCCTTGTACTACAGTCATTATCACAATTAGGGGGTACATTGAAAATTTTTGAAAGTTTAGGGGGCGTTTGTGAGACATCTCGAAGCCTAGAAGGGTTTAGTAGAATAAAAGTGTTCAGAAGGTTTTATGAAATTTACCCTTGAAACAAAGCCTGCGGATACAGGACAAAGTTGAATATTTCCTAGTACGTACGCTCATGATTTTGTCTAGGAATAGGTTATACTCGTATAGCAACAAGTAGCTATAACAAAATTTAGAGAAAATGTGGGGTAAAAAAAGAACAGAAAACTAAATCTTGATTCCTCATACCTTAAACTTCAGTCCCACCTCCTCCAGGTTTTCAGTTTTTCCGTAACATATCCCCACAATTTTCCCAACTTCAAACTCACCGGGAGATAGTGAACCTTCAGACTCTTCATCCTCATCATCTGACTTAACACCATGTTTATTAGGAGAGTTTTCATCAAAAACATCAACGCTTTGACATAGCTTATACCACTCATGTAAGAGAGATAGGAAATCCTCTGCCATCTCATTCCGAACCTGTAATCAAGAATTGAAACAATAGCATTTACCATAACATTCGAAAAACTGAATAAAATAAATAAACTAGAAATTTGTTTCAACTGAAAGCATATATAACAATTAATTGTTCCAAGTTTAAAGATTATAATATCTCTAAGAACCGCTATAAATACATTGTACTCTTTAACTTTAAATGATTTATAACATCCTAAGAAATACCTCAGTGTTTGGGTGGTTTAGCTTCAAACTCTCGCATGCAAAAGGATTTAAATCAACAGCCCATCGCTGTATGTAACCCACAACATGTTAAAATCAAACATGGAGTAAACAAGCAAGGAACAAATAAATTTATGTGATTAAACTCACAGTTTGAAGATTAAGGCCTGATAGTTGTGCCCCATGACACAATCCTGTCGACATTGCACCACAACCAGAGTACAAATCGAGCAATGAAACTTCAGAATCATGTTTTGATCTGTTCTTTGACAGATCAGTGTCACTCTCTGAAGAGAGTGATGAAGGTGTCTCAATTCCACTCTTCCCATCCTCTGAACAGATCAGGATAGGGAGAAAAGTAAGACATCCAAACTTTATTCATAACAATGCAAATAAAAGGAAAAAGACAGAATAACCAAATGGCATTACCTAAAGAAAGATTCGCAAATGTAGAAAATTTAGGTGAGTACGACATATCATAATACAAGTCACACGGAGGCTTGCTCTCACTCTTAGATGATGAATCAATCTAGGAAACAAAACCACAATAAAATAGAACATTAACAATTAAGAAGATACTACAATGCTTATATTTTTCTATGTAAGACTAAGAAGTGTTAAAAAGATTACAAAAGTTCGGAGTAACCTGAACTATCTGAACCTTCGATACAATGCAATCCAGAATATTGTCATCTGTCTCCGTTGATAGAAATACTCGTCGAACATCATGAGAAAGTGTTTGCTTTTGAATAACCTTAAAAGCATAATATGTCATATAAGAATCCAAACACTTTATAACAGTCAAATAAAAATATAGGATACTTACAGTGTCTTTAGTGCGAAAAAACCACTGACAAGTGAAATATAATTGATTATCATGAGCTTTGAAGAACTCTATGATGCGACCGATATAATCATCTTCCCCTTCTCCAGCCTAAAGGAATAAGTTCTTACTATGTCAAAAAAATCTATAAAAGCATAAAACTATGATTCTCGGATAACCTAGTAGTAATGCAGTATAAATAAGAAAGTTGAGGCTTGCAATCATTTTCCAATAAACAACCTAAAATTAGTGGAAACATGTGTTACATATTAACAACCGGATCTGTATTGGTTAGTTTCAACAATTGAATCATAATATATTCATGAAAAATATCGACCTTGTTAATTGTCAACTCATAAGGCAGATAAAGGAAAGTTTATGTTTCACGGTAAGAAAAAATGGAAATAAGAGGCCCCACAATTTGAACAGAATACTATTGCCTGGTTCCTCCACAGTAAGCTGAAACAAGTATTTAGTTCTAACTAGTAGTGAAAGGAAATTTAATATTTTTAAAATCCATTTTGTATCCAAAACCATTTAAATTTGTGAATACTAACAGTGAGTAGCCAATGTAATTCAGGAAAAAAATATACGCTAAATGGAGTGGACTTAGGTACTTATAACGGCTTTATATCCACTACACTCATGCATGTTATTAAGTTGTTCATATATATATATAAAGGGCCAGAATTGTTGTTAATGAGTTGAAACTTATAATTAT
>JBAKGM010000001.1:32472548-32484503 GCA_037177215.1 Asparagus racemosus
AGATCCACAGAAACAGGCGAGAAGGAAGTTTATTTCTTTCTCAGGAGAAATACATCAAGAAGGTATTAGAGAGATTTAGCATGCTTGATGCCAAGCCTGTGAAGACTCCGCTTGCCGCTCATTTTCGCCTTTCAGTAGATTTGTCACCTCAGACTGAGGAGGAGGAGCAGTACATGTCCTATGTTCCTTATGCTAGTCCAGTTAGAAGCATTATGTATGCTATGGTCTGTACCCGTCTATATATTTCACATGCAGTCAGTGTTGTGAGTCGATATATGGATAAGCCAGGAAAAGTCTATTAGCAGGCTGTGAAATGGATACTCAGATATTTGAGAGATTCTACTAATATTAGTTTGTATTTTGGCAGGAACACAGACTCAGATTGCAGAATACTTGGCTATTATGATTCAGATTATGCGGGCGATTTAGATAAGAGACGATCTCTGACAGGTTACGTATTCACTCTTTCAAGTAGTGCCATTAGTTGGAAAGCGATTTTATAGTCGACGGTTGCTTTGTCTACCACAGAGGCAGAGCATATGGCAGTGACAGAAGCAGTGAAAGAAGCTATTTGGTTAAGAGGTTTAGTTGAAAATCTCAGCTTACACCAAGGTGTCACTACGGTGTTTTGCGATAGCCAGAGTACCATACATCTGACGAAGCATCAGATGTATTATGAAAGAACCAAACATATAGATGTCAGATATCATTTTATCAGAGAAATTAAAGTCATCGAGATTGGGAAAATTGGTACTGCAGATAATCTAGCAGATATGATGACTAAGCCCGTACCTTCGTGCAAGTTCGAGCACTGTCTCGAATTGCTTAGAGTTCAACAAAGCGGGGGTTAAGCCCATAAGGGGCTTCTGGCGAGACAAAAAGTGCGATGAGAAGATCTTCGTATTTAAAGTCAGGGTAGAGATTTGTGAATATTTAACTTTAAATCTACTTACCTAACCCTCTACTATGTCACCAGCCCTTTTCTATTTTTTTATTATTTTCTTATGGTTATATAAGAGGGTGAGGGGAGAGGGCTTGCATCAGACAGAGAAAGAAAAGAGAGAGGTAGAGAGGAAGGAAAAGAAAAAGGAGAGAAGAAAAAGAGAGTTTTTTCTTCTGAGTGTTATTCTCCTTAAGAGTTCGTGGAGATTTTAGAGTGATCCCCTGTTTATAATATTCTTCTCTGATTAGTGAAAGTTCTCTGCTGTTCTCGCCCGTGGACGTAGGTCACCGAACCACGTTAAATCCTTGTGTGCTGTTTTCTTTGTGTTCAATGTGTATGTTCAATGTTGTTATTATCCACTCTGTATAGACATCTTTTGTGTCTGTGAAGCCCCTCCGCTGCAACAGTAGGAGTGATTCATACTCTACGAGAAGGCGACAAATGTGCACATTGGAAGCAATTCATGAGGAAGAGACTTGTGTTTTCAGAATGTCGCCCCCCCTGAATTAGCTTGGTTTATTCATAAGGATGCTAATAGTAGGAATTTTGTAAGAGTAGTAGTTTTAAGTGCATGTAACTAGTGAAAAAAAGCTATTCACAATAACTTATGAACAAAAAGGTTTAAGACAGTTTCTTGAAATTCGTGAAACTTACCCAATTAATAATAGGAAATAATATGTATGGGGTGACGGCTCGTTTTGCTAAATGAGAGAGATAACCATGTGGGAGGCCTACCTTCCTTGTCACATTAAAAATGGAGAACCTCGCCGTTTTCATCTTGTGGTAGCTCATTTTGCTAAATCAGCCGCCAGCTCATAACCATCTACCCCTTAATAATAATATCCTCAATTGGAGTGTACCCTAAATACATCTGACCCGTTATCACCCCTATTGTCCGATACGTATCCATGAGAATCATGGGCCGTTGGATCATCATGTCCCACCCTCCGAGTGAAAGGTATTTGCTGCTGATTCCATCTAAATTTCTTCTCAAAATTTCTTAATTAATAAAGTTTTATCGCTCGGGTAGTTCACTGTCTCGATTTTCTTAATGTTATAGACGATGTGATCATCTTGTTGAGCTTGCACTTTGTTTATCTGTCGTTGGTAATTTGATACAGCGTTGTTACCTAAAGTGCCCACTACATGTTTGACAAATTTCCCAAAGCTTATTTATTATAGCGATGCTAGAATTTGATGTCTATATTACGTTTATAAGAAGCTGCACGCGAAGTGAAGGGTAAATTGCTTGCTAGTTATGACCTATTAAGTTCTTGCTGATTGAACATTCTACATAATATACTAGCATGCTAAATCATGTTACCGACGATATTTCACATATTTACGCATATGCATGCTTGCACGTGCATGAGATGCGGACTGCTTGGATCAAAATCTTTGAGAAATTGTGAAACTAGTAGTTGATGCTTGTGACTGCATGCCTGATGAATCGTAAGTTCCAAAGCACATTGATCCACCTGTTTTTGCGTTGAGCAAAGCCTTCATGCGTGTGAGACTCCTAAACTATTCCTAGCGTTCAAATTTAAAAAGTTTTAGTCATCAGGTTAATGCCAATTTTAGGGGTTGATTTGGTTGTTATGTAACTTAAAAAACCTGCTTGTGACAGTTCTCTAGTATATTAAGCCTGTCATACGCTTATATTCCTCAGCAGCGACTAATGTTAATCTTGTGTCATATTGATTTTTTTCTTAACAAATCATTGTTTGTACAATATTTCCTTATGGAAGATGAAAAATATTTGCCTCCTCAAAGATGTCTTCTTTATTTCCCTATGAAGAAGCCTAATGGGTGATAAATTTCCTGGATGGCACTGGTTGTAAATAATTCAAGTTTTCATGTTGTCTTTGTGAATTCTACTAGTATTCTATAGTGGAAACTTATGAGTTACCATGTTTGTTGCTCTCAGTGTATCATTTTTCCTCAGGAGATGTTTCATTTTTATGGTAACTCATTGCCAGCCCTTTCAATACACTAAACTAAGATGAGAACTGGTCACGGTGCATTTC
Source organism: Asparagus racemosus (assembly GCA_037177215.1). Taxonomy (NCBI): domain Eukaryota; kingdom Viridiplantae; phylum Streptophyta; class Magnoliopsida; order Asparagales; family Asparagaceae; genus Asparagus; species Asparagus racemosus. The sequence continues at coordinate 32,475,519 of JBAKGM010000001.1, forward strand.
CCACAAATGCTAATAGCATGAAGCACCCTACCATATGTTGCACCACTTTGCTCTTTGTTACCTTATTGACCTTTTGGATAAATTGCATGAGAATCACGAAAAACCCATAATTTTTTTCTTGCACTAAGTATATAAATTTGGTGTCTCCAAACTTATTCTAGACATGTTAGCGAACAGAAAGTAAACTCATTCTCTTGATAGCTTTGTCGGAGATCATAAAGTTCTCTACCAACTGGCACAAGCTCAAGGATGTTACGAAGAAAAACCATATAAAGCACATATATTCACATACTGTTTAGCGGCATTACAACCTTCACGACACAAAATACCAGAGGGAATGCTATGAGAAACGTGGTCTTTCTTTATCTTTGTACAGAGAAAGAGCATAGACTAACACAAGCACTTAGAACAAATATAAGCACTCAATCACGCTTAACTTGTAATGATAGAGAAAATCTTACTAAAGAATGGGCCATGATTATACCACATCAAGAACTGACCTTCATAACTGATACTCATTTCGCTGATAGTGTCTTTGAGTGGGAGGACTTACCTGTAATTGCCTTCTTTACTTTTGCAATTGAATGCTTGACCTTTGATCCCACACCTGATAATAGACCATGAGACTTTTTCTGTGTTGGCTTCGACTCTGCATCCCTATCCTCCACTTTTATTTCTGCGTTATGATCATAGTCATCTGGATTATGTTCATCTTCTTCTTCCTTTTCATCTTTTTCAGCATCTATTTTGTCTTCATCTACCTTGGTATCTGTTGTCTGTGCAGGGTAGTTTTCATCTGCGTTGACCGCAGAGCTTCCTTCCTTCAAACTCTTTTCAGCCATCTGCTCTGGTTGAGTATAAGAGTCGGCTGCAAGATCTAATTGCTGAACTTGTAGTGACTCAGCTAGTTTCATTTCTTCGGTCGTGTCATTACCCACCTGCACTTGATTTTGATTTGTTGCTTCTTGTTTCCTTTCAAAGTCTTCTACTTGTTTCCCTTCTGACTGCACTCCTGTGGTTTCTCCAAGTACATGATCATTAATGGTATAGGCCAAAACCGTTTCATTGAGACCAGTTTTCTCTGGTTTTTGTTCTTCCTCTTTCATTTCATATGTCTCTTCATCTATTTTGTTTTCTTCTACCTTGGAATTTGTTGTCTCCAAGAGTTGCTCTTTATCTAAGCTGGCTTCTGGGTAGTTGTTCTCCAAAAATGTTTCAGCCATCTTTAGAGAATGAATGCTAGATTCAGTTACACGATCAACTTCTTGATCATTTTGGGATTCAGATAGTTTCAGCTCCTCCTCTGAATTATTCTTGAAAACTTGCTCTTGGTTTTCAAGATCTTGCTTCTCTTCACCACATTTTATTTTTTCAACCTCTGACATAATCTCAAAAGCTTCTGCATCGTTATGCTCATTCTTGATAGATAGGCCATCAGATTCCACACATGCACCTTTGACCTTTTCTCTATCCTGCAAGCATCGCTTGCTTTCCTCACCAACTTCTTTCTGCAAACTATCCTTTTCCAAGACACTGTCCTGAACTGAAATATCAAAATCTTTGTCCTGAGTTTCATTGTCCTTTTGAATTTCATTTTCTGTTATGGTGTCTTTGAGAACAGTTCCTTGAATTTTCTCATCTTGCACTGAATCAGGCTCTCTGCAGTCTTCACTATCCACAGAGATTTCTTGGATGCTTTTCTGTACGGCTATCAATTCCTTGCTACAATCTGCATCAATATAAATTGATTTTACAGGTGATATTATCTTGATTTCTTCCTTTCCGTCATCAGTCGCTGTCATTATTGATGTTGACTCGTCAACAGTACTTTGTAGACTTTCATCATCCTTAACAACTGTAGTTTCTGAATTCTCCTTCACGTCATAGCTTTCTTCTGTTTGAACTGATTCTGGAATGCCTTGAAGCTTCTCAGAGCCTACTTTATCTTCAGACATGCTTTGTTCTTCGATTAGCTGTACATCATTCTTCTTATCTCCATCATTATTATTGTCCATTGCATCTTCATGTTGCCCATCACAATCTCCATCAACTTTTTCACCTCCTTCTAATATATACTTCATCAGAAAATGCGATACAGGCAAGTTATCTTCAGTTTCGAGACTGGCCTTTTCTGTTGGTTGTTCTGTTTCCATTATTACTTCTTGTGGCTCTTGCATTACATATTGTTCACTTACTTCTTTGGACTCCAGGTCTGAAACTTCTTTTATCTCTTGTCTTTCTTCTTTGCAAATGTCATCTAAACGTGAAATCTCAGCGACATAAATGTCTTCACCTTTCACATCTGTATCACAAGCAGTTGAATCAGCAGAACTGAATGTAAGCTGCTCAACTACATTTGGCTTTTCTACACCGCTTGTCATTTCCTTTGAATACTCTGCTTCTGTTCCAGTGACACAAGCCTCCTCATCATATTCACTGGGCCAATAATCAGATATCTTGCTGAACTTCTCACCTACTTCCTGTTTCGCTTCCTCAGCTGGTGATGCAATAGAGGATGAAGTGTCAAGATTCTCCGTTGAATCCTTCACTAATATGATTTGTTTTGAATCATACTCTTTACCCTGCTGATAGAAAACATGAAATATTAACTTTGACTAGTGCTCTAAACATGAAAATGAAAATGTCAAGAGTATACAAAATAATCACTAAGGAGATTGAGGTTTCAGTATATGCATTTTGATCTGACCTCATCATCTGAAACTGTATCAACTGTCACTTCATTTTTTTTCTTGTCTTTATACTCTTCCTTCAGAATCTGTTCATGGGCGGCTTCAATTGCATCCTCTTCAGGCATGATATCCTTCTGAATACTCTCTATTCGATTAGTGATTTCTTGGCTCCCAAGCATTGTGTTCGAGGACACTTCATGCTGCATGAGATCTTCTCGATCTTTCTGCAACTTTATGTTTAGTGGTTCACTTCTCTCTGCTATTTCCTTATCATGTGCAGCAACACTGTCACTTTGCTCAGGGTTCCCATTGGTTTCAAGGTCCACACTCTCCTTTGGCTGGTGAGGTCCTTCTCCTTCTGCATCTGTGCTTTCTTGTGCCAGCTCATGCGTAACAGGCAACTCACCATCCAGCTTGCAGTGGTTTCCTCCATTATGTTCATCAGCAAAATCATCAGTCGGACCCTTCATGTTCAAGGTCAGCATTTCAAAAACTAAGTCAGCAAAAGCTTTGACACTAAGCAAACTAAATTTAATTCAAGAAAAATAAACTTAATTCGATCCATAAGAATGGAAAGATAACTCTCTTACCTCTTCACTAGGACTTTGCCCCTCAGCAGCGTGAGTTGGCTTGTCACTTAGGCTTCCCAATTCTAATTCATTTGCTGATTCCACGAGCTTCATATCTCCATCTTCCAAGAAGTTCTCTTCATTGTTAATTTCAATAGTTTGTATATTGGTTTCATTTTCATGAATATCTTCAGCTACAGCTGTTGTTTCAAGATTCTCAGGGATGATATGAGGGGATTTTTCTGACCCTGGAGCCTCCAACTTTTCTTCATTTGAGCCATTTTGAGTAGTTTCCTCATCTTTAATTTTTGCATTCTCATTGGCCTCGCATGCATCACTTAATTCATGGGATTTCTGCTCTGTCTGTATTTCATTTTGATTTTCTTGTGCCTGATCTTCCACTTCCACTTCCTCTTTCGGTAAGCTTGTCTGGGTTCTTTGTTCTTCTTCGCTTGCATGATTCGTAACAGACCTTATGCTGTTATCTTCTGGTATAATGTGTATTCTCTCCTCAAGAACTACTACAGAGGTATCTTGCATATCCTTGTCAAGTGAAATCTTGTTAGCATGTAAGGTATCACCCATTGTTTCCGTATCTATTTGAGATATGGACTTAGCCTCTGTAACCTGTTTAACATTTAAAATTTCACTTTCGTGTTAACAAATAAAAATCATGAAGAAAAAGGCAAGGAAAGCAAAAGAAGAGGGAAACAAAGACTCTTTACCTCTTCATCAGTGCCATCGATGGCTTCCTCTTTCTCTGTTTGTTGTTGTGATAAATCTTCAACTTCAGCTGCTTTAGGTTCATTGACCCTGATGTTGGATGATTCTGCTTGGCATGCATCGAAAGCTTCCTCTTTCTTTGGACCATATTCTCCTTCATTCTTTTGCTGGTCAGTGATTTCCGCTGCAGCTTCATCGGTCAATTGATCAGGTTGTTTTAGTTCACCAACCTCTTGTACCATCAAGCTTGATCTGGATACTTCTCCATCTTGTTCTTTGCATGATGAATTATCACCTTTTTCATATGCAGTTTCTACTTGTTCAGTTTCTTCATCAAGTGCAGGAATATCAGATACAATGTCATTGTTGATGGTTATGATTCCCTTGTCCTTTTCTTCTCCATCTTCACATTCGTGTCCCTGATTGACAGTATTTTCATTCAGTATTGAGGCATTAAAGTGAAGGGGAAAATGAAGCTTCTCTCCAAGGATTGCAGGAAAGAAACCATAATACATGTTTTTACGTAATGGAACTTGAACCGACCAATGCAAAAATATTGAAATATAATATAGATACATATGTTGTTGTGTATATGTTTGGAAACAATTTCTTCAGTAAAATTTATGGTTCTTTTTTCATTTAGCTTTCGAAGGTTCTCCCTCATTCATACTTGCAACATGTTCTACATCATGGAACTTGAACCAACAAATGCAAAAAATATTGAAATATAACATAGTAATTTGTCATGTTTCCTTTTCCAGTTAACTTTATGACTTTTTCCATTATTCGTTGCTTGCAACATGTTTAAATGATAAAAAGCTAAGGAAGATATAAGTTTCAAGTGGAAGCGTTCAAATTCATAGGGTTCAGGTCTCTCTAAACTAGATAAGGCAGGAGAAATAGGATCTGATACTTATATCTTCAAATGGGAAGATGGATGGATTCATTATGTTGGAGAATGAAAAAGCACAGGTAATGCTTAGCGCGTTCCTGAACTTTGAACGAAGTGGCATCCGATAAAAGCATCTCTTTTAAGGCCTCAATGAGGAGAAATTTTTTGTTAGGCTCATATTGAGAAATGCAAATTTTAGCTTGGGATGCATTTGATTTGGAAGAACTTGCTGCCTGTATCATTGTTTTGGACTGAAACGCAAAGTCTGCAGGGAGAGGATGAAACACCCCCTCTACTACATTAGCAAGTAATATATCTAGTAATATATCCTCTTTTGATGTCGCAGATCACGTTTGTATAGATCCACCACAATCCTAGACACTGCTTCAACTATGATTGTGTCACTCTGATTAATTGTCTAATTAATCTCTGTGGAAGTAAAAGTAAAAATGTGAGGAACACGAGAGAACAAATTGAACTCTAGGTTCTGAAACAACCTCTTCACTTGGAATCCCAGTTGCTGTCCTGTAGTCCTCTTTAGTTGTTTGATCTGTCTCATCTGCTTGTAAGTTTCCATATGCTGGTGTATCAGGTGCTGTTCCATTGACAGATACGTCATCAAGAACATTGTTCGTCTTCTCATCATCTTCGCTCTTAATGCTTTTCTCTATACTTATGTTGGTATTCTGCATAGCAAATGCTTCTCTTTAGTGGTATGACACGGTTTCATTGGTTATGCAGTTTCCCTAATACACATTTTGCTAGTGATTTTTAGGTTCACAGCACCAGCTATCAAGGGAATAGCATGACATGCATAGTTAGCAGCGTCAACACAGCTTAAAGAAAAGAATATAGCCTGACCTCTTTGCATTCACCCTGTCCCTCATAAGCTTGATATTCGTATGCATCAACCTTCATGACCTGATCAACATCTCCTGATATTTCAGCCTCAACAGTTTCAGTCTCTAGCAAAGGTTCTGACTCCTGTCTGACAGTTGTTGTGTCAGATACTTTATCCTGAGTAATTAAAAAAATTACAGATCTCAATTTTGATTAAATACATAATCTACATGAAAGAAACATCTATTTGTGGTAATGCTAATTAAGTGTTTGAACCAACCTCCTCAGTTATAATTACATTCTTCGTTTTGTCATCTCCATCAGATGCTTCTGTGTTCTGATCTCTGTTGGCAACTTCAGGGGTTGCTTCCTCGAACTTCTGCTTTTCTTCATGGCCAAGAACTTCTGAGTTGGCATTGGTTGTTTCATCATTCTTCTCTTCTATTTGGTTTTCACTAATAACTTCAGCAGAGTTCATATTCACAGTGCTTAAAGATTTTTCAACAATATTGTCTGCAGCTTCCTCTTTCTTAGGTCCATCCTTTTCTCTAATATCAAACGTGTTTGTAGTCTCTTGTTTATGATCTAACTCACAATCATCTCCTACCATAGTTTCTTCTGTGTTTGATTCTGATGTTGCATCACTGGAATGTTCTACTCTTAAGGCTGAACTATTTGTATCTTTATCTGGGTCCAGTGCTTTCTCTACCTCAGTGCTTTCTGCTTCACATTCAATGCCTTGTGGCAGGTCATCAGGTTTTAGTTCCAAGTTGGTAGCTAGGTGTTCCTTTTCCTGTTGCACCACAACTTCTCTCTTGTCTTCACTGCCAATTATTTGATGAACATCTTCATGCTGCTCACCAACTCTGCCATATCCTATGTCAGCAACCAATGCAGAAGCATCAGAAACATCCCCACTTTCCTTTTCCATGACATCCTCATCCTTTGCCTTCGCAGTTTCAGGGTGATCATAATGCCCAAGAGTATCAGGAATCTGCTCCATTAATGATAGGTATTAATAATATTTTGAGGAATAATATACAAAAAGAAGAACGGAAAAAGAAACATGTTGAAGTGAGTTAATCTCATACGGTCCTACCAGATAGGCGAAAGTAGAATGAAATAGATGAGCACTAACCTCTTTGTCAATATAACCAGTATTAGCTGAGTTGTCTGTAAATTTCAGTTCGGTAACTTTCCCTTGATTATGGTTCTTTGGAGATTCTGTAACGTCTTTGAGTTCCTCAGTATTAGTACTTTCTTTATGGATATCGACTTCAGTATTGCCTTGGTCATTGAAAGATTGGTCGATCTGTTCTCCAAACTCAGCTTTGGAGTCATCATGTTCATCAATCTGTTCCGTTGTTTTTAGCACAATTGTATGGCCGTCAGAACAACCGTCTTCAATTTTGTTCAGAATTGCTTCGTCATTCTTCATTGCATTTTCGGCATCTTCTTTCATATCAGAAAATCCGAGCGTCTGTTTCAGAAGAGACACAATGTAAACTTAAACTGGAGGGAAATAGATGTAAGGTGAATTTATGATTAGAAAATAAATAAATAAATAAATAAATAAATAATAAAAAATAAAAAATAAAAATAAAAATAAAAAATAAAAAGAGCGAATAGCTATATCAATCATTATGATGCTTTCTGATTTTATTCTTGAGATAATTGTCCTTGGAGTCATGTAAAGGACCAACCGCTATTTTTGCATTGTCATCATTTGTTGAATCATCGATCTTTATGTCATCAGATTCATCTATAGCTTTTTGACATTTGTCTTCAAGTAGTGATTCTGGGATAATGTTGAACTGCTCAGCTTCTTTCTTCTTTCCGGAAACATCAGCTTCTATTTTATCCTTGGCGTAGGTGGTGCGATTAATCCTATCTTCCCTGGAAGAAGTGGAGTCTTCTCCATTTTCATGACTATCTTCACCAGGTATTTTTTCTTCAACTGATATGTAATTGTTAGATTCTTCAATATCCTTGTTTTGAACAACCTTATTCTCAGCATTTCCTTTGCTGTCATTTGGCTCAGCTATTTCAGATGTCTGTTTCAAAGACTATGAATTGGTAAGGGCTTTTGTTAAAAAAGAAAATTGAGAAGTAATATATGCAGCTAACTGATATAGTCATGGATAAGTAACATATTTGAGGTTTAAACAATAAAACTAGGTTAAGAAATAACCATGTCTTTGAGAACACAATCAACTGTTAAATTATCATTCTGTGAGAATTCCTTTTGCTTGACGAATTCTTGATTCTTGTCTTCAGGAACTGAGTTTGTTAAAAATTCAAGTGTCTGGGACAGCTCACTGCCATCAACTTCTTTACCAGTGCTAGTATTGATGGTTTCTTGAGTCTGCTCATTGCATGCTGATTTGGGAATTTCTTCAGTTACTTCAGTGTTTTCAGTCACCTCATCATGTACATACTGCAAAGTGAACAAATGGTATCAGGTCAGTCCCAATTTTCATCTAAGTTTATATCTCTTTTCCTTTTTCAGTTGTCCTATGCACTAGTTTGACAGTTTTAAGAATCTCTATGAATGTCATTATTAGCTAGAGGTTCATCTTAGGTACTAGCAAGAGGTTCATCTTAAGGGCAATGTTTAAAATTTTCTGGTCAGAACACTAGATTGTGTTATAGAGAAACAAATTACTTGTAATTTCTTGCTTCTTTCAGTTTATGTCTCAATGATATGTGACCTTTATAACCTTAAGCATAGGGGAATGTTTCTTGAAGCTCTTCACAGAAATGTCCAGGTTGGAGGATGGCTTGGCTGCGTTTGGAGCCTCATTTTTCAACTCAAATGAGATACGACTTACCTGTTGTATGTGGTGCTTGACCTAAAGGACATGGCTACAAGACAAGATACCTGAACCATCTATAGGTTGATCTTCTCTACAAGTTTGTTCTATATGATTAATAAACAAAGGAAATTACAAAAAAATGTGAGTAGCAAAAATAATGTTGAGTTTCATATACATGGACTGGGGCAAATCTGTCATATCGTCCAGTATTGTCTTGGTAAAGTTTATCTTAAAGTTGAAGCTTCTGAATGTAAACCCCAAATTTGACATTTAAATCAAAAGAACTACATTACGAAAACATACAAAGTAAATCTTTGGCGATATATATTCATTTAGTTTGACTGAAAAAACGTGCGACACATGTTCCCTGTGTGGACTTTGTTGAAAGAAGTAATCAGAGAGAGGCATTTAGTTCCCTCTCTTAGGTGTTATTTATAATATCACAAATACAAAGA
>JBAKGM010000001.1:32484603-32495212 GCA_037177215.1 Asparagus racemosus
CTGAAAGTCCACCTGTCCCAGTCTGTAGCCTGATACGGCTCTCCTCCTGTATCATGGTCGAGACTGCCTCCTCTAGGGATAGAATCTTCATCTGGGCTAGTAGCAGCGCCGTCCTCTGCTCAAATAATGGAGCCAAGACTCGGAGGAATAACATGGTTCTCTTCTGCAAAGAGGCCTCGCGTTCCTTGCACTCAGGGTTCTTGTAGCTTGCTAGGAGCGAGAAGTGATTATGATCCAGCCACAAGCGCTCCAGCTCCGTGACATACTCCTGTACAGTCCTCTCTCCCTAGACTATAGCACTGATCTCTTTTTCGATCTAGAATACCCTTACGTTATTCCTCACCCCATTATAGGTCCTTCTCAGCTTCTCCCAGACATCCTGCACTTTCTCAAAGCCATCTACCGTGGCTGCAATTGGCTGGACTATAGAATTGAGAAGCCAGATATACACCAACATATGAGTGGACTTCTACTCATCTCTTCCTGCGAAACTCTCAGCCGGTTCGGTCTTCTCTCCCGTCAGATATCCCTCCAGGTTCCTCTCTGTAAGGGTATATCTCACCCGGCGCGACCAACTCAGATATGCCGCTGGCCCTTCGAGGTTCACTTTGATAGGTGGAAGCTCCACTCTCTTGGACGGTGGCTTTGTTGAGCCCTCTCCCACTGTCATCTTCATGAACTGCATCAAAGTTGAAACATCCTCCGGGTTCAACTTCTTGATGAGTTCTGCCATCGGGTTTGTGCCAGTCTTCATTGATCTAATTTGTGTTTGGTTCCCTCACACCGATCCCACAAATTTAGATTCTACACCCGGCCTTCAACTTTTCTCCTCTCCAAATATCATCCACCTTGCCCCCCGTTCATCTCATCTCCTCAATACGAGGGGGGCTATATGATCAAGGGGATTATTTCACGAAAGAAATAATCACCTAAAGTGAGTGAAATCAACCAAGCGAAATCACCACTCTTTTCAGGATCAAAATAAGATTTGATCCAGAAGAGTTAGGGGATTATTTCACCAAGGAAGTAATCGCCAAAGGAATGACGGCTAGGGTTAGGGGATTATTTCACCAAGGAAATAATCGCAAAAAAAAATGACGGCTAAGGTTAGGGGATTATTTCACTAAAAAATAATCGCTAAAGGAATGACGGATAGGGTTATTGTAACTCTAATACCATGTTGAAAGAAGTAATCGGAGAGAGGCATTTAGTTCTTTCTCTTAGGTGTTATGTATAATATCACAAATACAAAGAGGCTTGTCCCTAACCAATGTGGGACTAAACAACATAAAGGAACAACTCTCAACAGACTTAACTTACTTCATGTTGCCTGCCTAAAGGAATTCAACAAGAGCCTCATGTTTATGCGTGGGAGAAGCATGCTTCAAATGAGCCATCATGAGACATAGCACGACAAACAATAGAGAAAATGTAACATATGATTCTATAGGGTATGAGAATCAGGAAGTAAGGAGTTGACTTGAGAAGGAGAGTTCTTAGACCCTGATTAGCAATTGTAAACAAAACGGGGATGGAGTATTAACAAGGATTCATGTTTCCAAGGGCCTACGCATGTATCTTTTCGCACTATGGGATTCTGTAGTTACTTTGGTAGAATAATTTAACGTGTATGTTGATGGGTTTTATGAGTTGATAGTTGTTCTATGAGAAGGCACATTGCGACCTATTTTACTGGGTTAAGATCACACACGATATGTGGACCTGGTTAATTTAGCTCTTGTTCTAATAAACATTTTATCAACAGATAGATCGAGTAAGATTAAAGAGAGGAACCTGGATAGGAGCTAGTAAGGCATGTGGTTGTGGTAGGGAGGTTAAAATTTCAAGTCATTCCCCGAGCAAAAACAATGAGCATTTTGTCCCTCTATATTTAGGGGAGGGGTGGCAAAGGCCACCTTATATCCATTCACTCAAAAATGAACACTATTTAACTGGCGCTTCTAACAGGTTAAGAAGGAATGATTGCGATGACATGTTAAATTGCGTTATCTAACCCAATAAAAGATATAAGAGAGTGGTTAACTTAGCCCATTATAAGAAAACTAATGAAATACTGTGCACGTTTGAATGTTCTGATAAGTAAGGGTTTATCAAAAAATTCTTCAATGAAAAGGATTATCTATTACCAATCCAAAGAGACATATTCAGTTAACCCATCATTTTGGGGGTTTAACTTTTCTTAGCTCTTCTAGATGGATTATGTAACCTTGCCAAACTGTTGTAAGCGGATGTTTGTTCAGTAGTAATGAAAACCTATAATTATTCCCCCTCTCAATTGTTGTTCCTTTTTGTGGTTCTACAATAAATTTCCGTTCTCTTCCTCAAAATAATAAAATATGGATGAAATACAGGAAGGGTTGAATAAATACCAGTACCTCAGTGATTAAGCTCTCCGGTTTAGAACTTAACTCTTCACTGGCCATTCTAGACATTGTTTGGTCCTGAATGATATCTACTTCCGTGCTCTTGCCAAAACACTCTTCATGCTTTGCAGAAGGATCCTCTCTCTCAAAATCTTCAGTGTAAGTACTTCCTTCAGCTACTATGTTCTTCTCTAATATCACTTTAGATGGTTCTTCAAGCTTGTCTTCCCAATTTTCTTTTTGCAGGTCAGTTTCTACAGTTCCATCAGCTGCATTTTCTTCTACTGCCGCAGGATATTTCTCTTCTTGTTGTTTCTCCATCACCTTTTTCTCCTCATTGATGGCCATTCCTGCTGTTGATTCACCTTCCATGCTCCTCTTCTTTTCTGTTTCTACATTCTTTTCAATGATAGATTCATTGTGTGCCGCTATGTTTCTCTCACAGCTTTCCTTCTCATTGGCTGCTGGAGAAATTTGCTCTTTGGCTTCTTCTCCATCAGTTGTTGCCCCTATATTACATTCTTGTGTATCACATGAAGTGGATAAGCCATCAATTGCTTTGTCCATGCTTTGACCTTCAAGGAGAGTGCTAATATTGGTGCCCGCAGCTTCTGAATTAAAAATTACATCATGAATATTTTCTTGAGAGTTTGGCTGAGAAGTGCTCTCAGAATCGGGGGCTGTCTCTTTTTTAATCAGATTTACATCGTTATCAATGCTTTCACTCAGTTCTTTACTGATAGAATTATCAACTTCAGCTCCTTCGTGTACTGTGTCTTCAATTACTTGATGTTCCCTTGACCTTTCTTTCTTCTCGTTTACTGCTTCAGTGTCATTTCTGTATTCATCTGTTGTCGTATCCTGTCCCAATAAAGTAGATACATAAGTTCTGTTTATGTAATATCTATGCTAAGTTTTTAAAAATACATACTGGGATCTCAGTTTGTGCTTAAGGGTCAGATAAATAGGGTCTAAAGTCTTGGAGAACCTTAATAAAATTTTGATTTAAAATATTCACAGGATTTTGCATAGATGGAAAACTAAACACTTGATATGGTATTTAACAACTAAGCATCATATTGAATTTAAAAAATGTTGAAGTTCTTTTTATCATTTTGAAAATGAAGTTGATTGCTATTAACAAAGGAAATGTTGGGAGTTCTCAGTTGAGTGGTTTATAATGCAACCATGTCAATGCAAATGAGATTACAAGGATAGGGCAAGAACTCACCATGTTATGTAGTTCTTCACAGGCAGAATTATTGGTTCTCTCATTCTTGTAACTTTCTTCATGGATGGTTTCTTTAATCACCTCCTTTGTACTGGTGTTCTCACTTGCAACTTCAGTCTCCTTGATCAGATTATTTATTTCCGCATTCTGCATGTCAAAGCACATCAACAAGATGTATATACATTGCTCTATTATGCAACATAATCAAAAGCAAATAACACAAAAATTTCTAAATAGTGGAAGAAATTCTAGGTATGGAAGTTGGCCCTAGAAAGATGGATGGTTGAATAGAAGTGTTCAATATTGCCCCAGAACTCAAAAATAAAAGGGGTGGGGGTAGGGGGGGTGGGGTTGAAGGGTTAGATGACAATTACTAGTTGAGTTAACATGCTTCCATCAATAGAGGATTACTTCAGAAATAAAGAAGATGAAGACCAGATATCATCACTACTTAAAATTAACGATAAGAGTATGTAAGACTTGATAGGTACCGATTGTGATTTTTACATACAAAAAGATGACATGAAGATGGAGAACTGATGACATGGTGAAAATGCGCTACAAAAGAAGCATAATTTATGTAACTTCAGTAGGGAACTGAGCCATCGTGAGAGAGTGTAAAGGTAGCAGAGAGCACGAGATGTCTATGATTATATATAAATGGCATATATGTTGATTGATTATATTTTCGGGTTAGATATACTAACATTATAAACTATATGTTGAAGATTGTAAGAATATACAACATAACATGTAGGTATCATAATCCTCTTACCTGAGATTCAGGCAGCATAACTGATGCCTTTTCAATTGGCTCATATTTCTTTTCATCCTCCGGGGAGACTTCTTCTAAATTGATGAACGGTTCCTCTTTCCTTGTGGGTTCTGTTTCATGTGCTGGTGCATCTTCGGTTGGTCCAAAATCCTCTTTAGCGATTATCTGAAGTGGTTCTTGTTTGTTTTCATTTTCAGAAGGTCCTGGCTCCGATACACTCTCAGCATCATCAATTCTCTCTTTATCAGAAGTTCCAGTTTCAGCCTCTATTATGACATTCTTATGTTCATTTACACCTTCAAGTTTCTTTTCTTCTGGCTCCTCAGAAACTACATCAAGAGAGCTTTCAAGTTTGTTTTGTTCTGATGCATCTAACTCAAGAGGTTCTTGTCTGCTATCCTTTTGAGAAGGTTTTCCCACTGGTATTCTGTCAGCATCATCAGTTCTCTCGTCATTGCAAAATCCAGCTTCAGCCTCTCTTTTGGCAATCTTGTCTTCATTTACTCTTTCAAGGTTTTTCTCCTTTGGATCCTCAGGAGCTGCATCAAGGGAGCTTTCAACTTTTCCATTTTCCACTTCATCTTCTGCAGGTTCAAGATCCTTATTAGGTGTTATCTCAAGAGATTCTTGTCTGTTTTCATTGTCTGAAGGTTTTAGAACTGATATACCATCAGCATTCTTAGCTATCTCATTATCGCAAATTTCAGTCTCAGACTCTATTTTGACATTATTATATTCAGTTACTTGTTCAAGCTTCCTCTCTTCCAGCTCCTCAGGAACTGCATCAAGGGCCTGTTCATATTTTGCAGGTTCAAGGGTTCCTTTACTCATTTCCTCAAGGGGTTCTTGTATGTTTCCCTTTTCTGAAGGTTCCACCACTTTATCTTCGTTTGTTCCTTCGAGCCTATTTGTTTCTGGCTCCTCAGGAACTTCATTGGCAGGGCTTTCAATATTGTCACTTTGTGGTTCATTTGCTGCAGGTTCAAGGTCTGAAATCATTATCTCAGGAGGGTCCCTCACAATTTCCATTTCTGAAGGTCCTGCATCTGATACACTATCAATTTCATAAGTGCTTTTATCATTCAAGATTCCAACTTCAACTTGCACTTTGATTTGTTTATCCTCGTTCGCTCTCTCAAGCTTCTTAATATCCATTTCTCCCTGGAGTTCATCTTCCTTGCTCTCAGCTTGAGCTGCACTAAGTTTGTCATTCGTCACTGCAGTATTATTTCCATTGCTTGTTAATTGCTGAATGTCCATAGGTGATTCAACTAAAACTTCACCCTTGGAGCTATTCAACATTCCTACTGCTACTGGATGCAGGGTTTCATCCTTAGCAATCTCCTGGGAGATACTGCTACGATTCAATGCTATGGCGTCTCCATCAAATGGAATATGTACAGTATCTTGCAAGCTCTGAGAAAAAAGAAAGAAAATCATTCAAGTCATTAACAATGAACATGCTTAGATAGAACAAGAAACATCGGATTCATTAGGTATTCCTGGTTATTAATCAAAATGCAAAGGTTCAAGGAGATTGTTATAATCTAATAGCAGATTTTTTTTGGTGAAAGCTACCTTAGAAGCAAATAGATGCCTAAGGATACAGAAGTAAGTTTCTCAAGATCAATACTACAACGCGAAATATTTTAATACTGCTTATCTTATGCCTTTTAATTATTTTATAGAAAAATCTTATACCTCTTATAAACTATTCCGTTCTCCAAGGCAAAGAAACATCTCTTCTTTAATTATTTGCTTAAGTATATTTGCAAATATCTAAAATTTCAGCTTAGCTGTATTGAGCTCAAAATTATGATCCTATATAATAATAGCTATTTTGATTTTTTTAGTCCGTTTGTTGGTATTACTGTCGCATAGTGTTAAAGTCTCTCTGCGCCTAAACTACAATCCACCCTGTATTTTTTGTGGCCTTTGTGATGTTTATATCCGAACATAAAATTTTTTTTCCTACCTCATTGATGCATGTATTTAATCATTAGCCTTCAAATAAGCAGTCTTCAGCTATCTAAAATCTTAAACGGAGTTCGAACATAGCAAGTAGTTTCTCTTGGATGGATTATTTGTGTAATGTTACACAAATCACGCATATTTTTCATTCATGTTTATTACCTAGTAACAATGATGTAATTAAGTATTTTCTTTGGTGTTATAGATGCTTTGGAGAATTACGGAAATGAAATAGATGTCTTAACCCTTAATAATACTTTATTTTCTGGAACAAAAAAACAGGACTTGATAGTATTGAGAAACCGGACTTGATAGTAATAGCAGAAAACGTGATTCCTGTGAATGAGGGAAGAGAAATAGGATAGCGTACTCAGGTATAATTACAACAATATGATGCTAATATTAAGCTCAACAAAGTTCGTTATTGCATTATGTACTCTTCTTTCATAGCATATGGAAAGCTTGATGTCCATGAAGTTTATGACATCTAATAGCAGAGACAACAAGGGTATTCAAAGTACAATTTTTCTTGAGAATACATGTGGTGTTGCACTTTCTTGATCTTTTACCCTTCATTATGGCTCTAGAAATTACAGATTATTAAATTTTATTGCTTACTTAGTACAACTATGGAGTTAAGCTGCATCATGATTGAGATTTATAAGAAACTCATATTCCAGCATCCTGAATTACTTAAGTGTAGACCTTTTCATTTAAACACAATAAGTATAGAACTTTTCTAGTTGACCTCCCAATATTTTGCGATATCTTATACTCTATGCAAGCAAAGAAATTTGCAGAAAGTTTAAGAAGTATAAGGAAATACAAGAAATTGACAAGATAATTCAGATCGATTTTTATGTCATACTACAAGTGAGACAAGTATGGATCCGATCAACATAGATAGACTAACTTCTTATGCATAGAGATGTGGAGAAGCTCATCGCGTTTGCATATTGAGATGAAAAACTACATGCAAATATCATATTTATGCTGTGATCACTAGTTTATAAATGTATATAAAATGAAGTGCAAAATGAAGAGGAGTTTAGTTTTTGCTGACCTCTGAGCTGGGTTCCTTTGTTTCAGATTCAGTTGCCATTGGTTTCAGGCCTTTTCCAGATGAAGATGAAGATGAAGGAGAACTGGAGTTTGTTGCTTTTGAAAACAATTCATAATAATCTAGCTGTACAAGTAAGTATCTCTATATACCGGGCTTGTCCTTTTTCGTCGTATTAATTTCTCGTCTATCATTAATATGTCATGATGAAGAGCTAACAGTGATGGATAAATAATGAATCTAAATCTAAAGATATGGCTAGATTTAAATGTTTCAGTTAGGTGGAACTAATGATCCTTAGTTGGTAATTACTGTATTTGAGAACTAATACATTAGATGACAAAATGCCACCTGTTCTATATATGTTTATATTTGATGCTTGGCAGATCCAAGGTCCCTTTTTTAGGTCAGTATGCTTTTTTCTAGTGGGCTCTCCAATGTTTTTCTTGTTAATTAGCAAGGGGTGGCATTATTTTCTGTATTATTGACGTGGACATGCAAACTGTTGATTTTCTTTTGTCAGAAGGTAATAAGTAATTAAAACATAGTCATGTTAATTGTTCCTCCATTGTGCTGAAAAAGTTTGATTTGTATGATGACTTAGTAGTTTATAATATTACTTCAAATCTAATCCTTCTCAGCATGACAATGAGAGGAGAGGGGATTAGAATCTAGTAACCAATGATACGAGTTCAAAATGTCTAAGAATACTTATCTTTTGCGTACAGTTAAATAACTAGAGCATCGTCACACGCAGCATCTAGCTGATGTCTAACTCGAAGCATGCTTGTTCAATATTTCTGAAACTATTTTGTAATATCAATCATCGATTGTTTAGACCTTTTTTTTTTTTCCTTCAGTTTATCTAATCTGAAAACTTAGGAAAATATTGTCGGGGAAAAATGTCCATCCATAAATCACGAAAATATATGTATGAGGATGAGCATTAGGATTGCTCGAGAATCACAATAGGTTCAGGGTTGAAACCACATTGTTGGTAACTCAAAGTGGTTGTCTGATCTGAAGTATAGTGTAAGCTGAAAAATCTAGCATTGTTCCATGAATTGAGTCTATTGCGCGATCTCAATCAAGAAAACGTATCGAGTTCTAGCGGCTGTTTTCAAATGCGCCGCCCCATGCATCATCTTTCGATCCAATCTTTATAACTTGCGTCCGCAGACCGAGCATCTGTCCAAATTGGAATTTTCTTGGGTATTTTATCCCTTGTTTTTTTTTCCCCGAGTATGAGCTCATTATGCATCAAGAGTTTCCTCAATATGGTCATTCCTTTCTCTTCTGAAGATTGCGATTTTTCTCTTTATGTGTCAAAAGTCTAAACTTCAATATTTCTTCCTCTATCAGTTTGTGGAATAATTTCACTCACGATAAACTTTATGAGATCATGAAATGGACTAAAAGAGAGTACAGAGCTCTTGAATTTTTTTTAAAAAAAATGAAGTCAGGTGATAAGCTTTTCTTTTGTATGTATTTATTTGAGAAGGATGGGAATGTTTGTTATAGTCATTGAGTAGAGAGAACAAAATAGGAAAAGGAAGAATATATGTAAACCAAAACCGACCAACTAAAGCACGTTTGTCATCATGTCAATCTAACCATTGCTAAGAGCATCAAGTTGGCTATGATTGATACAATTGAGAAGGAAAGGGACCAAACTTTTCCCTTAAAAAAGATAACATTCACGCTTTTAAATTCTCTACATTGATGATATGCTTCTTTTATTTTCTTATAGAATAATGTACTGCATTTGAATGTCGTTTCGGAGTTGGACAAATTTGTTGATTTCAAGTCTTTTATACTCTCTCTTGCTTTTTGCTGAAATTCAAAATTTAAATGCAATAGGTGTCTTGGAGGCACAATGCTTCTTTTTCCCCTTACTTTCTTGATATTAATATGCTCTTTATTTCTTTAGGGATTTGGATCCTCTCCACTACCAAAAACAAAAAGAAAGTGGAGAGATCGCTACATAAATCGTAGTCGTCGACTTGTGAAGTGGGTGGTTGTGATTCATTTCAAATTCAGCACTCACTATATCCTCATGAATTGTGTTATTTTCCTATTTCACATTCAAAGACAAATCAAAACCACCTATTAAACAAATTAACAGTTATATGATATAGTAGTGGTCTCTACACCACTTTTAAGGTTATGATATAGCGGTGATCTCTCTTCTCAACAACTTTTCTATAGTGAAGAGGATTCGAATCCTTTCTTTAGTGCCATACGATGTCTGATTCATTGTTAAACCAGGAATTAGGTAGAGGAAAATGATAATGGATTTGTACCATTTCTATCTTTTTAATAGCGAATGGAAGCGAAAAAGAGAGTTAGTATATGGATCAATATAAGGAATAAAGTCTATAATCATTCAGAGAGCATGTGGAGATCCTTGTAGATGTGAGCTGGCTTTTGCTTGGTGGAAGGTGGGGTCCCATGTGACAAAATCAGGATTATATAGTCCCAATTGCATGGGCCTCATGAGCCCCCATGGCCTACCTGGCTCCTCGTCAGCAAACAATTTGATGGGTCGCCAATTGATGAGCTCTTCATCATTCTCTATTTTGGTCCAAATTCTCTATTTGATTACTCTATCGATGTCGCACTCTTATCTTTACTGCAATTTGGATGCATCTCTTTTTGTCTGTTTGGGATTTGTGGGCTGAGTTGGCCAATGTTATGTCCTATTACAACAAAGACATGATCCATAGCAATGAACAAAATTATTTCCAGGAGAAAAAAAATAAAAAAAATAAAAAAAGAAAAGAAAAGAAGGCTTCATCTTCTGAGAGAATTTTTTTTTCCAAAATGCTAAACGATTTTTCATATGCTAAACGAGTTTTCATATGTCTTTCTTCAGTCAAATTAGATTCAAGAAGTATAGATTAAACAGCAGAATTTATTTCTTTAAGCTGTGATTCTACCCGCAGAAAACAGTTTCTTGAAACTGTGATTGAAATTGGTTTGAGATGGTTTGTTGTTGGGTTTTATTATAAATGATTACTTGCAGCTGGATTTATTGATTTCTTTGTGATGGGAAAAGGGGGAGAAATGGATATAAGGTTTATCAAAGAAAAATGCTTTCATTCACACTCCCAAAACATCACGTACACAGCTCCTTAAATAACACAAAGAGAAAACTAAAAATACTAGAAAATAGGGATCACATTAAC